>JAODAL010001686.1:0-220300 GCA_025379985.1 Phyllomedusa bahiana | reverse complement strand
ATTGCAGATTAGTTTGGGACCCAAATTTTCACCCGCAGTTTTTTGAAAATTTTTGGAAAATTTTTTGAAAAGCCTTTAATTTGGTATTTTGCAGATTTTTCCCTTTAGAATATAAATTGAACAAACAAACGTACCTCCCGGGTTTAAAATTTGGCTGATAATATATCACAATAGAGGGGGATTCAACTGCACAATTATTTAAATTTTTAAAATAGTCCGTAACAAAAAAACCATAGTCAACAAAAGAACAACTGCTAAAAAGTTCTTTCTGGGATAAACAGCCCTTTTTGCATGCATTGAAATGCCCGGGCCATTTCATGCAAAAAAATAGCTCATAGTAATGGTCATTTTGGCTAGGTAAAGAGCCTAAGTCACTCAGTTTTTTTTATTGCTGTCAGTGACGTCACGCTGGTGATTGGTTCATCAAGAACTTCAAATATCAGCAGTAACATCATGACCTTCGGTTAATGTCATATTAGCAGCAGTGCTCTGAAAGGCCAAGTGTTTCTTACGCCAGCCCCCCTCCCAGAGGCTTCCTGTCCCCATTTTTTGGTAAAATTTCATCTTGTTTTCATTCGGGGTTTTGGTACTGCTTTTGGTCTCAATGACATAAGCGGTTTACAAAAAGGACAAATAACCCCACATGACAAAGCCAAAAGGATCGTCGTGATTTGGTTTTTTGTGTTCCTACTCATAAATATAAACCAAATAAAAAAAACATGATTAAACAAGAGAATACGGAAAAAAACAAGAAAACCTAAAAACATTTTATACCCCTTTGTATTCTAACCATGACCCTTCATGAATAGATCTGCAACTGGACCACGGGGGAAAACCTAGTAGAAAGTGCTATGTTGATGGAATGGTATGTAGAGAAATGTTCACACAGCTTTATTGGGGTGCCGCAAAACGCCGGGTTTTTTGGGGAAACACAAGCTGACCAGCGCAAAACCCCCAAAAAGCAGGGCCCGGGCCGCGCCGGCCCGGAAACCAAAACACATGCATTGCCCAGCGGCACTTTAAGCGCTGCGAACAATTGATCTGTTACTTCTCTCCCCACATTCACCGTAATTGCGGCGTGCATTTCGCCGCATTTAAAGCGCAATACCCGGCAAAATGCGCATGCAAATACGCTGCAAAATAAGCCGTGTGAAAAAACCCCTTTTATTGGAAAACGGGGTTTTTACCCAGCAAACTGAAATTAAAACTATCCTACTCTTGATTTTTATTTCAAAGTTTTGTTTTCCTGTAACCAAGGACCCCGTTTAAAATTGCCTTTTTGGGCTAAAATCTATTTTTGGGGCAAAAAACCCAAAAATTTTTATATTTATTATGGAATAAAGTTTTAGCTTGTTTATCACGATTTGAGTGGATCGCTTTGCTGATTTTCATTTTTTTAATCACGAAAAGGGGGTTTGGTCTCACAAACTTTAAATTCACCCTCCCTCAACCCTTTTCCCCTTGGTTTCATTTTGAATTCAGGAGCGGTTTACTTTTTTTTAAAAAAAGGCCCCGTAAAAGCCGGGTCTTACAAATAGCAACCAGGCCTGCAGCCCATCATGAGGGATTGAACAGGGCCCTTTGCTAAAAGCGACCTGAGGGGCCCCGATCAAAACCCCCTACAAGAGGGGGGTAGCTCAGAAAAAGGAGGGACCTGTTAATGGACATATATTTCAAAGTTAAATTGTTTTTTTTCAATTCTTTTAAAATAAAAAACAATTTCCCTTGGGAGGGAGAAAAAACCCCTTAAGTTTTTTTTCCCTTTTAATTCAAAAACAGTTGGTTTTAATTTTTTAAAAAACAATGGGGAGATTTACTAAATGTATAATTTTCATGGTGGGGACCTAGAAAATAGAGTACAAAGATTTTCTCCTTTAAATTTATTGGGTTTTAGCATGTTTATAGTGACTGCGTTTAAAGGGGGAAAAAAATTAGTTTTTAAAAACAATTTAAATTGAACACCACTTTTTTTGCCAGTTTTAAGTAAATTTAAGTGTTCTGACATGCCCTAATTTTAAATTTCTCCATATACTTACTGTACTTATGCTATATGAAAATATTGGATTTTTAATAGCTATATTTTTCCAGACTTTCATTTATACATGGGTTTAAGATACTATAGATTCATCATGTCTAGCATCCCCTGTGTGCATAGGTGAGTCCTCACTGGGAAATGAATACACTGCTTTAGTTTTAAATCCAACCAAAATAAGGCTAATCCTACTTCCAGAACACGTCATGAAAAAAATGTCTACAAGTAAAAATGTTTTATAAGAAACAAGTTTTGTTTAGTGTCCAATGCTCACCACCAAAAACATTATCCCTGTGCTTTTTATTGCTTTTTTTCTGTATTTCCCAGTCTTGACAAGAAACTCAATTTAAAGGGGTTGTCTCACTACATTGATTCATCTTACCTCAGTCCTGTTTTCTTGGTCATTTTTAATTCTGGGGCGTGGTTACTGGCTTCTACTAGGTTGCAGTAAAAGGTCTGTAGCTATAGCAACCAGTGCTAGCAGCCTATCAGGAGAGATTGAACAGGTCTGTAGCTATAGCAACCTGAGGAGCTGATGCAGCCCATACAAGAGGAGATATCTAGGGATAGGTAGGATGCTGTTAATGGATATATATTGGAAATGACTTGTTTTTGCAAGATCTTTAACATAAAAAGCAATCCTTGTAGTGAGACAACCCTTTAAGAACAAGGGAAATCAACATGAAAACAGGAAATACATTCAGCATTGTTGCTGTATTTCACATGACATCTCAAGCCTTAGGAGTGTCAGTTCTCATTACCTGCTGCAGACAGATTCTTTTTATACTTTACAATCCACTTAGCAATGACTGCTGTAATTTAGAACAAGTACATACACAGCTACAAGCAGCATGCTGTTAAAAGATAAGACAAGTCAACAAGATGGGGATGTGCGTTTGTAGATGTTAGTACTTTGGGGACATTTTTAAAGTGATCCACCTGTTAAAGGTGACCTGTGACATCTCCTGATACATCTGTTTAAGTAGATACTAGTGATCCCCATGAGGTAACAATTCTGTAACATCTTTTTATAACTCTCAGTTGTGCTGTTCCTCTGTTATTCCTTCTAAAACATCTTGTTACCGAATCTGTCAGCTGGGTGTTGCCAATGGGGGGGGACGGGGGTGATTTTGCACATTGTGACACTGTCCGATTAGTGCACAGGGACACATCCTTTGAAAACTGTAATGGTAACATCCAGCTGACAGATTCAGTAATAAATATCCAGGAGGAATAACAGTGGAACAGCACACCACAGAGTTGCAGGGGTGTCAAACTGGCGGCCCTCCAGCTGTTGAGAAACTACAACTTCCATCATGCCCACTGTTATAGAGTATACAAATGCATGATGGGAGTTGTAGTTTCCCAACAGCTGGAGGGCCGCCAGTTTGACACCTGTGGCTCAGTAGAGTGTAGACCATGGATGTAGGTAACAGAAAATATGGGTTAAAAGAGTATCTGGACTCCTTTACTAGCTATAGCATTAGAAAAGTCAAATTGATCCTGCAAAGCATTAGGACACACAGTTACCTGGAAACCATCCACCAACCAACCCTGGTGCCTGGGATGAGTCATCTCCAGCAATCCCTTAATGTAACACAAAGAAAACACTGTCCACCTGTGCACAGATGGCTGTGATCCTATTATGTATCCATGGTAGAGACAAATGAGTTATTTGTAGAGCTGTGCGTGGACAGGCAGGCAGCTCTTGTTCATTATTGATTGCCTTACAAAGGAAAAACAGAAATATACCACAGTGTTTGTAGAAGTAATCCTAGGGTCTGTCCACACGACAAGCAGTGCCCGATGGATTTACACACGGATTCGGGTTTTTAAAAAATGCAAAAAGCCGACTATGGATCATCTCGGTAGAGCTGAATTGGAAATCTAAGCTGTAGCCCATATTGGATTCAGATTTCAAAACCGCCATTTTTTCCTGGTCAAAAAACACATTACAAACATTTGTATGTGAGACCAACGTCCAAGACCCCATAGAGATGAATGGGACTTGTTTTCTGACTATAAAACCGGCAGTAAAAAAAGACCTAAAATCTACATTGTAAACTGCGTCAATATTCGTCTGATAATTTCAGGATTCAGAATCCAACTAGTATTTTGACATTTGTCGTGTGGATGTAACCTCAGGGTGTGTTCACACGGCTTAATTGCGGGGCGTTCAGTATGCCCTGCAATTACGGCGGGTGTTTGGGAGTCGCGCTGATCGGCGCGTACTCCCACGACATGGGGGAGGGGGCGGCAGCCCGCCAGCCCCATTGACATGCATTACTCGCGACGCGTATTCGCCACAAATAATTGACATGTCACTTATCTCTCCACGCATACAATATGATCATATTGTGCGAGTGGGGACAGGAGGCGTAATCCATAGTTCTCTATGAGAACTGTGGATTACCGTAATTATGAGGTACATTTAGCTTGTATTAAAGCGCAGTACGCCATGAAATACACGGCGAAATGCGCCCCAAAATAAGCCATCTGAGCATAGCCTAATAGTTAAGTGAAGAGGATTACAAAATAATTATAAAACTTTGCTTCACAGTCAATCAGCTTTTTCACACATTCAAGTCGCGACATATATTGCAGCTCTCTAAACTTGGCCATACTTAGATTTAAACATCAAGAGAGTGAATAAGTGATTCTCTTAACTACTTTTCATTGTTGCCACCAAGATCTAAACCTTACCAGCCCCTCCTTGAACTTTTTGTTGTTAATTGTAATACAGTTGAATGGTTGCAATAAAGTTGCTAAGTGATCCTAACTTACTATGTTCAATTGTCTACTAGCTTCAAGACAGGGTTCATCTTCTTTAAATTTTTGTACCCAGTGAACTTCACCAATTACTAAATTTTAAGGGGTATTCTCACCAAATTGATAAGCTTTTAACATCTAAGCAAAGATATATAAAGATTATTACCAACTACATTGCTGTTTAATTTTGCTTCCTTTCAGAGTTAGAGCAATTCGTATCTCCTGCTTGTTTTCCAAAGGTTTCCTGGGTTACTGACCATATCTCTCTCCGTCTGCTCTAGTAACCAGAGCCAAGATGGTGAAACTCCTTGCTGTCTCTCATCAGCAGCACAGGAGCTTGTTTATGTTTCTTACTTACAAAGTTTAACCCTTTAGAACTCTGTAGCCTTTTGCCTTACTGTTAAGTCTCCTTCATCACCAATTTCCTTCTAACAGGCTCATCCAAGTTAGTAACAACAGAGCTGATATGCCAGTCACTGCCATAGAAACACCCACAGCCTAACTAAGGAGTGGGAACCTGAACCTGACTGTGAAGAGCTGGCTCTGTGAAACAGCCTGATGAGAAAACCCCTTTTAGCAACTTAGTAATATACTTTAGATCCTACTGCAGGACCATAGTGAACCTTCCTTTTTTATAAAAAATCTGAAATTACCCAAAACATTTGCTGTCAACATGTCTCAGATATACTATACATATATTTATATAGCATGATTCTATTTTGAGGCCGTATTAAAACTTGATTATTGCTTGATCGGGGTTCGACTATAAGTACCATTATTTATTTTTGATAACATAAGTTGTATAAATAATTCTGTAAAAATTGCTAACAATTTGCAAATAATTTTCTTGCAGAGAATCTGGATGCCATGATTGCTGAACAGACAAAGAACAAACTGGGAATTAATGCAGTCAATCACAATTCTAAAGCCCTAACAGGTATATTAACTAAGATCAGCACAGCAGACTGAGCATTTAATGAGACTGGAGGTAGATTTCAGACTTAACTGTGATTAGACAAGTAAGCTGCAGTCACTGACAGTAGCAGAACTAGGCTGGAGCAAGGATAGAAAGCAGCTAAGTAAAACTGATAAGTACTGACTTGCATACAATATACTAGTCCTCAGTTGTCTGCATTACACATTAATCTAAGCATCAAATAATATAAGGAGCCATCTTTAAAGAGGACCTAATTGTTTAATAAAATGTAGGAGTTGTGCAGGACCTATAGACAATGCTTGGGCTATCTATTTACATTTTAGAAATTGCTGCCAAAGTAGGGTCTAAAACCGCTTTTGTGGTTAAAAAACCCAACATTAGAAAAATACACTCGGGGGCCACTTTTATTGGGACAAACCTGTCCAATCTCTTTAAAATTAATTTCAAATCAGAATTTCACAGGCGGCAAACTCAGTGCATTTAGGGCATGTAGACAGGGTTTCCAAGCAATCCCCCTGCATTAAAAACCGGGAAGTTCTTTATGGGGAAGAAAGGTGTTTTGGAGTCCCTTTGAACGGGGCATGGTTTTTTGGTCCAAAGGGCGGGTCCTGAGTTTTTCAGAAATGCTAAACCCCTGGTTTTCACGCAAAAACCATCTTAGGGTTTCAGGCAAATGGCCCCAAAAAAAAAAACACCCTTTTAGCGGCATTTCCTGTGGGCGGAAATGCCCCTTTTTGATGCCAAAAGGTAAAAGGGAGAATGGGGCAATTTGGGTTCAGCGATAAAAAGGGCCCAACAGTGACTCAAAAAGCCCCCGTTAAAACCCAAAGGTAGGCGAAGAGCTTTCCCCTGAACGCACAGTCAGCAACTTTGAGGCAAAGGGGCCCAAACAGCAGCAGAAAAACCACCCCGGGTGCCACCCCTTCAGTTTAAGAACAGGAAACTAAAGGGCCCCAATTTGGGCCCAAAGCCATCGAAATTTTGGGGACAGTAAAGATTGGAAAAAAACGTTCCGGGTCTGAGGGAGTCTTTTTTTCTGCTGGGGACATTCGGATGGAAGGGTCAAAATTTTGGGCGTCAACAACATAAAAGCATGGATCCATCCTGCTTGTACAACGTTCAGGTGGTGGTGGGTGGTGTCGGGTGTGGGGAATATTTTTTGGCCTTTTTGGGGCCCCCTTGGTCCCAATTGGGCATCGTTTAAAAACACCTTGGGGAAATGCCACGAAGAATTGGGGGCATTTCTGAAGGAAAAGGGGGGCCCAAACCCCGTTACGATGGTGAAACCTTACGGGAGTGTACATCAGGGTAAATAGGGTCCATGGATAAATATAGTAAAAACGGAAGGGACAAAAGGTGCCCAAACCTAATCGATCCAATAGAATGCTATAAAAAGGTATCCATTAAAGGAAAATACAGATATGGCCGAAGGGGCCCACTTTTGATCTGTTTAACCTTATCAAAAAAGCTCTAGTATTTTAGGCCCGTTATCATGAATTTTTCCCAAGGCAAGGGAAATACACCCACCTTCCCCATTTGAGCTTGATGGAATCTGATGCCTGATAGTAAAACATGGATCCCTGGCTTTGGAGCAGGACTTTTCAGAGAAGAGGAACACTGATTAGCTTCTTTAGAGGAAGTCCTTAGTAACTGTCCAAAAACCCGAAAATCCCATAAAATTTCTTATTATGGAAAAATGCCATATATCACATCATCATTACAGCTTCCCCTGGAGAAGTGTTTTTCCCTCTGCTCTGAGAAGAGATATGTCACAGCCTCCACATTTTATGTTTGGGGGTTGTTTTGAAATTTAGTGCAATTTTTTAATGTACCCCCTGTCTTTAAAAATATTTAAATATTCCGACATATTTCATCCAATAGAAAGCAATATGTGCAATATGCAGAGAGCAAAAATTATTGTAATAATTACAGGACAGACTCGTATTATACAAGTTGTTTAAAAAATTTACCCAATTTCCTTTGTCCCCCCATTTCGCTAGTTCCCTTAAAAATTTTGGGCACATAATCCCCTGTAATTGCTAAAACTTTCCCTCATAAATTCTTTTTATTGTTCTTCAACATTATCAATAATCTAATTTATCATATGGCTGTCGGTTATCGTCCATAAGATATTTTAGAAGTATGAGTTTAAGGGGGTTGTCTGACGAACCAAAGTCTGCTATGGGTTGCATAAGTCTTCAGTTCTCCCCCCTTGATGCTAGTTTGTGCTTCTTCTGTGTTGTATTGAGTCATGTTCTGTGTAGCGGAGAAGCAGAATTTCTTATCTGAAAGCTGTTACCCCTTTGTCCTGTATAACTAAAACCTCCAGGATTCTTTACTATGCTTTGTCCATATCCCTCCCAGTTTCAATGCATACATTCTGTTTTCTACTTCATGTTGAAAGTCTTGGGAGTCAGGGTTAAAAGGGAATGGCTTCAAGGGCTGCCATATAAGCACCAAACCTCCTGGGCTCTGTCTAGAGCTGTTTCCTGTGTGTGGAGACAAACAGAACCAGTAAGCTCCCTATCATCAAACACCTTATGAAAAGCTGTATGAAACTCACAAAATATGGTACAGTACAAAAGTACTTACAATTCAAGAGATAGTATGTAGATAAGCTGTTCCCACTGGAAAAATCCTTAAATTCTTAAAGGGGTTCTTACTACAAAGATTAGATTTCAACATATAGTGACAAGTAATTGAAGACTTTTTTTTTAAATTTACATTAGTTTTTTTGATTTTAACTTTAGTCATAAATAAGGGGAGAAGTTATATGCTTAAATTTCCCACTGTGTCAGGAAGCTCCTGCTAAAAACCTTTGGAACTTGCTACGGGTTTTTCCCCTTTAATTTTGGGGGGGGGCCCCTTAAAGTCAAGATTTTTGGATCGTTTTTCTCAGCGGGTTGCCATCGGGTTTTCCTGTTTCCGGGTCCCAGGTTTATATAAACTCCTAAACCCCCTTTTAATTTTCCTGTTTAAAATTTTTGGGGTTCCTACCCTCCTGTTTTAGCTTACAGTCCCCCCACCCTTTTGGAACTCACCTTCCAGTTTTTTCCCTTCCTCGCATCCACCTTGAAAAACCTCCGAGTGACCTGCTTCCCCGCCCTTTCCCAGTCTCCTGCTACTCCTCCCCCCTTGGATCCTTGCCTTTCCGGGCTGTTAAAGATCAAGACTCCATTGCCCCCCTTGTGTTTGTTTTCTTACCCCCTTTCCTTTGGGGACCCCCGCCATACACCCCCAGAAATAAAAAAGGGAAAATACTAAAGGGCCCAAAAAAGGAGTCCGCCGGGGCTGGGGGCCCAAAAGGGCTCGCTAAAAGCAACTTCACACTATTTGTGGAATATGCGCACTAAAGAGGGGCGGGCATTGAGGAGGGAAAATATAAACGCTTTTAAAGGGCCAGCCCCTCCCACAGCATCCAAGTCTAGGGAAACAAACCTTTTCAAGACCTATTTTAAAAATTCGGGACATTACCCGACCGGATCCCCTCATTTGGAAAAAATCAAGCTTTCCGGACCCCCCCACTTGGGGTTCCGGTAGTGAGCCTAATTTTGCCCCCATTTAGATTTGGGGGGGCCCCTTTCCCCAAAATTCCCCGGGGGTTTTCCCTTTAAACCCAAATTGCAGTTTTTTCTTTAAACGCAAACCCAAAACACAGTTTCCGACGGATAGGTCTAAGGTGCTATCCCTTTTAGGGGCCCAAAAATTTAAAACAAAAAAATAAAGCAATTGCCGGGGCTCCCCCCTTAAATGAGCCCCAAAGGGGGGGGGGGAACGCCCTTTGAATCAACTGGGGGACTTCTTTGACGCCAGGGAGTCAAATGTTTGAGGGTTTCCCAACTTTGGTGTAAAGCGGAAGCAGAAAACCTCCATTGCGTCGGGGCCAAACCCCCCCGTGGCCAAGTAGGGCTTTTGGATTTAAAAGAGGGGGGCAATCGCCCCCCAATTTTGGAATGATGCAGCAAAAAAGTTTTTTTTTTGGGAAAAAGGATTTAAGTGTCATTAAAGACAAAACGGGCCCCCGTGCGGGGAAGCCCCCTTAGGTTTGGATGTTTTCCCCATTAATCCCCTGAAATCCAAATTGATCCGGGGCTTTTCTGAACGACACAAGAAAAATGGGCTACTTTAAACTATGACCCCAAGCAGGCCCATTTCTTTTTCCCGTCCCCTTTCCCCCCAAGGAAAACCCCGGGAAGAACTCGAAAAGGGGAATCAGGAAGTGAACCTATGAAAACTAGATTTCTATATTAAGGCCCGTGAAGCGTTGACAAAAAGAGACATCGGCTTGGGAGAGTTTATGTTTTCACGGGTGGGAAGTCCGACCCTTCCTTTTTAAAAACTGCCCTGGGCCGTCCAAGGAAAATTGGTGGAGCCATTATGGACCCTTGATTTCTCAGATGGGGGAATCCTTTGCTTCAGAGACGGAATTACCCCAAAAAGGAAAGCATTTGCCCCATTCCATTCATCAGTGGCACCCCCAAAATTAAGAAAGAGAACAAAAAACCCCTCATTGTTTCCTTCCTTTTAAAATTTTCCCCGGGCAAAACTCCCAGGGAAATCCACCTCGGCTTGGTGGATTTCTGGGCAAGTGGAAATTTTTTATGGACCTTCCTTTGTCGAAAACATGGGGTTAAGTTTCCAAAAAGGGCCCTCTCCCCCCTTTGTAATGGAGACTGGTAGATGGACCCTCCACTGAGCCGGGGGCCAGTGGATCAAGGACCAAACCCACTTGAATTTCTTTTATAAATTCTAAAAACATCTAAAAGTACTGTCGTTTCTATTAATCTCTTCTCCACATTTCCCCCCCGTCATCCTGGGTCTCCCCTGGTTGCAAGCACAGAACCATTTATTAACGGGGAAACCAAGGAGATAAGTTTCCCCCCTGGGAAAAGGCCGTCAACGCTCACTTTTGAACAAGGCCCTGAAGCCCCAGTTCAAGACAAGAAGTAAATAGAGCTACCTTAGAATCCCGGGAAATTTTTGCGGTTTGTCTAAAGCAAACAAAAATTGCAGACAAGCTTCCCCCCACCCGACCCTATATTCCCCCATAAAAATTGTTTCCCCCGGGGGCCCCAATCCCTTTTTGGGAAAAACATCTACCCTTTTTTGGGGAGGCCCCGAATTAAAACCCTTGAAGGTTTTACAT
This sequence comes from Phyllomedusa bahiana, assembly GCA_025379985.1. Taxonomy (NCBI): domain Eukaryota; kingdom Metazoa; phylum Chordata; class Amphibia; order Anura; family Hylidae; genus Phyllomedusa; species Phyllomedusa bahiana. The sequence goes on along the minus strand of JAODAL010001686.1, from coordinate 209,416 downwards.
AGAAGAAAATCGGGAAAAAGGGGGTTCTTTCCCCCCATCTTCCCACCAGGGGGGGGTTTTCCCAATTTCTTTTTTTAAAAAGAAAAAAAGGGTTTTCCTTGAGACCTTGTATTGATTTATGAGAATTAAACAAGATTCCCATAAAAAAACCGTTAAACCCCTTTCCCCCACTGATCCCCGACTTCGGGAAAAAAGAACAACTTTCAAAATTTTTTTTTTCCAATTTAAAGGAACCCTACGAGGCGCCTAAAAATTAAGTTCGTAAAAAAATCGGGGGGTTTAATTTAAGGAAAAAACACTTTTGGTCACGTTACGGGCTTTTGGGAAAAATTGTTTTTATCCCTTTTTGGGCCTTTTGCAATGCCCCAGCCCCCTTCCCAAAACTTTCGTCAATGACATTTTAGGGGGACCTCCTGGACCACTTCATAGTCATCAAACCTGGACGATTTTTTGTTTTTTCCCCCCAAACCCTTAATGGAAGAACCCCAGGACATGTAAAAATTGTTCTTCCCTCTGGGGGAAAAAAAACCATCTCTACATCAAGATTGAAAAATTTTAAATTCCATCAACTGAGACCCAAATTTCCTTTGGCTATTTTTATTTCGCCTCACGGTTACAGATGGACTCTAGTAAGTTTAAAAGCAATAAGACTGGCCATACTCCCCGAAACATAAAAATTGTTAAAAGTTTTATAGGTTTTGCCAAAATTCCCATAGAAACCTTCATTAAGGGGAAATTTTTCAGAAATAATTTCTCCCATTCACAGTTTACTAAAAACAAGAATTTCTTTTGTTTTGGTTTTCCTCAAAAACACAAGATCCTTTCCCCTTTCCCAAAAACCCAAATTCACTACCCGCCCCCGTAAAAAATTATTCCCCACCCAGGAAAATTTTCCTTCATTGGGGGAAGTGGGTTTCTTCCCAATGTGGGTTTTTGGGGGGTAAATTTTATCTCAAAAGAACTGGAGACAAGATTTTTTTATATCCTTTTGCGTTTTTCCCGAAGTTTATCATCTTTTAAAAAGAATTTTGATGTGGGGAAAAAAGAACTATTAGCGATTGTTGCAGCCTTTAAGGAATGGGGGACACAAACTTCAAGGGTAACCCTCACAGGCCAAAATTAAATCGTTCTTACGACCACCGGGAAATTTTGGGAAATTTGTGGGGATCGGCCAAATTCTATCCCCGCCAACTTCCCTTTGGGGCTTTTCCTCAATCAAATTTTTAATTTTTTAATTTAAAACAGGCCGGGGGGTTTCCCCCAATGGCAAGGCGGGTGCGCTATCCAAAAATGTTCCCCCAAAGATTCCCCTCCACTAGTCCCCTTTAAAAAAAATTGTTTCCCGGAAATCTACCGGGTTTTGGGAGTAATCCCTTTTTAAAAAAGACTTTCTTGAAGAAATAAGAGGGGGGGCCCCATAGCCCCCGACTCCCTTTTTTGTTCCCCAACCCCCTTTATGATGGCCCTTTTTGTCCTTTTTGAACAAAAATGTGGGCCCCCCGGGGAGCACTATAAATACCCCAAAGAGTAAAAAGAAAATTTCCCGAAATACCCCATGATTCTAAATTGCTGGGCCAAAAAAGGGGAAAAACCAGGAATTTCTATCCCCATTCTTTTTGGGGGGCCCAATTATTTACAGGGTTTAAGGAAGTAATTTTGCATCATGTTTAAAGTTTTGCCCCAAAGCAAGGGCTTCCCACGTTTTCCAAACCCCCGGGTTTTTTTTACAGGGTTTCCAGTCCCCCCCGTCCCTGGGTTCCTTTCCCGGGGCTTTAACTTAGAACCCCGCCCCACCCCCTAAAGGGGGAAAAAAAAAAACCCCAAAATTTTCCCTAGTAGTTGATCGGCTCAAACCAAGGGGTTCAAAAATTTCAAACCCATTTAAACCCCTCGAAACCCCCTGCCCAAGGGCACTGCTGACCTCTAATTCAGAAAATTGGGTTTTGCCTTTCATGGAGTTCCTTTATGAATTTATCTCGGGTGGGTGTGCAGTTTTCATCCAAATTTTGGGGGGATTTTTTTCTCAAGCACTGGACCCTTTATATTAATCTATCAACCCGGGGCCCTTTTACCCACAATCAATGGACAGACGAAGCACAAATCAGGGGCCCCGGAACAGTACCGCGATGCAATATTTGTCACCTACAAATGACCCGGGTTGATCTATTTCCCGTGGCTGAATTTTGTACAACAAAATCCCAAAATGCCCCCCACCCAAACAAAAGCCTTTTTTTTGCAAATTTGGGGGTAAACCATCCAAACATAATTTCCCGATTTCCCCGCTGTTCCGCATATTCCCCTGCCGGGAGAAAGGATTTTCTACACTTTTCAGCCAAAAATTTGCAACTATTGAAGGAAAAACTAGAGGGGGGGGCCCCAAAAAAAAAATAAAAAAAAGATGGCCCGATAAACGCGAAAACCAGCACCAAATTTGAAATTTGGGGGGGTAAAAGGGGGGTGCTCCAAAAATTTTTAAACTTAGAGTGCCCTTCCCCCAAAAAATGGGGGCAGAAAATTTGTCGGGGCCCCTAAAAGGGTCATTTTAAGAAAATCAGTCCAGTAGCCCGTTCGGCTAAAACTCCCAAACCCTCTATGAAGATTTCCCCCCTGTATTTCATGTATCTCTTCTAAAGCCTGCCGTGTCCAACCCCTTTCCAAATCGTTTTTCCTCCTCCCCCTAATGCAGGGGAGGGTCGATGGGCAAAAACAGTTTGTTGTTTGGGGCGAAAAACCGGCCCCGGGGAATTTTCAGGGAAACCCCTGGGAATTAATTTATTAAGTGGGAAGGTTAAAGGGCCCAAAGAAAATTCGTTTGGGAAAACCCTGAGTAACATCAATGCCCCCTTGAATTTAAAGACAATTTCTTTAAAGAAAATCCGGAAAAAGGGCCGAGTCAGGGATCGGTTTTCCCGGGCCGCCTCTTTTTTTGGGGGGGAGTAATGTCGGAAGCCCCCTGCTTATTTTCCGGGAACTTGCTACTGTGTTTTCCCTTAAGTTTGCCCTCACAAGTGGTGGATCGTGTCTTTAGCTGGTTGCCATCTTGTTTTTCCCGGCCCAGGGCCTAGATAAAAATCCTCAAAAACTGTTACTTCCTGCTTGAGTATTGTGTCCTAGCTCCTTTCTTTGGGTTACAGTCCTCTCGCCTAGGGGAAATCAACCTTCCGTTTGTTCCCCTCCTCGCAGTCCCCCTTGCAAAACCCCGATGAACCCCGCTTTCCCCCTCGTCCGTCTCCCGCTACTCCCCAAAATTTGGGTTTCCTTTGCCTTCTCCTTCTGTTCCAGATCAAGACCCAGTGCCCCCCATTTTTTTGTGTTTTGGGCCCCCATTGGACTCCAGCCATATACCCCCATTTTCGTAACCACTGGTTTTTATTGGGTTTTTGTCCATTAAATTTTGCTATTTGATTAAAAGGGAGGGGAGCAGAGAGTGACCCTCAAACCCTGGTTTGGAAAGCTCACTCTCAGCAGACTAATTATCTCTCTAACAAGATCAGCTTTTGTTTAAGGATAAGCAATTATTTTCACTCCTCAGAGCACTTGTAGCTTTTTTTTTTATTGAAGATGACCTCTCCTGCACTTGTCAGTGTCATGGCTCAGCTAGTTACAGAAAAGCTAAATGTGCTAATCACTGCTATAGAGCCACCCACAGCCTGACAAGACCAGAGTGAAAAAAGCTGGCTGTGCTTTTGAAACTGCATGGTGAGAAAACCCCTTTAAGTAAGCATCAAATTGAGAGTGTACGCCTTGTTAATTTCCCTTTTTTTGTAGAGGTCCCCTTTTTTGATTTTTATGGGCTCTTACGGATCACTAATGTACAAACTGTAAACTTTTGAAACTACTGATAACTGACAAAACAATGTTTTACATAGTAACATATTTATATATCTAAACAGTACAATTAAATAGGACACACAATATATTAGAATGCCATTCTTAAATTAAATATTCTGAGATAAAGGTTAGAAGAAAGTTGAGTATATGAACTTTGCCAAGAACTGAATTATTTATTCAGCAACAGTCTCTCAAGATAAGCGCTGTCTTCTTTCCATGCAGCTGACAAACCAGATGAGGAATCTGATAGTACTAAGGAAGCTGCAGCCAAGATGGAAAAGGAATTTGAAAAATTAAAGGATTCTACAAAACCAGAGGAGCCAAAGGAAACTGAAGACAGTAAACAGCACAAAGGTAAATGATCCACATTTCACAAGTCATTCACAAAAGATCTTAAGGGGAAAGAAAACCGTAAGGCCAGGTTTATGCATGAGAACACGTGTACAATAGCAACATAGATAAATAAAGTAAAGAAACCACAACCTGAAAGCATATCCAGTACATTGGAAATTGTGTTTTCAATTTTTCCAAGCTTTTAAATGCTGCTTTTGGGGGCGTAGATTTGGGGAAAAGGGGGCTACTCAAAGGGTTCCCCCCTCTTTTTTGTGGCTGAGTTTCAAGTCCTTAGGTCTTTCCTGTCCCAAGGCTGTTTTTTTATAGGGTGATTTTGGGGCAATTCTTTTAAAATTTTTCAACAAATCTAAATGTTCGTTAGAAAAACAGATTTTGATCACCATAGGGTTCTATGGTCATCTAATTTGGTTCAATACAATTATAGGGTTTGGGGTCTTTGGTCATAAGGTTGTTTTCACACAGTGCAGGTTTGTGTCATTTTTGGTGTGTTTGTTTTCACTTGCAGTACTGCACAGCTAACTTCAGGTGGTTTTTGGGCGTTTTTTGGGGAGTTTTTTCACTTGAACTGCACAGCAATTAAATGTCTTTATTACCAGTCTTTTAGTGTCTTAAAGGGGGTTTTCTGTACAAAGATCGGGTTTTAATTAAAAGATCTTAAAAAACAAGCACTTTGCAAAATTTTTTCATTACAAATGTCCCATGATTTTTAGTTAACCTGTATAGTAGTGCATCAGCTCCTAAATCTCTATAGAAATGACCTGTTGATCTTTATCTCATGGCTCCAGTTCCCGGTGATCATCTTTTCTGAATAAAGGGCTGAGCACAGAGCCCCCCCCTTTACAGTATGTTTGTAGTGGAGGGAAGGGGGGCTCGGGTTTTTTGTGTCTGGTGGATCAACCCGTGTGGCCTCTTCCTCCCGCTCTTACACAGATTTAGGGGACAGAGGTGAAGTGATCAATAGATGTGACAGAGTGACCCTGTTGTTTTCATAATCATGATGTTTGTGGAGCTTTGACTATTATTTAAAAAAGATAGGGGGGATTTTGAACGGGGGATACCCTCCCCGCTCTGCTGTATTAGTGCACATGTGATTATATAAAACTTTCCCCTGCCTGTGTTTTTTTGCGGGGTTGTTTGTTGTTGCTGGGGATGTGGAGATTTGTATGCTAAGCAGGGGTTTTAGGAACACTTACATCCCCCCCGTCTGTATTAGCATACAAGCCAAACCCCCTCTCCCCACTCCATAGTAGCCCTCTCCTGCTCCCTGGAGTGACTTGCAGCTATTAGCATGAGCACCTGCAGCAGACCCCAGGCAGGCACAACAGGGTTAATTTGGCAGCAAAACCCCCTGCCCTCTCCTGTGTATAGAAGGAGAGTGTTTTGTGTGCTGAGGGGAGGGGGAAGAGTGAGGAGAAGGGGCAGACAAGAATCATGCCCCTGAATTCAAAAATCCTTTGCTGCCAGAAGCATTGAAGTGGGCTGAAAGCTTGTAATGAGACAACTCCTTTAACTGTTTGGAAAGGTGTTACAAGTAAGTAATCAATTACTGTGTTTATAATCCGCAAGGCTTCAAACACAGTAATTGATTACTCACTTGAAACACCTTTCCGAACAATTAAGATAACTGAAAGAAGCTGGTAATAAAGACAGTTTAATTGCTGTGCAGTACTGCAAGTGAAAAACCGCACCAAAAATGCCACAAAACCACACCATACAAAAGCAACCTAATAGTGGTGGTAAAATGCAGCAAACTTATACCAATCTAAAGCCACCCCAAAGTATTTGACTAAATTGGATAGAAGTAAATTAAAGTCAACTGGATTATTAACTTCTTCCCTACAAAGCAGCCTTTTTAATTTTTTATATTCCATCATTCCAAGAGTCATTCTTTTTTATATTTCCCCCAACCTAGCCATATGAGGGCTCCCTTTTGGGCTCTATTTAAAGGGGTTGTCTCAATACAAGGATTGGTTTTTATGTTAAAGATCTTGCAGAAACAAGTCACTTTGCAATATATGTCCATTAACAGTGTCCAACCTATTCTGGAGATATACCCTCTTTGTATGGGCTGCATCAGCTCCTCAGGTCACTGTAGCTACAGACCTGTTCAATCTCTCCTGATACTCTGCCAGCACTGGTTGCTATAGCTACAGACCTGTTTGATCTATCCTGATAGGCTGCCAGCACTGGTTGCTATAGCTACAGACCTGGCTTCTACTGCAGCCTAGTGGAAGCCAGTATACACTCCCCTGAATCCAAAAGGAAACCAAGAAAACGGGACAAATCAATGCAGTGAGACAACCCCTTTAATGCACTTATACATAGAGATCCAGTTCACCTACAGTCAGTCCAGGAATGCACGCATAGTGTGTGAACTGCACCACACCCACAAAGGAAACAGAGAGAACGAAATCCAGATTTCCCGTGAAACCTTGAAACGTTAATCCAAATAGCTGATCGATTCGAACGGGCATAAAAACAGGATACAAAAAACACCCTACTTACGTGTTTCAGGCTCTTGAATGGTCCTTACTCATAGCATACTAGAGTACACAATGATGTCCTATATACTCAATCAATAACCAATGAGAAAATACAAATGCAGTCACATGATTATATTTAATTATATTTAATCCACTATATAATATAACAACATATTTAGTGCACTCTATAATATAACAAACCCAAAAAAGAATCTTGTGGGATGGAATAGAAAAAAAAAATATCACCATTGTTTTCTTGGTTATTTGGAGCGGAGTTCCCGTGCTGCTAAATTTACATGTTCAGTTGCTTTTCAGCATCATATTATATGACCCATACCTGTTTGTTTTTCCATCAATGTATGTATGGTAGGTGCAACCATGTGCGCCACGGTCTGATACCCAGTCTGTAGTTGCACTTATTTTCCACCTTCTATCGTGACTCTATAAGGACTCTCCCTCCAACCTTTGCCCAGTCTAGGTGTCCATCCCATACGGGTCTGCCATTTCTGCGTGTTATCTTCTACCTAATCTTCGGTTACTGACCTCCTGCTACGTTCCTAACCTTGCCTTTACGCTGCCTGCTCTGACTTTGTTGCTTGTACCTGGAGTACGTTCCAGCCTCATCCTCCTGTACTACGCTTCTGGTACATTGGCTGTCACCGCTAGGACCTACATCGGGGGTAGCTACCGGGGGTTTCCCTGCAGAAAAGTCCATCCGACCTTGTGGCAGGCTTTGGTGAAGACCACAGAATCCCTTAGATTCCGCTCCTCGTGTAGGTTACGCCAACCCTATGTGGTGACCTGCGGATCCACTGTCTGTCCTCAGTGCCCATTGTGACCGTAGGGCTTGATCCTTATGTGTTGAGCCATAGTTCCTATGACTTTTTGGTAACTTTTTATATCAATTTTTTGAAAAACAAGGGGACCAAAAAACAGCAATTCTGACATTGGAGGTTTTATTTTTTTCTTTTACAATATTCACCGTGGAAAATTAATGTGATATTTTAAAGGTTTGGACTTTTGCAAACAAAGCAATAACAATTATGTTGGTGAATTATTTTTATATAATAAAAGGGAAAAAAGGGGAGTTGATTTTATTAAAATATTTGTAAAAATTCTATTTTACTTTCTTTTACTTTTTACCCATTAAGGAACTTGAACATGTGACTGTTTGGTAGCTTGTCTAATATACTGCTATTCTAATGTATTGCACTATATTGTCATTTGAAAGCACTTATATTACACCTTGTCTCTGCCCAACAACTTAGATGCAGAAGTCGCCATTGTTCACAACATCTAAGTGGTTAAACAGCATGGACTGAAGTCATCTCCATCCTGCCCACTAGCAACGGGTGCCATCTATAGTACACAGCTCCTGAGCACGTTCCTTACTCCCCTTCTTGACATCATGACATACAATAATATCAAGCTCAGAGATGGGTGGAACAATGTGTATGGGCATTTACAGAGTAGGTGGCCAGCTTAAAGCTATCCACACACAAGACAGTTGTCAGTCAAACAGTTTATAATTGCACCCAATCCACAATGAACTCATAACCATAGTCTAATGTATCTGTCCAGCATTAGATTGTGAAAGGCATAAATAGAAAATTTAGTGAGGGATTTGGCACATTGTATAACAGCACAAGTCCCCACATGCAGGTCAATACACGCTGCCAACTCTTCTGTCCCCTGTTATTCTCCAGAACAAGAACACCCTATTTATTTTTTGTCTCTACTATTGTAAGGGTTTAAAGGGTTTTTCCCATCTCAAACACTTATGCCATATTAATAGGATATGCCATAAATATCTGAAAGGTGTTGTTCACACTTCTAGGACCCACACCTATCTCGAGAACAGATTCCTAAAACTAATGGCTCAGAATAGAGAAGTGATTAGTTACGTCCCATTCATTTCAATGATAGTTCCAAGTACGGTTAAGCGCAATTACTCGAATGTACATTCAAATGAATAGAGAGTAACTAAACAAGCATGGCCACTTCTCTCTTTTGAACCTTTTCTTGATATAAGTGCAGGTCCCAGACATCTATGGCATAACCTATCAATATGCCATGCATGTCTGATCCTTTAAGGGTTTCTATTGAATATTTTTACTTTAAAGAGGCGGTATTTGCCTTTGGTTTGGTCCGGGGTTAGCGTCATTTCAATAGTGTTAGTCCATGTAACTCTTCTGGAGCAGAATCCGAAGAGGATCCACTCGAAATAAAGAACATGTCCATTCTTTTTTTTTTTGCACACCATGAAATTGAAATCCATTGGGTGGATGATCTGCCCTGTGAACAGTATGAGCTATAGCGCAGACTGCTTATTAAAATGAATGGCAGTCGGATTACACAAGGATTTTAGCGTGGATTTCATGGTGAATTCATTGTTAAAATCTATTGTGTCAACACACCCTGAATATGGAACTTACTATTGGATCGTATAGATTTAACACTTGTAATTGATATTTCAAGCTGTTTTTCCTCTTTCATCCGATACTACATATTCTCTGCCAAAAAAGGAGCTATCATAACATCATGTTTGTGGAGGTTATCCAATTGATATTTACTGGGATCAATCCACTTGTAAATTAGATCTTAAAATAATATTATGTTCAAGGAATAAAGAACACTTAAATAGATAATGAAAATAGCATTGCTGCGTCAAACTGCTTATCATCCCATTATCCATCAATCATTAATTATCTCTGCTTTTCTCTGCAGGGAAAGCTGAAACATATTTAGATGCAATTAGAAAGAATATTGAATGGCTGAAAACTCACAACAAGCAGGAGAACAAAGAAGGTAACAAAATCATGATACAAATAATTAATTTATAGTTGAGAAGATACAGGGTGAATTATGTGGGGCAATTGTTCAGGGGAGTTCACCCCCCAGGGCTTCCATCCATTACCTCTCAGACACACATATCAGAAAAAGAGTCTGAAAAGTTTTTAAGTGTATGGATAAACATTTTAATGTATGAGAAAAGAGAAGGTTATGCAGTTGTACCTGAGTATATTACTAAAAATGTTATTATAGTTCTTTGAAACCCTGATGCCCCATCTGCCTGTACTGCTAGCAGGAAGAAGTCCATAGGGCAAGTGTCTACATTTGATGCCAGGATGTGGAGAATAAGTGTTGCCATATGTTTGTGACAGTGGTTTACTTCTTGGTTGATCTAAGGGTTCAAGCACACTGGCATAGAGCCGGTATGAAAATACATGGAGCAATGTTACTAGGGTGAATACTGTACAGTACTTAAAACACTTTGTAAAAAAGACTTCTTTTACTTTGTTTTCACAAAGGAGGACTTACTGCATTTTTCAATATTTTCAAAAGCAATGAACAGGTAATATATATATATGGAGTTCCATGAACTGGGTACTATTTATTGCACTATACTTTTCCACTGTTGTTCATACATTTGTGGAACTTGTTACCTTCAATGCAGTAGTTCCTCAGAACTACCACTGATATTAAACTGAATTAAGAGTAAGGTAAACATCTGCTCAGTACTAAGGGACTTTAGCAATTTGTCAGCTGCTTAATTTCGGAACCTTTTTGAGATCCCAACTTAGCAAATGAATGTAAGGTTATCTACTGACTTATCATTCATTGCATAATTACTGTCTAATTCAGTGATAGCCAACATGCAAATAATGTGTATGATCTGATATACATATCCGAGTCACATTATTATTACCAGAGAAACCGCTCTGTGCAGCAACTAGATGGGCTGGGAGTGACTCAATAAGGTCCTGGTACGTTGTCACAGGTTTCTGGTGCCATAGTGACTGCAGTGCATCTCACAGCTGCTGGAAGGTATATGGCGGAGGATCCGTAGAGCAGATGTGAAGATTGAGATGATTCCACAGATGCTCAATTGGGTTCAAGTCAGATGACCAGGGTAGTACTTGAAAGTACTGTTCATGCTCTTCCAATCTTCCAACCAATTTCAGACATTTCTATCCATGTGACATGTCGCAATGTCTTGCTGGAAGATCCCATCTGCCCAGGGAAGACAAGGGAAGACGATCAGCATGTATGGGTGTACACAATTTGCAAGTAGGGATTCATACACAAATTGTTTGACAGTGCCTTCTAGATGCATGAGTGGACTCAGAGAATGCCACAAAACACTTCCACTCTATATACGCCCCTGCACACCCTATATACCCACCAAGCCAACTAACCACACATGACTTACTTCATGAGCAATGTGCTGCCATCGTCAAGTAGGAAATGGTCATGATATTTTTTCCATCCACTAGAACCACTACTCTTACCACTAAATAAGTTTGTTGATTGCTGAGACCAGCTTACTGCCCCAATTATAAGGGTTGGAATACATGCCGTAGTTTCTTTGCGGTTTCAGCAAGCAGCCAAGAACTGCTGTGGGACACTGCACCAGTGATTTCTATTTGCTTGATAAATGGGCGCATTTGTGATCAATAAGAGCAAAACTGCAAATTCATGAACAATCATGTTAATGTTAAGCTGCTATTGATTACAGCATCTACGTAGTTAAATGGCAGGAAATTGGAGTTATATCTTTAATCTGACAAGAAAATGTTAATGGTCGCGTGGTTTTGCTGGTGTTGACCTGCAAATTTGTTTGGACAAAACCGTGCAATGTATTCCTACACTAAAAAATAATGCCACTGCTGTCTTTCTCGCAACCTCTGAACAGGTTGCATAAAGCTTAGCTTAGGAAGGCTAAGGAATAAAACAATATAAAATATGTGATTCACAAAACAACCCTATTTAAGTAGAAAACCACATATACAGTCCATTCAATATGTCATGTGACCTATATAAAAAATACACATACAGTAATATATTTTCTTTTCTTTCTAGAATATGACATTTCAAAGCTAAGAGACTTCATTGACCAGCAGGCAGATACCTACGTAGAAAAAGGAATCCTGGACCAAGAAGAAGCCAATGTAATAAAGCGTATCTACAGTAGCCTGTGAAGAAGAAACTGAAGAGTGCTTTTTGCTACTATGGGAAATAAGCTTTAGATTTAGAAACCATCTCTATGATCTAAAACCTACACTTTTCCAATGTACTATTAGAAAACAGGTTGATTTACTAAAGGTATAAAACTGTTCATCAGGCAGGCTGAGAACTTTGGACTTTTTCAGGTATATTACAATGAGCAGCCTTTTTTTCTCTTAATGTAGCAGGGACATGAGCATAACTCTTGTTCATTTTCCAGAACCAAATCTCTCTAAAACACCCCATAATCAGGCAATCAGGATGGATCTGGATGATTCAAATCAATTCAAATGCTGAATATTTACAGGCTTTGTATTATACTGTTGAACACTAAGACACTGTAGGCAGCATCGCTGCTCAGTGAGCCTCATACTTTCTTCTTTTAAACTACATTATAATGATCTCCAATCGGTGACTTTTCTAGAAAATACCAACCCCTAGCTTGCCTTGACAGATGCATACTGGAATCTTTAATTCTGAAACAGATGGAAGGCCATAGGTTGGAGACCACTGTAGTAGAGACATGTGGGACCAACAAGAAAAAAATGATAAGACAGTCCATCAACGTGGTTCATGGCATAGCGCTATAAAATCCCTGGTTTCTGGTGAATTGTGTGCTTATTGACCAAGCTCACTACATTATGTGCTGATGACAGATGCACTTTAATAAATCAGCCTGTTCAATCCCTTTACATCTGTCTATTTTGTAAGTGCAACAGACTAATATCTCTCCTTTATGACAATGCCATTTGCTTGCATTTATATCAGTAGTTCTTTAGTCAATTTGCTTCAGTTCTACTTATTTACAGGACTAAGGTAGCCTGATTTTTGTATAAACAGTGAACCTTCCACAATCCACTGTACCTTCTTAATCTTTAAAATATTACATAGTATCCATTGACCAAATGAAACCTTTAACTACCGTCTATGAAAATCTATGGTAACTTTGAACACTAAATGAAGATCCTGGTTAAAGGAACACTACCATCAAAATTTTTCTTTCCACATATTGACAAGCAATTTATGACTATTATATGGATTTGGTTTTCAATTGGGTGCTTTTTATAGAATTTTTAATATCCCTCTGTGTACATTGTTCTCTATGATTTAAAGGGGTTGTCTCATCTCAAAGTTTCTTAGGATGCATGAATGAAATAATGCTGTCACTTCCTGGTCAAGCTGTCTATAATTAGCATAGAAGCTCCCTGTATTCAGACCTCTGCTAATTAGATAAATCTCATGCTGTCAGGACCAGAGAAGCTTCTGAGTTTATGTAAACAGAAGTAATTACTGGCCTTTGTCTGAAAGATCAGATAACAAACAAGCTCAAACTGTCTGAAGTTCTGTGTACAGAGACCTGTGTGATGATGTCCCTCCCTGCTATCAGATAGAACAAACAGCAGGGGGGAGAAGTACACAGGTCGGTCACTTCGGGAACCAGAGAGAGCACAGAAGGTGATAAAATCACTTGTAGCTCCTTAACAAAAAAAATGAACAACGCAATATATTTGGAAAACAACTTAATTTAGTGTCCCCTACATGTTGAAAGCTAATCTTTGTAGTGAGACAGCCCCTTTAATGTTCCCTTATGTATATGACTTTCTGACTTCTCCCTGATTTCCCCTCAGTGAGCCCTGATAGCACAACAGTGAAAGGATCGTTTGATGGTCCTTCTTTCTGGTTGGCTTTGGTCTGAAAAGTGTGAATATTATCAGCAATAAACTGATGAGTAAAGAAACATCCCCCACACCACATCTTCAGTGCAGAAAAAGATGACACTATTTTACTTTCATGTATTGCTCTAGTATAACCTTATCTATCCCTTGGAAGAGAACAATAGAGCAATCATTATGTCATTACCTACTATTTGTAATGAGACAATATAGAGATAAGTCGCAGCCTGAAGTAAAGTGAGATCAGTCTGCCCTGCCAAATAAAAGTTTTTTCGCACAGCTTGACTGCCAAAATAAATATATATATTGCCAAAAATTCTAAAAAAAGAATTGGTTTAGAGGGATTTTCTCACAACAGATTTTACCCTTTATGTGTGCCAGTTTCCACTCATTTTTGATGGGTGGGCTGCTACAAGTAGGGCTGCAGCCAAACACAGAGGCTGCAATGAAATGGGGTTTTTTTTTTGCTTCCAGCTGGGAGGAGGAGATACCCAGGATGTGGGCAAACCCTGGGAAAGCCTGACGCTGACTCATGAGCAATAATTCGGCAGAATTCGGGAAAATTGATAAGGTACTAAAAGGAGCAGGTAACAGACAGTGCACAGAATGTGGCTGTAACTGCATGCATAGTCCGGGACATCTGCTGCAGGTCCTAAAATTGCAGCAGGACTAATCCAGCCCCGTAAGACAGGCCCCTGGGCAAGAGACCCCTGGATTCAGAGCCATCTGAGGACCTAAAATCTATCCTCCCCTAGAGATTTCCAGGGTGAATATACTGATGAGGCATGGAAACTTCTAGACAATTCTCTTCCTTCTAAATGTTAAGATCCTGGCAAGTGTTTTGCAGGTTATAATTGTAATGTTCCTGTTATCTTACTGCCTAAGTGAAAATCCTGTGCAGTCCTCACAGAATCCTCAGTTTTTAGGACTTGAACTGAATCTGTAAACGTCCTGTTGGCCCTTTGCTGTCCTCTTTATCACTGTGAAAGTTTATGTTATGTATATACAGCACATTCACAGCCAAATTTGGTCAGGATACACGAAAGGTAGTAGTGTAGTGGCCACCGACACCCATAAGGATCTCTTCAAGTAGCATGTTGACAGGGCAGCCTGTGGTTAGAGGATAGCCTCTCAGACACCTCTAACAGTACAACAGGAGCAAGCTGCCTACCATGCAGTCACTTTAAGGGCATGTCCCCACGGCAAGGGTTTGTGGCTGGTCTTTCAGACGGTTTGCGGTTTTACCAAAAACAAGCACAACGGGCTTTTATGGAAAAACCTTGCTGCAGTTTCCACTGCACGGGTTTTCCGCCCGGTGGTTTTAAAATAAAAAAAAGTTTTTCCGAAAAACATTGTGCATGCACATTCTTCCGTACGGTTTTCGGATGGAATATGTGAAGGGGGAGGGCTTTTATCCACTTATCGCGTAGAAAAGCCCCCCCCCCCCCCCTCCGCGGCCGTGGGGACGGCACACAAACCAGACAAATACCAGTCGGATAAACCAACCGGTATCTGTCCATTGCCCTAAAGCAGTCCAGTTTGGAGGGAACTCCTTTGAAGTTGAGTTCCCAACCTCGGTTTATAGACCACACTGTAGGGTAATGCCACCTGTGTTTAATAAAACTGCTGAACTGCATCAGTATATGAATCAGGCACCGCTCTAAGGCTGCATCCACATAGGACAGATACTCGTTGGATTCTGAATCAGAATCCGACGAGTATTTGAACAGTATTTTAAACTTGATCTTCGTTTGTGGCGCTTTTTTTTGTGCAGTTTTCAGATTCGGAAATCCCAATTGACTTAAATAGTAAATAATCCGCCATTTTCTGAGTGTAAATTAATGTGTACCAAGTTTTTGGGAAAAAACAGCAGTTTTGAAATCTGACCTCAGAAAATTCGAGCTGTGCAGACTATAACTCGGATTTTCCATTGAAGTCTATGGGGATGGTTTTACAGTTGGTTTTTTCAAAATCTGAATCCATGTCAAAAACCAACTGGAAATCCTTGCCGTGTAGACGTACTATAAAGGTTTGCCATTAAAGTCTTGCTTATGGAGATCCAACCACCAAAACCCACAAATAGCAGCATCCTATCAATATGTAACATAATAAATCGAGTAGCTCACCATCCTTGTGCAATAATTTTTTTGAATAAAAAAAATGAAGACTTCATTCCAAGCAAGTATGAAATCAAAATACAAAAATGTACGCTGTAGACAAAAGCGGTCACATAGTAACTCCTAGCCAGGTTGTTTTCTCCTTCACATACCTTACTATGTGACCACTTTTGTCCACAGCGTACATTTTTGTATTTTGATTTTATACTGACTTCAAATAAAGTCTTTAAATTTTTTATTCAAAAGGTTTGTTGTGGGGTTTGTTTGTTTTCCAGTAACATCCTATCAATAATGTTGTGAAACAACTTAAACTTAGGAAAAGACTGTATGGATTGGTTGAAAGCCACTGCCCCCCACTGCCAATGGTCGCACAAGATATAGTTCTTGGCCACATCTCAGTTGAGCCGCAGCTGCCCCCTATAGTCTTAGGGCATGTCCCCATGGCACGGTTTTTCAGCCGGTTTGCGGTTTTTCAGACCGCCTGAAAAACCGGCTGAAAATTAGCACAATTGTGTTCTATGGAAAACCCGTGCAGCAGTCCCCACTGCACGGTTTTTCCCCCCGGCGGTTTTTCCACCCGCGGGCCCCTCAAGAAACATGGAGCATGTTCATTCTTCCGTCCAGTTTCTGGACGGAATATGAACACTTCAATGGGAGGGGGGGGGGCTCTTCTCCGCTCATCGAGGAGAAAAGCCGTCCCCCCCGCGACCGTGCGGACGGCCGCAAAACCGGACAAATACCGGCTGGGTAAACCGACTGGTATTTGTCCACTGCCGTGTGAACGCACCCTTACCTTAAAGATTGCTCTGTCCTATATAAAACCATATCACACTAAATTGCAGCAAAATCAAGATCTACTTTTCTGCTGGTTCATGAAATCGCGAGTTATCTAAATTGCTGAATCATTATGTTGCGCAAAAGAAACAACCTAGAAATTTGTTCTGTTACATCGTTATATGAAGCTTGGCAAGTTGAATCCTTTCATTAGTCCTTCAGACAATGTCTTATTGAAGTTAGCTCTGCTACATAGGGTGTACATTGCATCCCCAATAAGTAAACCAAAAGTGATTGACTGGAAACACAAGTCAGCTACTACATTAGGCAGTGGTTTACAAATCATTACTTGTTATTATCAGTTGTATATGCTCTGTTACATCCTAAGCCTGTATGTGCTATGCTGTCCAACAACGATTCACATCTGTTTATTTGTATCATTTCTTATTCATCTAAATTTGATTAAACTTTACAAGAAGGGTATTTTGCAATAAGATAATGAATGACACTCCTCTCTTCCTTGTATAAATTCTATCCATGTCTGCGGCCTGCATGTTTTCACAGGCTGAAGTGCGTCAGAGCAGCTGTTTCTAAGGCAATGTTTTCTAGTTTCCCGGTCTTCTTCAATAGTCACATGAGATATAACTTTATCATTGGAGATCGGGGACTGGAGATGTGTCACTATGGGAACGCCAGGGAGGTGAGGATAGCTTTTTTTTTTCTTTCAATAATTATGCTCTTTATCTCAGCAGGGAAATCCGCAAACAAATCCATAACAGCAAATCCACAGCAAATCCTGCTGATTTACCTGCAAGGAGCAGCAGAATGGCTGAGGACATACCCTAAATCTACTTTTATGCTGACCCACAATTATTAGTGTGTACCTGTTGGAATTGTGACGTAAACTACGCCACAGAGTGGTATATAATTGGCACAGCATGTCACAAGTAGATTTAGACAGATTTTAGGGTATGTTTATATAGAGTTAAATATTAATGCGTAAATAGAAATACTCCAATGCCCAGTAGTGGGTGGCGCATAAAACACCTTAAGGAATTGAAAACAAAAAGAAAAAGGAAAACGCTCACCAGTGACTCCCTTCAAGCTGGCTGTCCGCACCCTCCTGATTGATTGCAGTGCTCTGGGAAGTAGCCGTCGGCTGTAACGGCTTGTGGCAGAATGCAAATGTTTGTAGAAATCTTCCGGCACTTGCGCAGAGAGGAATCCAAAGGTATTATAGTAAAACGCACATTTTATTGGAAAAACTTAAAAAACATGGTTTCGAGCCTGTATGTCTTGGCTCTTAATCCTGACATTCAAATAGTGAAAATGAACTTCCTTATATACAGATCCCCTGAGATCATCAGGAAATGCACCTGAATCTTAACCCTATGTTTACCATCATATCGCAACAATGTTCAAACAGCTTACATAACATGAGCTACACAACTATATGCAAAAGATATATATACATATATAATAAAGAGAAGTCTATCCATCACCAAGCATAATGCTAATATTATATACTAAAACATCCGATTTGTAATTTAAACCCTTGGGGTATCGAGTGTCCAGCATGAGAATCCAAAAGGCTTCTCTACTGGTAAGACACTTCTTTCTGTCCCCTCCTCTCCGTTATATAACACATGAGAGCTTGCGTAAAACATCAGGAGCCTCTAAGCACTTTAGGGAGACACATCAGGGTAGTCTGGATTTTTTCAGAGTTAGGGCTATTGAAATGGTGAAGAAGCCACGGAGAGGAGGGGACAGAAAGAAGTGTCTTACCAGTAGAGAAGCCTTTTGGATTCTCATTTTCGGATTCAAAACGGATCCAAAAACGAATTCAACACACCGTGTGAACATACCCTAAGGGTTTCATTGATTCAGTTAAGGTAACTTCATATTGTAATAAACTGCTGTTTGTTTTTGCCATTTAAAATCGCATACACCCATTTAAACCTAACAAATGACAATCGTTTTGGACACCATTAACTCGGCTTATTAACCTTGGCATTCCTTTATCCATTGTGATGGCACACATAAGAGTGGGTTCCTCACAACCTAACTAACCTACACTAATAACACCAAACAATTGTACTCCTTATGCACATTAACTAAACATCCACAGTGCAAGAAGCAAAACTAAGTGAACCCTTGCATTTAATGACCATTGGATCCTCCAGCAAATACCTCCACCAGATATTTATTGTAATTAAAAATTTTATTTGCCCAAGTTGAGGAAACGACTTTAGTTATTTATGATCTCTGGATACCGTTCATTCACAGCCGTCTTCATTTCACATCAGCTAGCTAGTAACCCATTTGGCCATAACAAAACACAAATCTATTTTTTTTCAAAAATTCATTAGTTGTTTTACTTGTGTGCTTTGGGTTATAACCTTGTTGTATCATCAATATCTATGTAGGTTGAAGACATGGACTTCTGCTCTTTTATTCTTTTGTAACATGTGGTGATTTTAATTTCTGTTCCTTCAATTATAACATGATGTCCAGGTTCTGAGGGAGTGAAGGCAGCTCAAGCAATGCTGATGCAATATGCTTTAATATTGGGGTGAGGTGTTGGTGTGCAGAGTTTTCCTATAAATATAGCATTGTTCATTTATTTTAGAAGGTTTGACTCTTGTCTCTGTGCATAGAACATTTTTCCAGAAGCACTGTGGATCAACCAGGTGGTCTCAGGCAAACTTAATACAAGCCACAATTTCTTTTTGGGCAAAAGTGGCTTGTGTTTCTGGTGTCCCTCCAAGAATCCTGTTCTTGTTCAGTGTTTTTCTAATAGTGGACACATAAGCAACAGGTTCTTTTGCAGTTTGTATAGCTTTTCGTAGGTCTTCTGCTCCTTCTAACCTCTTTTAGAATTGCCCCTGTGCTTTTTAGAGTGATATTAACTGGTGACCCAATAGTAGGGAGAACAGCAACAGTCCTAAATTTTCTATATGTGTAGACAATTTGTCTAACAATGGACTAATGTACATCCAGGTCCTGAGTAAAAGCTTTTTTAGCCATTGTAGTTGTTTGCATCTCTATAAGAGAAGAAAGACCTATTAGGTCAGGTATTACGTATCAACATTTGAGATAAATGTACATTGGCAATACAAGCAAAACAACTACCGAAAACAACACCAAGGCAATGAATAATTATAAAATTACATTTTTATTAATAGTTAATTAAAAAAATCAGAATATGAACATGATGCGAAAAAATCTTCACCCAACATAGTGAAGCATGTTAGAGTTCCCATGGGTACTAGTAATTTATAATTTTAGAAACTGATACATGATTAATAGTAACATTCATTATAAGAATATATATAAAAAAAATGATGAAAAAAATAATATACAACGGATCAAAAAAGTGTACTAAATATGTAATAACATGATATACTTAGCACAGAATCTGGGAAATCAATAAAGTAATCTCATGAGAACGTGCATTGTATATAATATTTTCTACCATGTTTTTGATTATATGTTCTTATAATGAATGTTGTTATTAATCATTTATCAGTACCTAAATTATGAATTACTAGTAACCCTGGGAACTCATAAACGTGCTTCACTATTTTGGGTGAAGATTTTTTAGCATCATGTTTATAATCTGATTTTTTAAGTGAACTATTAATGAAAATCTCATTCTATAATTATTTACTGTGTTGGTGTTGTTTTTTTTTTTTCTATGAGTCACTTGATCCTGCAATGCACACATACACTTAAAAATCTGCAACTAAAATCCAATCTGGATTTCTAGGCAGGTCCCTTTAAATTTATTCAGAATTTTTAAACAGAAAATCCAGAATGTTAGGACAATCCCTTATAGTGTATACATTTAGGCAATCTAAGCCTTCACTCTAGGCTTAAAGCAGTGTCTTCCTCAACACCGCCTGCAAAAACCTTCAAGAGAAAATTCTGTCTCCCCCAGGGTCATGTGGATAGCTAGCACATTAAAGGGTTGTTTTCACCATAGACATATGGGGGATCGGCCATGCTTGCACACACATCTCCATTCTATTATATGAGGATTCCCAGTACAGTTGGGTCCTTGTAGCTGACATCTGATTAGACTCTTAAAGGAAATGTGTCATCAAAAAATGACTTATTGCTTAACTCATGTTTTTGTGTTGAACACATTTTTTAAGAATTCTTTTTTATTTTTTTTTATTTTCCATATCACTTTAAATATTTTTAAAAAAATTCTTAAGTCCTGCAGTTCTCACTTTGACCACCATGCCTAATAATAGTCTGACACTTCCTGTTCTGTAGAGAAAGATTTTTCAGTAGTCTGCTCATTATCAGTACAAGTAGCGTCAAACTGAAAGGAGACACCAACGTGTATAGATAACACAAGATCCACCAGTCACAGTAGGAGGTATTCACAGTTCACTCTCTCCCCCTTCCTGCACACTGACTTCTTCCCAGGTCACAGAACATGCCTAGAAAATTTTCCTATAGAAGTCAATGGGTCGGCTCCTGTTCATGGGCTCCTATGTGCATGAAGCTTCGGTAAAGCATTTCTCTAAATGCTGTTAAAGCAGTGCAGGCAAGAAAGTTTTCCCCACAATCATATATAGACGACCGAATGGAGAAATCTACAATCAGAAAATAAAACGGCTAAGAAGAAAAGAATGTGGATCAGGGTCTTGTTTTAATAAGTAAAACGAAAATTGGCGACAAATTCCCTTTAAGTCAGCCCACTGGACTGTCAGCATAGAGCGTTCCTTTCTCTTTCTACTCCAGCAGCTTTTAGGTTTTTCAAACATTGACTTCAAAGAAATGATCACTTCTCTATTGGGGTCGGAACTATGAGCTGCACAGTGTATTCCTACCCTTTATATTATTCATTTTAAAACAACACTAATTCCAAGGCTCTTTACATTTGAATAACGAGTTTAAAGTGAACCTATCAGGTGGTTTATGCTACGCCATGACGTGATAATGGGAGAGAAGCTGAGCTCTGTGATATATGGGTTTATATAATTAGAAGCAGAGTAAATTCTGATCGGACATTAAGAGACTGAGAGAGTCCCGCTTACCCGGCCCACACATAGTGATTGACAGCTGTCCCTGTATGTGTGTGTGTACAGAGCAAACTGTCAGTCATTGTATGTGGGTGGGGTAAGCAGGACTTTCAGTTTCACTTTTATGGATTGCTCTGCTTTTTACTCAGAAATCAGCATCAAATCCTATAAATCTACTACCAGAGAGCTCGGCTTCTCTCCCACTGTTATATCCTGCTCTCAGGGCCGCAGACACCATCTGACAGGTCCTTCTTTAAGTACAGAAGATAAAAACAAGTGCTATAAACATGAGCTGAATGAGTGATAGACTAATACATAGGAAGAGAGTGCTGTGCCTACGAGGGCTTACAACCCGCAACGAAAGTTTTGAGGAGACAGTATATGAGCTGCTTATATGGTGGTGTAGTGGCAGCAGGTTTTAGGCTATTCTGAAGAGATGGGTTATCAGGTTTGAAGGTGGAGAGAGTCTGATGTATTAGGGTAGTGAGTTCACAAGTATGGAGAACGTACAGAAAACATCTTGGAAACTTGAAGTTAGCTTAAGGATAGATGTGTGCTATGGTGCATTTACAAATAATACCATAATTATATCTGTATATTCTACCGCTTCCTCAGAGACATGCCCTTACCAGTAGAGATGCTCATAAACCTGCATTAATGTCAAATGCTTCTGATCAACCACAATCTAATATATTCTAATATAATGCAGTCTAATATCACTATTATGTAACACAGATTAGACCTATTCCCCTGTCAAATAGGTCTGGGACACTGATACTAAATAAGATTTACAAAGCCTCATTCACGTACTGCAGAAAAACATCTGCAAGAAATCAAATCAGCAGCATGTCATTCTTAAAAGGTATAATGGTATGTACACAGCATGCTGGGTCCGAGTGAACATATGCTTTTAGATGCGTGTTTGGGTCCGTCTAGACGGACCCAAACACGCATCTAACAGTGAGCAGTGTAAAACCCGTATAGACGTTCACACGAGTGATTGCCGTTGCGAGTTCACATTGCCTCTGTCGGATCCGTCTTTCGGATCCGTTTCAAGAATTGACATGTCAATTCTTGGTCCGAAAGACGCAGCAGGAGCCCTGTAATAAAGTACAGGGTGCGATCCTGCTGCGTCCAACACAGATCCAAACACACAGCTGCGTGTTGGATCTGTGTTGGATCCGATCAACGCTACACTTTTTGATGCGATTTTTGGATCCAGCACGGACCCGAAATCTCCTGCAAATTCTGCAAGCAGTACATGGCGATTTTGCTGTAGACTTGCATAACAGTTTAGCAGCTGGTTTTTTTTGTCACTGGTTCTATACCCCACCTCATAGGTTTACTAATGAATGAATACAGTACAAGGCCTAAGGAAGCCATAAGATAAGGTTCTCCACTTTATTGCTAAGGATAGGATTCTCGAATGTAGTTGTATGTTTCATTGATTTTCAGGTGTCATATTGATGGTAGACAGGTTGGTAAACATGGCCATCATGCTTGTAAAGTGGCCATAAGTTGTCCCTGCAATTTCAAAAAAATTTACTACAAAGTGAAAGAAAAGTGTAACTTTTTGAATATGAACAATTGTTTTTTTGGAGGAATTCACTCTTATAAACCAAATGCCAATGAATATAAGGAGAAGCTTAAAAAGATGAAGACTGCTGCTCATCACAAGACAATGGGATTTTATAAAGATGGCTCCATTTCCATTCCACTTTTTGTGAGGCTGAATTTATTAGAAAGATAAGACTGGAGAATGATTAAGCTGCCTATCAACAAATCTGAACTCATTTATGTTTTTTTCCAAACCTGAAAAGGCAACTTAGAGACTTGTTCTTTCTAAAATAAAAATAAAAAACATAAGCAGGATAAATCTTTCCACTGGCAAGGATTAGATTCCTGGGACCCACAACTGGTTAAAATAAAGGGATTTTTAGTGTTCATCTAAATGCCAAGCTCCTTCAGCTTCCGCTCAGATGCGCTGAGACTATGACGTGCATGAAGACGAAGACCATTTTAACACATAGAACCTGCAGTATATTACATCTGACTAGTCAGACGCTGAAGGTATTCTCACTGACACTTGAAGTCAAACTCAATTTTCCACACAGCTGTATACAATAATAACATGGTGTGAATTGTAATTTCACATTCCCTTCAGATCTTATGAGACACAATTTATCAACGCACTACAGGTTTATTCATACAATGACAGGCGATGGCCCTATTTATAACATGTATTAAGTAACCTGATTAGGAAGAAGAAAAACTATTTTAATGTAATAATACAAATACCAGTTGGCTGCCATTAATTATTCAGTATGTCTGTGTCCTAAAACATGGCCCGATTTTGTGCCCAACAAGAGGTATAAATATGATGCAAACAACACCTAACAAATGAGGGCTCTTGATTACACCTTATTTTTTTCTTACATTTGGAAATGTAAAACTTCCAGCACACATAGAAAGTATATATACAAGCCCCATGCACCTGGTGTGTGTCAAAATAGGGTCCCTATGGTGTTGTTTTTATTGCTTTTATTTTTCAATGGATAGAAAGGTGTAGTTTGCTGCAAAGTACTACTGAAAGATATGGTAACCCAAAAAATTGTAAGTATTTAATTCCTCATGGTACATGCTTATTTTTAAAGATACTGTATATTTTACATAGACTGTATAAGAGACCAATATTTTTAAATAATTAAGGACAAATGATACATATTTTTCCATGTTTTTTTTTCTCAGAAGAAGTGAACTTGGACCATCACCTATTCTGAGTGGTGGACTCTGTGTTTTCTATAGTTTGGTGTTGCTATTCACTATAATCCTGTCGGTGATGATAATTAGATGATTGCTGAAAAGTGATCTTTCCAAAAAAAGTACTGTCAGCTTAATATTAGACTTAGTGGCCAGTGAAATATGAAAAATAAATTTAACTTAAACATTTTATTTAAATATATCCTTTTCTGATAACGTATTCCCTTTAAATAAAAATAAATATATAACCTGCAACACTGTATGGCTATGCAGCAGCATAAGTTTTAGCAATCTGTCCAAGGTTTACATCAGGGAATTTGCTGGAATGTTTTCTCCATCACTGGCAAATTCGTCACTTGCTAGAAGGAATATTATATTTTTTGTGAGGAGAATCCTTTTGGTGATTTGGCCGCTATATAGATGACATCATAGTCATTAGGCCATCTGTTGTAGGAACCATATCAACCTTTGTGGAGCATCCGATTATCACCTTTAATGTAAAGAGGTTTTCCATTGGTACAAAAATGCTAATTAGCCTATTGGCGAGGTTATAAAATAGGAAAAGAAAACCTAATCGTTAACTAAACCTGTTCCAGTTCCCGTCCTGCTGCACCCACTGATGGCATAATGATCAATGCTCACGTGACATTACAGTTATGTGCTGTATATTCACATACAGTCCACTGTGGCCTGTGAATAGCTGCAAGGTCATGTGAATACAATGTCATCGGCTGAGAGCAGCAGGAGCACTAGAATGTAGCGAATTTAAAACTTTTTTTTTCTATTTTATAACCTCCCAATTGGCTGCTAAGCACTTTGTAAAAATGGATCACCCCTTTAACATTTACATTTTCTTGAGATCATGTGACTATTAACTCTATTGGAAGCTAATATAGAACAAAAATGAATACATGTATGGACTTATCACAAGTCTTTGTCAAGGACTACTGTAGTACATGCAGATTCTTGTCATCCATATGTGATTAAGTCTATCCCGGGTGGGGAGTTTAGTAGTGCTATACTGTTCCAGTGAAACTGTGTTTGTTAGTTTTAGCGATAGATTTAGCCAAACAGGATAACCTCAAAGGTCTTTGGACTGTGCAACCATGCAGAGCTTACCTATTGAAGGATCACATAAAGATAAACCAGATAATAGAGGTCCGGTGTTTATAACTAGACAGTACAAGCAGATTTTTTCAACTGTCAGTAGGTACTTACCAGTATTATTACAGTCTAGGTGTAGATTTTCTATAAAGCCTTCTACAATACCAATGTTGTATCACCAGGTTGTATGCAGAGGAGTAGAAGCTATATATGACTTGCTAATCAGGGTTTTTACAAATAAAAAGACAAGTCTAATTGTGTTAAGTATGCTATCTGTTCAGGATTGTAATACTACATGGGTAATTTACAGAGTAAAATGTGTGACATGTGAAGTAATCATAGGTAGGCTGTATGAGTCATAGATTAAGAACAAGAATCCATGAACAAGTAGAGCGGGCAAGGTCTACTAGAGTAACAAATCTTTGTATCCAATGTATGTAAACACCCAAGAGAGGTAAATCAGGAGGATATATCAGGCTATATATTTTGTTGGGTTCAAACAGTTACAAAGCCCAAGAAAGGTAGGGACACAAAATGTACCATTCCTTAATACCAATATATTTTTTTTACTAATTAAAATGAGACACTGATACATTATCTCATAAAAGTGAGTACACCATTTTTGTAAATATTGTATTATATATTTCCATGGGACAACACTGAAGATATGATACAAAACAATGTCAGTGTACAGCTTGTATAACAGTGTAAATTTGGTGTGCCCAAAAATAAACCAACACAGTCATCAATGTCTAAACCGCTAGCAACAAAAGTGACTACACCCCTAAGTGAAAATGGACAAATTGAGCTCAATGTGACTTGTTAGTGGTACAAGGTCTCATGTGTGAATGGCAGGCTGGTGTGTTAAATTCGATATTATTGATCTCACTATCACTCATACTGGTGACTGGAAGTTCAACATGGCACCTCATGGCAAAGAACTCTCTGAGGATCTGAAAAAAAAAATAATTGTTGCTTTACATACAAATAGCATAGACTATAAGAAGATTAGCAACACCTTGACACTGAGCTGCAGCACAGTGGCCAATACCATACAGTGATTTAACAAGACAGGTTCCACTCAGAACAGGCCTCGACATGGTCGGCCAAAGTGGAGTGCATGTGCTTTGCGTCAAATCCAGAGATTTTCTTTTCAAAACAGATGTATGAGTGCTGCATGCATTGCTAAAGAGGTGAAGGGGGAGGGGTAAACCTGTCAGTTTACCATATGCCACACATTACATCAAATTGGTCGGCATGGCTGTTGTCCCAGGAGAAAGCCTCTTCTGAAGATGATGCACAAGAAAGCCCGCAAACAGTTTGCTGAAGACAAGCAGACAAAGGACATGGATTACTGAAACCATGTCCTGTAGGCTGTTTAGACCAAGATAAACCTGTTTGGTTCAGATGGTGTCAAGTATGTGTGGCGGCAACCAGGTGAGCAGTTAAGCACGATAGTGGGAGTGTCATGGTTTGGGGCTGCATAAGAGCTGCCAACTGGGAGGAGCTAAAGTTCATTGAGGGAACCATGTATACCAACCCGTATGGTGACATATTGACAATTTGGGCACAATTTGTCTATTTTCACTTAGGGGTGTACTCATTTTGTTGCCACTGGTTTAGACATTGATGGATGTGTGTTGAGTTATTTTGAGTACACACCAAATTTACACTGTGATACAAGATACATACTGACTACTTTACATTGTATCAGGTGCACAGGACCTCTTGGACTTGCTGTGAACCTGATTTGGAGAGGGGTTAACTGGGGTCAGTTAGCGCTCACTGAGCAGATAAACGGAGTGGAGTTGTAATCACCTGCTGTGAACCTGCCAGGACCTACTGTCTACCTTATTGGAGAAAGGGTTAACTGGTGTCAGGTGATATAAATTCCATTGGAGGACTGTTCCGAGCTTGCTCCCTGAGCTGGCTTTCAATGAGTAGATAATCGGAGTTAAGTTTAAAAAAAAAAAAAAACATGGGTGAAAAAACAATAAGTAAACAAACTTAAACTATACATTTATCTTTTTCATCTAAACAACCTTTATTTGGACAGCATGACTGGCAATTTTCTTCAGTGCATAGGCTGTATGTATTGAGCATGGATGGAGCAGGAGGTCCAGGGTGAATACCACGGTGACAGATGTGAGCATGTTGTTACTCTAGAAGCTTGCATTATCGATCTGGAGGAGCAGAATGCAACACTGAGGGTGATTGACAATTATGAGAGTAGTCTGCTTCTCACTGAGCAAACAGTAAGTGGGCTATATGTTGGGTTAAAGGGGTTCTGCCATGATCTCATCTCATACCTCCTGCATCCAGCTCTTCAGCTCTGTGTGCTCAGAAGGGGGCTTGTGTGATTTGTTTGAATTACATATCATGTGACCCAGTAGGATGACATCACCAGGCCTTTCCTCTCTCTAGTAGAAGAGTGAAGAAATCAGGCGATACCTTTTTCAGGCTAACTGAGTATATTTGATGGTGAGCTTTCGAGAGAACTAGCTCCCTTCTTCAGACATGATGTTATACAAGATACTGAAAATTCACAGACTTTTTATACACAAAAGACCCGGACCTTCAAAGGGTCCTAGAATTCTTAAAAATAACAAAATGCAATATAAGCAGAGAAGTCATTTACAACAGGTCAAGAAATCAACTATCTGGAAACTTGTGAGGCGTGACGGAGGGGTCAGTAATTCTGCGTCTTATCTCGTAGCCATCAGGTGTAATTTGTGGCCATCACAGTTCACACATAGTTTGACATAAAGCTGGCATGAATATTTAGCCCATTTTGCAGAGTCTGAAATTTTTGCATTAATTTAAATTCCCACTCCTTTCTCTCCCTCTGCGTCTTAAAGCGTCCCATTAAAACCATAATCTTCTAATCTTCAATAGAATGGTCATCTCTGGAGAAGTGTTGTGCCACTGGAAGATCAGTTCTGCTGTTATTAATAGTGAATCTGTGGGAGTTCATGCGCTGGCTGAGTCTCTGCCCTGTTTCCCCCACATAGAGGCCTGTGGTCGGACATTGCACACACATAATCAGATACGCCACATTGAAAGACGTGCAGGAAAATGACCCCCTAATTCTGTGCACCTGTTGGGATTGTGGGACAGGTACACTGTCAGCGGTGTGGATGTGCCTGCAGGTCTTGTACCTGTTCTGCAGGCAGTGTGAGGTGCCATTTTCAGTTGGGGCCTTCAGGGCACTCCGGACAATAATACGCCGCAGGTTTGGTGGTTGTTGAAGGAAAGGAGAGGGGGGACTGGGAATATTTCTTTGAGTCTGTTGTCCATATGTAGCACAGGTTGGAGTTCGTTGGCAATCTTTCGTAGGATCTCCAGCTGTGGGTTGTAGGTTACAATTAGGGGCACTCGTTCTTCCTTCTGGATTGTTTTGTGTGCTTGGGGTGGAAGCTGTCGTTTCTGAGGTAGACCGTTCTGTCTGTGGGTTTGTGGTATACTGATGCGAGTAGCCAGTGGTCTTTAATGTGTATTGTAGTATCCAGAAAGTGGATTTTGCTCTCTGAATAGGTAAGTTTAAGGTTGATGGTGGGGTGGAAGTTATTGAAGTCATTATGGAATTTAGTAGGGCCTCCTCGCCGAGTTCAATGACAAGGATTTCATCGATGTAAAGGAGGTACATATGGGTTTGGTGGTGCATGTGGATAGAATAGTCTTCCAGTTCAGCCATAAAGAGATTTGCATACTGGGGCGCACATCTGGACCCCATTGAAGTTCCCATTCGCTGTATATATAGGTCCTCTCCAAAGGTGAAATAATTGTGGCTGAGGTTTCCTCTCTCTAGTCAAAGAAAGGTCTGTTTATGTCAAGAGCTATGACTAGCTACAATGTAGCTCAAAGGTAAATTTTTTGCCTCCCAGCACAAGGGTCCGAGGTTCAGATGCCTGTAGGAACCAAACCTGTGGGTTTTTTTTTTCTCTTCATCAATGTACATATCTCACTGAGGTTTCTTTTTTTATTTATTTCCACTGTTTGACAAATTACTAAGGAGCACAGAGGACAGGAGTAGAATGACAGCACCTGGGGTTGAACACAGTAGCTGCCTGAGAGGAAAGGTGATGTCTGAGCATGTCTGACCAGGACTGAGAAGCTGTCAGCCCTGCTCGTATCCCCTGGAGATGAGCATAAACAATGGATCACTAAAGGAGCAGCTAAAACAAAGACTGTCCAGAATTTTTATCAATGTTGAATGCTGAAAATGTTTATTATTTAATTTGCAAGCTTCCCACATCGATTTCACTTCGTGGCAAAACCCCTTTAATGTAGTTAGGGGGAGTTCTAGGGGAACCAGAAAAAGTAAGGCCACTTCCGCTACTGAGTTTAAAATTTAAAATTGCCAAGTTGGATGATAATGCTGGGGTATAAGTCTCAGAAATGGCAGTCCTAGTGGATACTGCTCTTCCTTGCAGATGGAAGAGCAGCTGAACTAGTAGACAGGGGATTGAAATGCAGGTAGGAAAAGGCAGTTAGTAGTTATAGGGGATTCTATAATCAGAAACACAGAAAGAATAATTTGTCGCCAGGACTGCCTCAACCGAATGGTTTGTGGTCTCCCTGGTGCTAGGGTCCGGCGTGTGGTGGACCGTGTGGATAAATTACTGGGAGGGGCTGGCGATGACCCAGCTGTCGTGGTCCATGTTGGGACCAATGACAGAATATATGGTAGGAGGAGGATCCTAAAGAATAATTTTAAAGAACTAGGCTCAAAGCTGAAGGGAAGGACCTCCAAGGTTGTGTTCTCCGGAATATTGCCGGTGCCATGCGCTACTCAGGAAAGACAGCAGGAGCTCCGGGAGTTAAATGCATGGCTGAAGTCTTGGTGTAGAACAGAAGGGTTTGAGTTCTTAGAGCACTGGGCTGATTTTTCATTGGGATACAATCTGTTTTCTACAGATAAATTGCACCTAAATAGAAGGGGGTCTGCTGTGCTGGGGGACAGAATTCTAGAAGGGGTGCGGGAGTATTTAAACTAGGGATGAGGAGGGAGGACAATCTAGAAAATTCATGGGTAGATAGGTTAGAGAGCGGGCAGACTGTATCGGCGGGTGGAGAAATGGACCGTGGGAGGTGGACTAGACCAGTTGATAAGGAGATCCATGTGTTACAAACCAACATTGAATATATAAGTGCCCACAAAATCTCATGTAATCTCATGCCATCTACCGAATATGTAATGTATAATCCCATGCTGTCTACTGAACAGGTAATGTATAATTAGGTCATTTATTTACTTTAACTGAGAAGAGTACTAAATACCAATGTTAAACACAAGCTAGCCAATGGGTCTTAATCATACAATGGATTTAATTTTATATTATTAAGGTACTGCTTTTATGTGCTTTATTACCACAGGATGTGATGCAGGGGTCCCATGTGGTACATGCATACAAGTGTGGTTGCTGTGATGTTTTCACTTGGGCTATGATTAAGGTCCCAACTGGGTCTAAAGCGTGTCAGCTGAAGTAATCCCTTTCTATATTATGTAATCTGGATATGTTAGTCATTGGAAAAATGAACTTTTGGAAATGTTTTAATTGGAAGAATAAAAGGTACAGATTTATGGACTTAACACTGTTTTACAAATGGCAAGAATGTTCCTACCATTTGAACTTCTCCTTCCTATTAGAACGGATGTGAGGCAATTGCTATGCAGTCACCCTAAACAAGCTGACCATTCTTGTCAGCCTGAGCTTCTTGGGGTATGGTCACACAGCGTGTTGGATCTGTTTTTAGATGCGTGTTTAGATCCGGGTTTCAGATCCTAAACAGACTCAAACATGCATCTAACAATGTGCAGTGTGATTTACATTCCTTTCAATGTAAAACACAGATCGGCGTTCAGACGAGTGATCACGTATTTTACATGTGTGTTTGTGATGCGTCTTTCGGATCCGTTCAAAGAATTGTCATGTCAATTTTTGATCCGTTTGACGCAGCAGACACCTTATTTAAAACTATAGGGTGCGTTTCTGCTGCAGCAAAAACACATCCAAACACGCACCTACGTGTTGGATGCAATTTACGCAGCGCTTTTGAATGTGTTTTTTAATCCAAAAATCGATCCAACATGCCATGTGAACATACCCTTAAATAGGAATTTCTAAGTGCTAGTTTCTCTATAAATTTCTCTAGGCTTAAAGCTCTAAAGGCCTGGAGTTCTCTGGGCTTTCTTCTTTCCTTGATAGAGGGGAAAAAGTGAGGTGTGAAGATAGCCTAAAGATGCCCATACACCTTTAATAGCTGTCAGACAAAACACTTGTTCGTCCAACAGCTGTTCCACCCAATCCTCCCCTATACACAAGAACACTGAGGGCCACATGTATGAAACTGTTTAGGTCTAAAACTCACTCTTTTTCCCATAGTAACCTAGGTTACTATAGCAGGTTCATACATGTGGCCCTTAGTTCGGCTGAGGGTGCATGTGTTTTCACTAAGGAGAGGAGAAAATATAGCTCCTAGAAACCTCTGGCGACTATGATTACAGGGAAAACAAAAGGATCACACATTAAATTTCAACATGCCTGATCATTCCCTTCCTGGCATATTTTCCCAGTCCACCAACTGTGTATAGGGGCCTTTAAACAAGATTGTTAATGATGCAGTTTAATGTAAACTTTAGATATATTTCTTATTCTTAGATACAAATTATAACTATATAAAATATTAATTTATTATTTTATACATTTACATAGTGTGGGCACATTCCACAGAACTATATAAAGATTGTCATTTTTTACATCATTGGTCCCTGTCCCCACTAGGCCTCACAATCTCAATTCCAGATTAACCTATCAGCTCGGGAAGCTGGACTGAAAAGAACCTACGCAGATCCAAGGAACACATTCAGACTCCATGCAGATGTTGTCCTTGGTCACATTTTAACCTAAGACCCCAGCGCTGCCAATCACTGAGCCTCGAAGCTGCCCACATATGAATGAATTAACAAAAAAATATGAAGTACAATAAAATTTCACTCATAGGGAGATTTTAAGATTTTTAATCAACACAGCACACACACACACAAAACACTTTTTGCAACCTCTCAGCAAATTAAAAAGGGAGAATGATAAACAAAACTGCATTTATTTAAATGTACAAATAGCACCTTCAAGCAAAAATCTAATATAGCCAGATTCACCTGCTACGGCTGCAACATGCAAACAACACCACACTGAAGTGCAGTGATCGGTGACTGAACAATCCTATAGGTAAAAACATGGTGTTACTGGAGAATCATGTGCCCACTGGCCACTGCACACAGGCATGGTGACATCCGCAAGTGGTGGCAATAGGAGCACGTGAAACTGGCTTCAATTTACGTCACTGAGTTATTCTCGATCCTTTTATTGCATCAATAATTCAGATGCTCTTCCCATTGATGTTTTCCAAATGTGACAACTGGAAGTGGTTACCATGAGTTGACAGCACTTTGAAACCGTAAATTTGCTTAATTCAATAGCATATGATGATTGTGATGGTGGGGGGTACACAGCAAAATGATCTGGCAGACCAAGAGTCTGGGGCAGCTTCCTTATGTTGTAAAATTTGGAAATACCCAAGGAAGAGTTGATTCCTTTAACAACTGTTATATTCGGACCCTCCCATCCTCTGTCAATAGTAACTGTGGGAACACTCAGTTCATGTACTCATTTAGTTGTTTTTTTTCACATTTAAAGGTGCAATAAAAAATATAACATCCACACCATATTGCAAATTAAACATCGCGGCCGAGCCGTTCGTTTCAGGAACAGTCTTCAAAAGTGGGAACCATCCCCTTTTTAAAATTATTTGTAACTCAAAACACAAAGGAAGCTATCTTGCAAATCATCTGCTACAAGATATGTCTTCAATGAAAAATAATATAGTTTCTTAACATATCTGTAAGGCTGTGACTTGATTATGAATGTGACATAATAAGGACACTGAATAGTTGTGAAAAGAAAGGATTTCAGTGCAATATAGTAATAAAATATCAGCTATAGATTTCATTTTATAGGAAGTCTCTTAGATATTCTGTTGGTGGGTCTTCAATCAGCTTCCACTGAATGGCAGATCACACAGGAAGGATACTTATCGCTCAATGCTGATAGGATGAAGTTGCATAGCAGTCTTCCTCTTCATGCCTAGAAGTAGAGAAACACATATGGACATCACTGTAAGGAAATGTTAGAACACACAGTTCTTTATGCACATAAAGCAGATCTCACGTGGGGGTGACAATTCTCAGGGCAGATTCATGCTGTGTCTTCTTAAAGTCATGTAGAAGAAATTAAATGCAGGGTGTTTGGGAGTCGCGCTGATTGGCGCGTACTCCCGCGACGCGGGGGGGTGGGGGGGGGGGCGGCAACCCGCTGGCCCCATAGACTGTCATTACTTGCGGCACTGTCACTTATCTTCCCGGGCGTACAATACGATCGTATTGTACACCCGGGGGAGAGGAGGCGTAATCCATAGTTCTCTGTGACAACTATGGATTACCGTAATTTCACCGTGCATCTTGCACGTATTAGAGTGCAAATACGACGCGAAATGCACGGTAAAATAACCCAGTGTGAACATAGCCTCACTCAGAGTTCTCATCCATTGATTGTGGAGAAATATTTTTAAATTGTTTTAAGAACCGGAATACAAAATACACTACAAACTTGTACGAGGTTTTGGTTAACATTGTGATTAAGCTTTACGGACATAAAATCTGAAACCTTTGTGAAGTAAATAAATGGGTTGTCCGCTTCGTAAGGAAAGCTAACAGCCAGCTTTTGTGGCCTCACTGAAATAAAAAAAAAGTATACTCATCATTCTCCGATCCCCGGTTCCAGTGCCACATCTCTCCAGTCTTCCGTTTTCTTCTTGTACCTCTGAATGGGGACGTCAACGCTGTAGCCTTTAATTGGCTACAGCAGTCATGTGCCTCTACTTACCTCACTTTTAAGAGCGGTTCACTTCTGAACAATGATGTAAATCAGTGGCATGTGACTGATGCATAGTAATATAGTATAAGCCACTGTAGATTGATTAGTACCTTTACTATGGCGCGATATAAGGGCCTCCAACCCTATACCCAAACAGTTCAATGCAAAAAAATGTGCCAATTATAAAAACTATATTTTTATTCAAATTGCTTAAAATTCTTTTCGAAAAGCATCCATGTTAGCAAAAAAGGTACACATGCTCTACATATTGTGAGCTTTACATACGTCTTCAGGAACAAACAGTCCTCTTTCACACTCCAACCGGAGCTTTTTGTCGAGACGCCAGGAGACCGGGCAGTCTGCGTCAGAGCAGCGACGTTTCGGGGAGATCTCCTCCCCTTTCTCAAGCCAATCAGTGTCTACAGCAGTCACTTCATTATAAAAAATAATTTTTTGTATCCAGACATCCCCAAAAAGTAAAAAAAAAATATTCACAATGTGCAGGTGTCCAGAATATGAACCCATGCGGATCTTAGATTTTATAAGCGAGTTAAATTTTACATGTTAGCATACCAATAAATGTAACAACGTTGTTATATTATCTGAAAACCACTATTTTGGGCATGGGTTCCTACTTGAAACTAATTTATAAATAATTGGTGATAAATTGAAACTATTAAAACTGTCCATTATAATTTATATGCATTAAAAACACAATTTTATCTCTAGCTTATCTGATCTTTCACAGCTGGGTTCAAAAGGAGCCATTCATTACTCATATATACAGGATTCAATATGAAATAAAATACTCAGGTCTAGATAACACCTGCTTCTAGCCCTTGCCAGACTGGCTTTTTTTCCAGAGTAGTTAAATGGGTTGTTCGCTTGAATAAAATTATATCTAAATGGATGAAGCATGGGTAAAAAAAGAAATTAAAATTGTCACTTACCTCGCAGTCCCTAGATACTTCGGATATGAAGCTCCCAGGGCATCTTCACATAGTAGAGACACATGCCTCTCGTTTGTGTTGGGACAAGAACCTAAGAGTAAAAAGGAGCCTGTTCCTCGTAAGCAACTAAGCTGTAGTGTGAGGGACTGGGAGATAAGTATCATCTTTTGGCCCATTTACATATTATTTTATTCAACCTGACAACCCCCTTAATGTGGCGGAAGAAACAATCTTTTGTATTCTACCAAAATCTATACAAACCTCTTCCTCGTTGAAACAAAAAAGACCCTCTCTATCTTCATACTGCTATCTTTGATCAGTTTCTGTTAATGGCTGCGATACCTCATCAGTGATTTACCCAGCCAGATTATATATATATATATCTCAACCTAGAGATTTCAAGATGTGCCTCTGGTGGTAGCTTTAAATTTTCTGATCATTGCGATATACTGCCTCAGAGGAAGTCTCATCAGCACAGTAGCCTTCAAATTACAGGTGTCTAAATAAACCTTAATTAGTTAGGTGCTACTGTATGCTCCCAAACTGTCAATAGGGAAAGGGTGGTAGAGACTGAAAGAAGCTATTCCTTCTGGACAATGAAATTCTTTCTTCCAGGTAAGCCCTAAGAAGTGACAGAAGAGTGAACGAGAGCATTCTGGCCTTCAGGTGCCTAATGGCCAGTTAAAATTGTCAGGAAGCCTGGGCTACACTGACTAGTCTGATTGTAATTAAAACCAAAACACACCACTGCATCTAGGTCATTAAATGCATACAAGTCATCACCTTTTGTATTACTCCTATGAATTGCAAGACTTGTATACATAATTATGTGGGATTTATAGATACTAATGCACCAGTAGGCCTACTTTGTGCACCAGATTCAACATCAATGTAACTTAATTCACTGCATAAAGGGATGATCTGGCACTGATCAATGCTCGTTCGTCAGTCGGGGTATGAGTAAAAATAGAAGAGAAGACTCCTACTTACCTCCCAGACGCTCCCGGTCACTCCCGGTGCGTTCGTCCTGGGCTGAAGCAGTGAACCTTCAGCGTTCACGTGACCGCTCCAGCCAAATAGAGGCCCAAGAGGTCACATGCATGTGACATTGTGGCCTGTGATTGGCGGAAGCAGTCACGTGAATGATGCATGTTCATCGCTTACTTCCTGGTTGAACGGACCAGCAGCCGGGAGTGAGCGGGAGCGTCCTGGAGGTAAGTATAAGTCTTCTATTTTTACTGGTACGAACGAGCATTAATCAGTCCCGGAACATCCCTTTAAGAAAAAGCACAGTTGGTCAACTTAAAAGTTGCACAAGCTGACATTATGTAGAAAAGTCATTGCTGGGGCTACAATATGGTACTGGTACCTTCCAGAAAGAGATACTGGCAATGGATTACATTTAAAGATAGAGCCACATGGGGCCCCTGGTTTGATTCACAAAGTCTTCCTTTCAATGTTCTTTGCGGTGTTACGGTTTCTTCTTCCCTGCAAAAAATGTTTTATACAAATTTCCAGTGCTGCAGAGCTATGCCATTTTGAGGGAGTTTCTATGTAGCTGATCGTTGATGACACTGTATACGAACAGTTATTTTAGTTCATAATGTTACAATGACATGTATGTACCACTCATTCTGAAAAACATGGACATGTGAATCTGCTGTAAACTATGTTTTTATATGAAAAACTTTAACAAAAATTATCTGATTTAAAAATTAATATGAATAAAAATAAGACCCCATCCTGGAGGAACCCTCATGATGCCTTGAAAATATTATCCCGACATTTACCACGACAAAGTGAAAACAGAGCAAATGTAGTTTCTTTTGTACTTGTGCTCGATTTCCTGAAATTGAACACCCCATAAAACAGTCAAAAGTCACAGGACACCCTCTTATTTTAGAAACAAAAGGGAAAATTACACATCTAAATACCCTATCAAGTAATGGGAGAGACGGGCCTATCTTTTAGGCTATGTCTAAAACATGGCCAACATCTTAAAACCCGCCATTTTGAATCAAGAGAAAGATGGTCATATAGCATATAAGAGAAGACCAGGATTGTCTCAGAATTCGATTGCCACAATCAGCTTTGCAACATCTCTTGTGGTTCAAAAGTTATCAACACAAAAACTTCTCATGCGGGTTCATAACAATTGGACCCATAGCTTTCAGCTCTGTGTTCAGCACCAGGGACAACACATTAAACAGGTCAAATAGCTGTGGTTGCAAATTTCTGTGTTGATAACTTTTGAACCACATGATATATTGCAAATCTAACTGCGACAATCAATTTCTGAAACATTTCAGATCTTCACTGATATGCTACACGACCACCGTCCCGTTGGAAAAAAACTTGCCCTTGATGCAATATGGCAGCTTTCAAGATGTTTTGGACATGCTCCAGACATAGCCCAAAACATAGGCCCCCTCACCCATTACCTGCTGAGGTATTCAAATATGTCCATTTCCCTTTCATTTCTGAAATGAAAAAAATAAATAAATACTTCTATTACGCCTTTCTCCGGTCCAGCATTTCTACAGTCTTCTGTTATCATTCTTGAACTTCAGAACGGGGACGTCACCTCTGCAACCACCAATTGGCTGCAGTGGTTACATGCCTCTACACACATCACCAGTGGAGCTGTTCACTCCCAAACCGCAATGTAAATTAGAGACATGCGTCCGCTGCAGCCAGAGACTATTACCAAATACATTACTATTTTGATTTTGCTTCTCTTTGGAGTTAGGAGCAGATCTTACCTCCTTCCTTGCCTACTGGATTTCTTAACCCAGAATAGGTAGGGATTTAAATGAATAAAATACTAGTTCTACTGAATCTTTCCCCACAGAACAATATATCATTCTGCTCAGCTCCTCCTTCTCTATAATGCACTCTCAACAGATCAAATAGCATGTTAAATGGGACGACTTCTCTTTAAGGTCTTTATTACGGGGCATTTATACACATTCTCCAGTCTTGAAACTTGTATAAGGAGTGGGCCGAAGAAAAAGATTATATACCTGGGAGGAAAAAAATCCTAAAACAAATAGTCTGGCTGAAAGTCTGGTCAATGATACCAATTTCTGTTCAACAACATAACCTTCAAATAAAAGCTATGGATCGGTGACATTTACACATGGCTCATACAATGTTGATTTTTCAGCAGCTTTATACACTTTCATTTGATCATGTCTAGTTTGCTACAGAAAAGCCTGTACAAATAGGATTAATAATTAGACACGGGCTCAGGTGAACAAATACTATACAAGTGCTATATCACTGCATGGCTTTCTATGTAAGACGTAACCACTACTCACTGGAAACAACAGCATCATGGTGTGCAGAAAACAGTGAAGAAATAGAAAGCCAAATCAGACAATCTTAATAGCCATCAGGATCTCTGAAGAGCTAAGGCTCCAGTTACATCATATTTTGACTGTCAGTTTCCTAGATACAGTGAAAAAAGAATTCCAATGGATATGATAGTGTAGCCATAGGGTCTTATAGACCAATCTCTTTTAAACTATACATTTTATGTGCCAGGAAAAAAAAGCTAAAAATATAACTCCTCATAAATTATACACAAATAGTAATTTTTAATGTACTGTATATAAGCCGAGTTTTTCAACACAAAAAATGTGCTGAAAAATCCGACCTCAGCTTATACTCGAATCACTGTCAGAGACACTTCAGTTATACGCGACTCCTCAGGGAGGGCATATAGCTGAAGGCCGAGTCAGCTGACAGCGTCCGGGCGCTGTGGTGGCCCGGGCGCTGTCGGTGATCTTTTCACCTGCATGCGACTCCTCTGGGAGCGCATACAGGTGAAGATACCACCGCAGAGCAGAGAGCTCCGCAGTGGACTCCCGACAGCCGCAGACCTGCGGTTGTCCGGAGTATCCGGCACAGGCGGCGTGTGTCATCACGCTGCCCGATGACATCACACACTCTGTGCCGGCAAGAAAACAGAGAGGCAGGGAGGTGGAGTAGCGGGGGATT
The DNA here is from genome assembly GCA_025379985.1 of Phyllomedusa bahiana. NCBI lineage: Eukaryota > Metazoa > Chordata > Amphibia > Anura > Hylidae > Phyllomedusa > Phyllomedusa bahiana. The sequence continues at coordinate 170,389 of JAODAL010001686.1, read as the reverse complement.
GAGGTAAGTACTTGCATTTTTTTTTTTTTGCCTATACCTGCCTTGGGGGGGCAATTAGCTGCCTATAAATGCCTATACCTGACTTGTTGGGAAAATTACCTGCCTATAAATGCCTATACCTGGTTTTGGGGGACAAGTACCTGCCTATAAATGCCTATATCTGCTTTTGGGGGACAATTACCTGCCTATAAATGCCTATACCTTCATATTGGGGACAATTACCTGCCTATAATTCCCTATACCTGCATATTGGGGACAATTACCTGCCTATAATTGCCTATACCTGCCTATAATAGTCTATACCTGCCTATAGGGGACATATAACTGCCTATAACAGCCTATATTGGCTATTGGGGACATATAATTGCCTATACCTGCCTATGGGGCACATTAAACTGTCTATACCTGCCTATGGGGGACATTACACTACCTATGTAATTTTAATGGCATCTATTTTTACTTTTGAAATTTACCACTGGCCGCTGCATTTCCCACCCTAGGCTTATACTCGAGCCAATAAGTTTTCCCAAAAGTAGGCGCCTTGGCTTATATTCGGGTCGGCTTATACTCGAGTATATACGGTAATCAAAATACTATAACAATAAAACCACTGATAGGTGTAGTACTTATTATGTCATGACAGCTGCACCTATCAAGAGGTGGGATATTTAATTGAGCAAGTGAACAAATCTTGAAATTAATTTGTTGGAAGAAGGACAAGTATGTAAGCATAAAAAAAACAATTGTGGTAAGGTGGTAAGGTCTTTGGCACTCAAAGCATGGGGAAGGAAGCTTAGTCTGATCTCAAACAATACAATACACAAACTGCTGAAAAAGCTGCTAACTAAAACAGACAGGTGTCATAATACCTAGTGCAACACAGCATGCTATATATGGGGCAGTGTAGCAATTTGTCTACAGTCATGGCCTAAAGTTTTGAGAATGATACAAATGTTAATTTTTACAAAGTCTACTGCATCTGGTTTTATAATGGCAATTTGCATATACTCCAGAATGTTATAAAGAGAGATCAGCTTAACAGCAACTAATTGCAAAGTCAATAGGTGCCTAGAAAATGAACTTTTTCCCCCAAAACACATTTCAACTTCATTGCAGGCCTGCCTTAAAAGGACCAGCTAACATCGTTTCAGTGATTGCTCCATTAACAGGTGTGGGTGTTGATGAGGACAGGGCTGGAGATCAATCTGTCATGATTAAGTAAGAATCACACCACTGGACACTTTAAAAGGAGGCTGGTGCTTGGCATCATTGTTTCTCTTCTGTTAACCACGGTTATCTCTAAAGAAACACGTGCAGTCATCATTGCACTGCACAAAACTGGCCTAACAGGGAAGAGTATCGCAGCTAGAAAGATTGCACCTCAGTCAACAATCTATCACATCATCAAGGAATTCAAGGAGAGAGGTTCCATTGTTGCCAAAAAGGCTCCAGGGCGCCCAAGAAAGACCAGCAAGCGCCAGGACCGTCTCTTAAAAGTGTTTCAGCTTCGGAATCGGGCTACCAGCAGTGCAGAGCTTGCTCAGGAATGGCAGCAGGCAGGTGCGAGTGCATTTGCACGCACTGTGAGGCGGAGACTCATGGAGCACGGCCTAGTGTCAAGGAGGGCAACAAAGAAGCCCCTTCTCTCCAGAAAAAACATCAGGGACAGACTGATATTCTGCCAAAGGTACAGGAAGTGGACTGCTGAGGACTGGGGTAAAGTCATTTTCTCTGATGAATTCCCTTTCCGAATGTTTGGAACATCTGGAAAACAGCTTGTTCGGAGAAGACAAGGTGAGCGATACCACCAGTCTTGTCTCATGCCAACTGTAAAGCATCCAGAAACCATTCATGTGTAGGGTTGCTTCTCAGCCAAGGGAATCGGCTCTCTAACAGTCTTGCCTAAAAACACATCCATGAATAAAGAATGGTACCAGAATGTCCTCCAAAAGCAACTTCTCCTAACCGTCCAAGAGCAGTTTGGTGATCAACAATGCCTTTTCCAGCATGATGGAGCACCTTGCCATAAAGCAAAGGTGAGAACTAAATGGCTCAGGGAACAAAACAGAGATTTTGGGTCCATGGCCTGGAAACTCCCCAGATCTTAATCGCATTGAGAACTTGTGGTCAATTATCAAGAGACGGGTGGACAAACAAAAACCAACAAATTGTGTCAAAATGCAAGCATTGATTGTGCAAGAATGGACTGCTATCAGTCAGGATTTGGTCCAGAAGTTGATTGATAGCATGCCAGGGAGAATTGCAGAGGTCCTGAAGAAGAAGGGTCAACACTGCAAATATTGACTTGCTGCATTAACTCATTCTAACTGTTAATAAAAGCTTTTGTTAGTCATAATATGATTGTACTTTGTATTTCTGTATGTGATAAAAACATCTGACAAACACACATAAAAACCAGAGGGCAACAGATCATGTGAAAATATAATATTTGTGTCATTCTCAAAACTTTTGGCCATGACTGTATGTGCCAATTTTGTCAACTGCAAAATGAACGCGTTTTGCAGCATCTTCCTATGCGCGATGCAAACACGCCACGTGAATTCACCCTTATGGTTGATCGACATATATCACAAAAACCCATATTCATATCCTAAATATTTCGTATTCATGGTCCTTATAGAAAGTAGAAGGCAACAATGCTTCTATAAGTAAATACATTGATGACAAATAACTTTCATTAGAAATTGTCCATCACAGGATTTGTTCACTTTTAACAGGTGAGAATTATAGTGTTGTTTAATTTAGAAAGTGGCAAAGTGCGCAACTAAGGGAAAACTTGGAGATGGATATTGCACGTGGGCTAGTGGGGGGAGGGAGGGGAACCGGATACTATATGTCGGCTCGTGGGAGTTAGTGCCGGGGCTGCTCTTTAGTTGTAAACCTACCCCGAAAAAAAAAAATACTACCCTCACACAGCTCCATGGACAGAAAAGTAAAAAAGTTTTGACTCTTAGAATATGGTAACATAAAAACCGGGTTTATTTTTTTTTTTTTATGTGATGATCATGATTTATGAGTGTGAGGAACGACTTTTAAAAAGGGATGTCGCATGAAAAGTGGGGGTGTGGTCAGTAAAACAGGACAGCAGACCTTGCAAAATTTCTAGCTACGCCACTGCCTGGCCACAACATTTAAGTTTGGTTGAGATGTGGGCTTTGACATTTTAACACCTTGACCTTTTTCAGCCATTCTGTTATAAATTTGCTTGTGTGCTCGGAATCATTGTCCTATTGCATGACTACGTTTTGGCCAAGCTTTAGCTGTTGAATAGCTGGACTTACATTTATCTCTAGAACACTTTGCCAGACAGGGGAGTTTAAGAACTGCAAAGTTCCCAGACCTTGTTACTGCAAAACAAGCCTAACTAATCATCCCTCTGCCACCACGCTGGACAGTATGTATGAGGTGTTTGTGCTGATATGCAGTTTGTGGTGTTCGCCAAATGTAGCAAAGTGCATTACAGGCAAATATCTCTACTTTAGTCTTGCCCAAGGACCACCGTTACAGAACTCCTGTAGTTTTAATTGCAACTTTAATGTACCAATGACATAAGGTACTGCTGCCCCAACAGGAAAAAAATATAAAAAGAAAAAATCAAAAACAGGGGAACTGCACCTATGTTGAAAAAGGAAACCCCCCCCGGTTTGCCTCGGGTTTAAAGGCTCCAAGTACAGGCGAGCAACAGGCTCGGCTGTGCTCAGAACTCTCAATGAAATTAAAGGGGTTTTCTCACCACAGGCTTTCGCGGGACACGTGTGGTTTTCTTTTTACTACAGTTTTCAAATCCGGGTGTGGGTCTTTCCCCCCCCTAATTTTTGGGGTTATAATCACCACCCCCCCCACTTTCTCCTGATTATATCATTCTGTGTGAGCATTTGGAAGGGAGAAGATGTAAACAGCTCTGCAGCCCCTCCTGAAAGGGGTTTCAGTTCTCATGCCTGGAAGCTGTAAACCTCCCTTACAAGCCCCTTTTGTAACCAGAACACATGCACTGGTGTAAAAAGTTTATATAGGCTTAAAAATGATAAAACAAATGGGGGGAAAATCCCTTTGGCCCCCCCCTTTGGGTTATCAGGAAGGGGGGTTGAGGGGGGGAGCGTATAAAGGCTGTGTTATTTTTGGGGGGGAGAGTGAATCAAAACAGCTAGGGATCAGAAAATTTCCCAGATCCTTAATGAGCAAATATGGGAGAGGGATTGGGGAGCTCGGGGCAGCCTTTATTACCACGGGACAAAGCCAGCATAGAGGGGTGAGGCAGCTTTTTTAGTTTAAATTTTCACACCCTCAAAGGGGGGGAAAACCCACAGAGGTGCGGGGCACCCAATCAAGGGGCAGGGTCATGACCAGGGCTGACCAAATTTCAGGAAAGCCAATCACGGGAAAAAGGGCGGGGCCCGGGCCCCCAGGCTTAGATTTAGCTCTAGAAAATCACAGATTAGCTAAAAGTGCTTTTCAAAATTTGATTTAGGAAAATAAAAACCCAAATTTGCAAAAGTTCTTATTTTTATTTGTCCCACCCATTACGTATGATCTTTGTAGCGGGGAAAACCCCTTTTAAATGGAAGGTTTTTTTACCATCTATTGAAAATGGGTACTCCTTAAAATAACTCACCCTCTACTTACCTAAAAAGTATGTCAGTCAACAGGGCATCAGATATATGTTGTAAATGAATCTTTGAACCCTCACTGAGTATATTAGAAAAATAATTAGAATTATAATTATTAGAATAATTTTTGTGTAAAACTTACAAGACCATGGAATGAAAAGATGAAAGAGCAAAGATTTTTTAATATTCCATAGAACCTCAAATCCATGTCAGACTTGAAATAAATGTGCTGGGGTTGCTTAGTGAAAAGGAAAAGCAGAAATGCATGCATGACAAAGAAAAGACTTTAAGGGGAAAATTTAATCATCATCCTGTCAGCTTTGAAATTTGAATAAATTTTAGCCTGCAATTTGGGTTTATTTTTTTTTTAAAAGCTTTCCATTTGGGAGGGTTTGCTGAAAGGGCCCTTTTATCATTTGAGGGTTTATCAAGGTGACATGCCAGGGAAGAAAATCATGAGAGGTCTCTGGGGACATTTTGGTCCCAACACCCAAAGCGCTACTTTCTACGGGGTTCTTTTTTCACATGAACAAAACGGGAACCCCTTTGTTTGTGCGGGCTACCCAAAACCCCGGGGTTTTCACTTTTGGGGAAAACCCAGAATTACCAAACCCCAAGGGGGCCCAAACAAAGGGGAAAGGGGAAAAATTTCTTCCCCCCCTTTTTGGGAAAAAAAAAAAGCCCCAACATCCCCCACACCCAAATTTTTCCAAAATCAAAAAGCTTTAAACCAAATTTTGTTTTTTTTTACATATAAAAAAATTTTTTAAACTCAAATTTTGTAATAAATTTTAAACCCAATAAAAATTTTCCCTACACAAAACCGAAACCCCCCAAAAAGGGCAAAACCCCTACAACCCCTTTTTTTTTCAAAGGCACATATTTGCCCTTTTTACCGGCCAAAGGGAAAAATCAAACAACAGTAAAAATTACCCCAACCCAAAATTATCTTTTTAAAATTTAAAATTACCCAAGTTCCCCTGGGTTGGGGAAATTTTAACGGTGGGGCGGGTTTTAATTTTTGGGTTGGGTTTTAATTTACTTTTTTCCGGAAAAAGAAATTTTCCTTTTCGGGGCCTTTTTCTAAAAAATTAAATTGGATAACCAAAAAACCCCCAGGGTTTTTTTTTTTCCATTTTTTTGGTTTTGGGGTTGGGGGTGAAGGGAATTTTTTGGGGCCCAAATTCATGTGGGTTTTCCCTTTTTTTTTTTTTTTTTTTGAAACCCAAAAAAAACCCAAAATGATCCCGATCCAAAAATTTAAACTTTTCCCCCGGGGTGTTTTTTGGGGGCCTTTTTTTAACCGGGAAAAAAAGTTTACCCAAAGGGTTTTAAAGGGGTTTAAAAGGGACATTTTAAAAGGGGGGCCGGGTTTTTTGGGGTTAAAATGGGGGGGGCTTTTTTTGGGGTTTAAAAAAAGGTGAGGGGGTTTTTGGGGGGGAATTCCAGAGCCCTTTTGTTTCCTTTCAAAAGGCCCTGATGTCGGTTTTTGGTAAAAGTCAAAGGGGAAAACCCCCAAAAGGAAAGCCCAACGGAATTTAAGGGGAAAAAGGGTAGTTTGACCCATTTTAAAAAAACGGGGGAAAACCCGGGATACAAAAATTTTACCAAGGAATTAATTAATGTAAAAAGTAAAGCAGTTTTTCCAAAGTTAAAGGAAAAGATGAAAGTGCACCATTTAACAGAAAATTCTGGGCCGGAAATTTTTTAATATCGGCCCAGAAAGCGGAGGGGAAAATTTAATTTGGGGAATTTAAAAAAAACTTGACCCCCAATTTTTCCAAAAAAAAGGCTTTGTAAACACCCCCCCGGGCTGAAGCAAAAACAAAAAGTCCCCGGTTTGGGGGGCCCAATTTTCCAGTCTCCTGCCCAATTTTAATTGGGGGGCCCATTGGGGTAAACCCAAGGGGTTGCCGGGTTAGGGAAAGGTTTTCCCCTTGAATTTGGGGGGGGGTTTTTTGCGGGGCAAAGGGGCCCCCGGGTTTTTACCTTTTTTTCCGGAAAATGACCTTTTCACCCAAAATTTACCCAAAAAAAAGGGTTTTAAATAAAAAAGGGGGGGAAAGAAATCCCTAGTATTAGAAAGGGGAAAATTTTGAAAAACTTTTGCCCCGGGGGAAAATTTGGATTTTTGGGGGAAATTATGTTTTAAAAAAAAACCCCGGGGGGGGAAACCAAAGGGTAGTTTAAAATTTTTTTTTTACCCAAAAAAAGGGGGGATTTTTTGGGAAAAAATTTTTTTTAAAATTTATTCAGGCAAAAAGGAAGGGGGGAAAAAAATTTGCCGGGGAAAATTTTTAAATTTTGGGCCAAACGGGTTATAGTTTTTTTAAAGTTGGGGCCCCCATTAATAATTCTTTTCATTTAAATTTTCCGGGTTTTTTTAAGGGGGGGATGATTTGGGAAGGGTTTGGGGTTTTCTTTTAAAAGGGGTTTCTTTTTTTTTTCTCCTCCCGCCCGAAGAATGGGTTTTCCCGGGAAAAAAACTCTTGGGGGGTGTGGGGAAATTTACAAAACAAAATCTTGGGGGAATAAAAAAATTTAAATGGGGGGCACTTTTAAAATTTCCGTTTCCTTAAAACTCCCTTTTCTTTGGGCCCCCAAAATTTTAATTTTCCCCTTTGGGCCAAAAACAATAAAGGAAAGGCCCAGGGGGGCCCCTTTTTTTTGGGGGTCCCGGGGGGGTTTGGGTCTTGGGGGAAAATTTCCTTGGGGGAAATTTTCCCTTGGTTTTGGGTGGGTCCGGAAAATTTTTGGGGGTTTGCGGTCCTCGGAGGTGTAGGGCCCCCCCCTTTGTAGGTAAAATTTGGGGGCCCTTTTTTTAGGGTGGGTTTAATCTAGGGTCCTTTTTATGGGGGAATTGGTGTTATTTGGGCCCCCCCAATTTTGAAATTTTGTTCCCTTTATTGTTATTGGCCCGTTAGGAAAGGTTTAGTTATATCCCCCGTGGGGGGGAAAGGGCATTCCCCCCGGGTAGCCAGGTAGGGGGGGACACAAATTTGCCCCCCGGGTCCCAGGAAAGTATTTCCCCCCTGTAGCTAAGGATAAAAAAATTTAAAAAAAAAAAGTTTCCTCCCCTTTCCCCAAATGTTCCTTGCGGGCAGGGCCCGGGTTTCCCGGTGGGGGTTTTGCAAAAGGTTTTAACGGCATGCATCACCCATGCCGCCACTCAGCTCCTGGGATCCCGGGGCAGAAGTTAGGGTTTCCCCCCGACCAAAAAGGAAACCAGAAATCACAGGGGGCCCGGGGAAGGGAAAAACCTTGTTTCCCAAACCCCCTTGCAACGCTGATGAACCCCATGTAAAAGGGGCTCCAAAGGGAGTAAGGGAAACGTCGCCTGCCTTCTCCCTGAAAGGGCAGTACCAGTTTAGTTTGCAGTTGTGATTGGACTTCCCCGGGAACCCATTGTAAAAAGGGCGGTGCGGGTTTTCAAAAAGGCGAAATTTTCCCCCCGGGTGCCGCCCGCACCAAACGAACAGCCCCTCCCCAAAAACCCTTGGCCCCCCGTGTCCCCAATGTTTTTTAAAAGCCGGGATTTGGAGCCGGGTTTTGCGCTGCAAATTCCGGTTTGGGAAAAAGGGGGGGGCGGGGGCGGGCCCCCCATAGACTGCCATTATCCACGGCGCGTTTTTGCGCCCCGGGGAAATGTGCATGCCCAACTTTCCCCCGGGGGGGAAATTCCCCCGAGGGGGGGGGAAAAAAAGGAGCGCCCGGAATCCCCCTGTTCTCTATGAAAACTGGGATTACCTTTTTTTCCCTCCGACGGTTTGGCGCCGAAATGCAGGCAAATCCCCCCCGGAGAACGGCGCCAATCCCGGGGCCCCGAAAAAAACCCTTTTGTGAACCCCCCCCTTAGAGTCTGTGTAAAACGTTGGTTTTTGACGTCGTATTTTAAAAAAAAAATTGAAAAAATGTGCATGTTTTCCCCTGCATTCGGGTTTGAAAAAAATGTATTTTCAATTGTAAAATTTTGATTTGGGCCCAAAAACCCAAAAAAAACCGAAGCAAAAAAAACAGACCAAAAAAGTGTCCAAAAAGTGAAAACGGTTTTTGAAAAAAATCCCGGGTAAGTTTCCGGAATTTAAAATCCCCCCCCATTTTTTGTCCCGGGCCAAAAATGGCGCCCCTTTGGGGTTTTTTCCCACAAAAAATTTTTTCTTTTAAATAAAGAAAAAATTATTTAAATTTGGAAAAGGGGGGGGGTTTTTGAATTTCTCGGGGTTAAAAAATACGTTTAAACCCTTGTAAAGTAAGGGCTTTTTTTAAATAGGGTTTTCGTTTCTCCCTTTTAAATGGGTTTTTGTTTTTTAAAAACATGCAAGTAGATGAAGTTTTTTAAAAACCCTTTTTTTTTTTTACTTTTTTTTTCCCCCATTTTTAAGGGGTTAAAACTTATATTTGGATCCCCAAAACGGGTTCTGTTGAAATTGGGAAAGGAAAGAGAAAATAATTCCTGCCCTTAAATTAAAATTTAAAAAAGATTTTTTTCAACAAAAACAATAAACTTTAAACCTTTTGTTATTTGTTTAAAAAACTTTTCCTTGTTTGTTTAAAAAATTTTGGCCCCCTTAAACAAAATATTTTATTTTTTTATAGAAATTAGACTGTCCCCCCGCAAAAACTTAAATATTTTGGTCCTGCTGTCCTCTTTTGCTCATTGTCGTCTTTTCCCATTTCATCTTTTCTTTTTTAATTTTTCATAATCTGGAAAAAAAAAAAACAAGTTTCCCCGTTTTTTGGGGGTTTCCCCAACCGTTTTCCCTAAAATTTAGAATGAAGGAGCCCAAAGGGAAGGAATTTTTTTTAAAAAGGGCCCTGCAGAAGAAGCTATGTTTTTAAATTTTTGAAATCATTCCCGGGAAACCCGTCTCAAAATAAAAGCCCCCCTTTTAAGTGATTTTTCCCAGTTTATGGGTGCCTTTCCCTTTTTAAAATATTTTTCGGGCAAAAAATATATTTCTTGAATGGTTCCCCCTTAGCTTTTGAAGTTTTTTTATAGTTGGCATTTTAAAGATGGAATGATTGCTGGATCCCCCTTGTAAAAAGCTAACCCCTCTTCCTCAGCACTTGGGTTTTTTGCCCCGGATATTGGAAAATTGAAAATTTTTTTAAAAAAAAATGAGTGGGTCATTTGGTTTTTCCAAATTGGTTTTTTTTAAAATCCCTTTTTAATTTTTAAATTTGTCCTTGTGTAGTTCTTTTTTTAAAGGTGTTAACTCTTTTCCCTTTCCCAAATTTTTCAACAGAAACCCCGGGCAAAAAACAGCTATTTTTCTGTATTTTTTTTAAAAAGCTTGAGGTTGGGTTTAAAGGGTCAGCATAGGTTCAACATCTTTTTGCCATTGTTGAGGATTTTTGGCCCGGGGGAACAGTGGATCTTTTTTTTCTCGATTTTTTTTCACAAATGTAATCGGGATAGGTTTTTGGGGGGAATTACGGCTTTTCAAAACCAAAAGTCCAAAACGGTTTTTAAGGGGATCGGGTGGGGGGTTTGTTTGGGTTCCCCCCCCATCCCTTTTCCGAGCTGCTCCCAGCAAAAATGATTTTTGGGAAAGGTTTTAGAATTTAACCATTGCCTTTTTTTGGCAACATTTAAAAGTTTTTTGGGCCCTAAAAAGGTACAGAAACCGGAGCACAAAAAACCCCATTGTTTTTCGCAGCTTTGTATTCCCTTTCCCCCCTCTTTTTAAATCTTTCCCCATCTTGGAAAATTTTTGAAAGCATTGCCCAAGCCCCCAACGCTTTTTTTGGCTTTGTATTTTTGGGTTCAGGGGGTTTAAGTTTTTCCCCTTTTTCTTTTTAAGTATTTGCTGTGTGTGCTTTCCCTTAAACGTATCAAAACCCCCTTTTTGGGGGTGGTTCAGGAGGGGGTTTAAAGGTTTTTCCCTTTGGGTGAGGTGATATGTGGCTGTGGGTTTTCTGTTTGATGATCCCTGGCTAATGAAGCATTTATCCGGGGAATAGAGAATTCCTGAAACTGTAGAACCGGATGATGGTGATTTGGGGGTGGAAAGTTTCAGAACCCTAAATTTCCCCCTTTTAAAAAAAAAAAAAAGTCAATGATTTTAAATTTTTTTGTTTATAAAATTTCTGTTATTGTACCCCACATCATTGCCCTCCCCCAAAAAGGAATATTTGTTTTTCTTCATCATAACTGTCCCAAAGGGACAGTAACAGCAGAAATTAATAAAAAATATAATTTTTTTTTCAAAACAGGACAGTTATTTCTTTAGAAATAGGATTCAATAAAAATGTTTCCAACCTGATAAATCCTCCCCTGTTCGAATTTGTTTCTTTTGGTCATCTTATCACCGCATTCTCATGTGTTCCCTTTCTTTTGGGGGCCCGGGCCCTTTGGGAAATCTTTTTGTTGCATGGGTTTGCATTTTGCAGAAATCCCTGCCTTACCGATGGGGCGAAGGGTTTCATTGAAATTTCCCCCAAAACGGGGTTTTCTCTTTTAGGGCCCTGCTCCCATTAAAAGGAAAGAATGTAAAAAATTTTCATCTTTACACACAAACAGATCCGTCTTGTTTTTGGTTTTGTGGTTTATGTCCCTTTTTTTGTCCCTAAAGTTTCACTTTCATTTTCTTGTCTGTTGCCCCTTTCCTCTCTCAAACTTAGATTCAATTTTTTGTGTTTGCAGATTTTTCCCACTCCAAAAAATTCGAAACAAATTGTCTAACTTCTTGGACTTGGAAATGAAGGGGTTGATTCTGTTTTCTTTGGGTTTTGTAAAACCCAATGGGTTTTTAAGGTCTTTTCTCAACTTTTTTCCCGGTTGTAACATTTTTGCGGGTTGAAGAAGAGGGGGGCCCTCTGCGGGGGGTAAAATTTTTTTTTAAAAAAACTGGGAAAGGGAAAAACCCGAGGGGTTTGGGAAAATTAAAGGGGGAGGGGAAACTGTCACTTTTCCCTTAAAAAAAAACCCTTGGGGGAAGAGGAATGGGCATTGTGATGTTACTTTTTTTAAAAGCCTTTATTTCCTATTAACAATTAGTTTTTATTTCTTTTGGGGGGGGGGGCCTTTGGGGGGGTTAAAACCTTAATTTTTCCCAAGGTTTTTTTTCAAAAATATACCCGTTTAAAATTCCAAAAAACCCCGTTTTTTTTTTTTTTTTTTTAAAATAAACATAAATTTTTTTCCCCCGGATTGGAAAAGATTTGGCACTTCCCAAGGAATTAATTTTTCCTTTATTTATGCTTTTTAATAACCTTTTAGGAATTTTTTTTGGGGGATTTAAAATTTTCCAGGGGGGTTTGTTTTTAAAAGGGTTATAAAACCCCAAGATTATTAAAACCCCTTTGGGTTTTAAAGGAAAAAAGGGATTTACAGGGAAACAATTTACCTTTTTTTTAAAAAAAGTTTTAAAACATTTTAATCAAAACCCCCCCCGGGAAAAATTTGTAAAGGGCCCATCCCCACAAAATTAAAAATGGTCACCCAAAAAAAACCCTAAATATCCCAGATATAGTCAATTTTTTAATTTAGCTGAATTTCTGGCTTTTTTGAAAAAAAATCAGAAAAAAAAAGGGAAAAAAAACCTTTTAAAAATAAGGGGATTATGTTTTTGAGGGGAATTACAATGGCCTGAATTCTTGGAACTTCACTAATGATAAACAATATTCTATGCAAAGCGGTTTTCCTATTTTTTAAAAGAGCTTTTTGCCCTTTTTGGGTTTTTGGGCGGGGTTTGGGGGGTTTGGGTTCATGCCCCTTTTTTTTTTTTTTTTTTTATTTCCAATCAAGTATCTAGGGGGTTTGTGGCCATGTTTTTGAGTTGACAGCCTTTCCCAAAAAAAAAAGTTTTTGTGTAAAAAGGGTTTCATTTTCATCCTGAAACCCCAAAAACTAATTTTTAATTTTTTTTTCGAAGGGGAAAAAGGTTAGAGGGTCAAAACCCAAAAGGCTGTGCACTGATTTAAAAGGGGACACATCCCCCATTTTTTCTCTGAACATACTGACAAGCAATGTACGACAATTATATTAATTTTTTTTAATTGGGTGGCGGGTTTTCTTTATACAAATTTTTTTTTAAAGGGTTTCCCCTATTTTTATTTTCCCTTTTTTTCGGGTTTTCCCTTTTTATGACCCCTTGTGCATCGCCCCGCGGAAAGGATGTTTGGGAGGGCCCTTTCCCTTTCTAAAAGTGTAAATTTCATCAGCAATTTACCTGTAGTGTAAAGGGAACCCCCCAAAAACCCCTTCTCAAGTGCCAGAAAAAGATCATGTAGTTTCCTTTTTATGCACCCCGGCTTTGGCCCTTAGTTTAATTTTTTAAATTTTCCCTTGGGGGAGAGAACAATAGCGCAATCATTATGCCATTACCTGCTATTTGTAATGAGACAACATGGAGAAAAGTAGCAGCTGAAATAAAGCAAGATAAGTCTGCTCCGTCATACAAAAATTCTCTTGCGCAGCTAGAGAAGGACCTTTTTTTATTTGTAACTTTTACTTACTTAAGCCTGCCAAAATAAAAAAAAATAGCCAAAAATTCTGAAGAAAAAAGTTTTTCAGGAATATTGGTTTTAACAAACCAAATAATAATGACCACCTGCCCTGGTCATTTACCTTATATGCAGCCCTATATCATAAATGAGTGGGGAAATGTAAATGTTTTCTTCATGTATCATCTTTATGTTTCATGAAAATAGCAACAGACAAAACTTATAGCATCATTACTTTCCCCAGGGACAAAAGGAAGGCCTCCAAAGCTGCCATGTTACTACTCCTACTGCAATAGAAGAGTCATCCTATAAAAACTCAATAAAAAGGAATCCCCTGTAAAATATATAATACATTTGGTGCAGTTTGTTCAATTAAATATGTGCTGAATACTTTTTCATTAGAATTTGGGAAAATTATGAAATGTCCTAAAAATGTCTGTTCTATTCCTGATCTTAAGATCTAGGCTTTTAGTTCAGATGAATGTGTGCAGCACTTTATGTACTTGCTCCTCTGCTACAGACCAGAGGAAGACAGCACTAGGAAGGAATGACTGCACTCTTCTCAATTAAGGAGTTGGTCGGAGGTTTGGCTTACTGGCTCTGCAGCCCTGGGCATTACGGCCTATGATTAAATTCTAAATGTTTTCAAAACAGGTTAAGGATGACTGTCAATTTTAATCTAAAAAATACCAACACATGATATCTTTACATAAGGGAATTGCATGCACAGAAATTCCTTAGAATATGCCGATTAACAGAATTGTCCCCGAGGTGCTTGGTGATTATGCACAGCAATTTCTTAAAGGGGTATCTGGAAAAAAAATATTTTCATGTAAAAGTAATAAACTATTATAGAAGAAAAAAATGTAGCTACGTTTACCTCTATGTTCCCCTGCCGCAGCCATTGTGACACAGTCCGGGTCCCAGCTGATTTCTGCGTCCTGGTACTTTCTCCCAACACAGAAAAAATGGCTAGGGATGCCTGTCCAGCCAATTACTGGCTGCAGCTGGTCACCGCTGCAAGTGATTGGCTGAATGGGCATCTCCTGTGTACTGGGGCCAGTTAACAGGAAGCAAAGACAGGACAAGTTACCAGAAAGTATACAGTCTTGATACTCTACAGTATACAGCCACGATCCTCTGAAGACACAGGCACTTGGCAAAACATGTCATGAAGGCAGTGTAATTATATGTTTTAATGCAAAACATGTCATGAAGGCAGTGTAATTATATGTTTTAATAAAATGGGCAACTGGCATTAAATGTGTATGGTAGACTGTATTAACTATAATCAATGATAGAGAAGTGTGAAGCTGAATAAACCTTACACGTGGTGCTAATATTTTCTATGGGGATAACTATGAAATGTTAGGAGACTTACACCAATGGATACACTATACATTTAAGCTTTACCTTCCCAATTAGGAAATGTTAGGGTAACTTAAAGGGAACCTGTCACATAGTTTATGCCCCCATTGCTGAGGGCAGAACAAGCTAGTGTCAGACCTGCTGTTCCCAGCACTGTGCCCCTTATTCTGTAAGATGCTGTGGTTTTAGAGCATTTACCCCTCAAATCTTATTCATGAGCAGGTGTAAGCCCACCCACCAAAGGCTAGCCCCGCCCACTGACAGTTATTCACATGTTTCTACCTATTCAAAGTAGTAGGGTTATCAGTTGAGGTGGGCGGGGTTTGAAAAACTGACTCTTTGAATGACTCTTCTGGCTGAAAACTGCAGATTGAGCATTAAATAGACGAAAACTACAACATCTTACAGAATAAGGGGCACAGCGCTGGAAACAGCAGTTCTGACTCTAGCTTGTGCTGTCCTCAGCAAGGGGGGCATAATCTATGTGACAGGTTCTCTTTAAATTGGAGCTAGTAACCTAGAAGTGGTTCATAGTAAATATCGTAATCCTAGTAGTATTATGTGAAGATGTAAGTTAGTGATGAGTGCAACATAACACTGGGGACTTTTATCTTCCTACAGTTGCAGTTGAATATTGCATACTGTGATAGGACTAGTATGAGTAGTATTAGAGCAATGAGTACTGACAATCAATTATGCATACCAAGTTTAATAAACTGGCTATAAATGAAATAAATTTTGGTTCCGTCTACACGGCAAGAATTTCCAGTCATTTTTTTTTTTATATGGATTCGGATATTCAAAACAGCCAAAAACATCCCCATAGACCAAAATAGAAAATCTGAGTTGTAGTCCATACAACTCAGATTTTCTGAGGTCGGATATCAAAATCACGTTTTTTTCGAAAAATTTGGAACAGGATCACTTTTGAGACGGATTTCACTCTGAAAACAGTAGAAAATGCACTAATAAAGTCAATGGGATGGTATGAAAATTGACAAGAAACCTTTGGTGCGGATACACATCCAAAAACTCAATACTGCTTTATGATGATGTAAAAAGCAATTGAAAAACTGAATGTGAAAACTGCACCAAAAACGAAAACCGAGTTAAAAAAAACCTCGGGTTTTTGTGTAAAATACAGTTCAAATTCCCGTCGAGCAGCGAGGTCTTAGGAATCAGAATCCGACAAGTATTTTATCCTTTGTCGTGTGGACGCAGCCTTTCCCTAAGTAAAGGCATTCAGCCAATGCTGCAGAATACATCAGACAGGAGCTTTCAAGGGTTTAATATTATTGTTTTACATTTCAATACACTATTTGTGCAGTGTATGGCAGTGTGAAGAAATATTTGCCTTTAGGGCATCGGAGTATTTGATCTAACAGATTCAGACTCCACCAGCTTGGACTCCATGTACCTTCTCCCCGTGCTCCTGCAGTCCTGCACCTCCCGTAGGTCTGTCAGGAGAAGAAGCCATTGCTGCAGGAGCAGGGCTAAATATTGATTTCACGATTCTAAGCAACATCAAAATCAGGCTTAATTGAAATGGCAAATGAATTGGATTAATCACTCAGCGCTTATTCATGTCACTACTTTTCAAGTCATCCAGAGATTGTTTCTAGAGAAAAAAAAATGAGAAAAGACAAGACGTATCCCCCAAGGTTCTGTATAAAGTACTGAAGCATCTGCTGTAATAAGCTGCATAACAAGGTATAGATAACGCAGCCTGCCTCCTGTTGTTTATTACAGAAGCATCAGGCAGCACGGATTATTACGAAAAAAAGGACATGCTGCCGCAAGTAATACATGATGAAATTGTCCCACGTTGTAAGTGCCTTACTATATTATTATTGTTTTACTGTTAAAAACTAATAGAAAAATACCAGTGTATACTGTACCATTTGATATACCGTTTGTAGTTTACTGGCCGTGCCACAGAGTCATTCATAAAGCAACTATGCAAGTCTCAAAGCTG
Organism: Phyllomedusa bahiana; assembly: GCA_025379985.1. Taxonomy (NCBI): domain Eukaryota; kingdom Metazoa; phylum Chordata; class Amphibia; order Anura; family Hylidae; genus Phyllomedusa; species Phyllomedusa bahiana. The sequence continues at coordinate 153,970 of JAODAL010001686.1, read as the reverse complement.
CATTCTGATAATGGATTAGAGGCATTCACTGCACATACTGCAAATACGTCATAAGACTGGAGTCCAAAAAGGTCATTAGAGGGGTGCTCCGAAATGAATAAACGCTCGTCAGTCAGGGCATGATTAAAACTAGAAGGCCGGGATAACTGGGATGGCCATGGTGCTGGAATGAGAGGGCTTAGAAAGTGCACCTCTTCAAGATACTTCCCTGCAACAAACACATTAGGCTACTTCACTTACAAAATCACTACCTCTGCTCTCTCCGGTCCATGGGAACCCTATGTTAAAATGCATAACGGGCAGCCGCTGCCGCATAAGAGGCAGCCGCTGCCCCATAACGGGCAGCCGCTGCCGCATAACGGGCAGCCGCTGCCGCATAAGAGGCAGCCGCTGCCGCATAACGGGCAGCCGCTGCCGCATAACGGGCAGCCGCTGCCGCATAACGGGCAGCCGCTGCCGCATAATAGGCAGCCGCTGCCACATAACAGGCAGCCGCTGCCACATAATAGGCAGCCCCACATTACTTCTAAAGTACCTGTTATGGTTGACGCATTGGGGTTCTAAGCAGGGGATCCCCTCTTATCATACAACTGCATGAATTACCTGAGGTATTCTTCTTCTTTCAGTTTCTTGGCTGCCTGTGTTGATCTCTTTATCTGCAAGTCTAATCTATGAAGGAAGTCTTTGGCAGATAGCTCTTCATCTTGTGTAACTACTGGTTGGCCTATTTTGGGAGAGCTGGGCAAAGAGGTATGCTTTTCTGGAGGTGACACTTCTTCACCCAGTGCATTACTCTCCTCTTGACATTCATTTTCTGGTGAGTCCAATAAGTTAAGTCCATTAAAGAGAGAAGCCTTTTCAGATATAACTGGGATATTCAGTGACTTCCTCAAGAAGATACAATCAGTAGAAAACAGTTTGTTGGCCCTTTTAATCTGCTCCATCTGAAAAATAACAGAAAACAATATGATTTGTTAGCATTTAGTTTTCCATAATTATATATAACATTAATTAAGCAAAATGTCAGCTTCATCATGCTGCCCGAACCACAATAAGGATGAAATAGCTGCAACTTTGCTCGTCTGTAATATGTGTTTTACCCTTAAACACTACTGTACAGGGCAGGTGTCACACTCTCACCCCTGATGGCACAGCAAAAGAGGCTCATGCTGCGTGGCACAAGAGGCTGCATATGCTATGCGCAGTGTCATGTTGCATTGCAGGTCATGCTGTGTATTGCAGTTTATGCTGCACACTCCTAGACAGCCCCACACATCATTAGTTGGTAGGCATTTGCAGAGGAAAGACCCTACAACGCTCAATGTAGGTGCCCAACTATCTGCTACTTGCCACACACCAACTGCACCACAGCAGACCAGCACCTAAAAAGGGGAGTACCCTGCATTTGATGCCACAGCAGCATCAAGACTCACTGAGAAACTGGGCACCACATACACAGCTGAACTACAAGTACACTGCACTGGTAGCCGTCTGCTGCATAGTAACTACAGTGCTACAGGCTACACAGCACTGAGCTGCACTGAATATCCCTTACAGGTTATGTAATATATTATTAAAATAATCCATAAAACCCCTTTCAGGAGTAGTTACATTTTATACAGACTTACAGTTACATTCAGCCCTTTGAGGGCAACCAGAATGTTGCTTGGTGAACAGGAGTCTGACTCCCCTGCACAATGGCATTTCAGAGTAAAACACCCTGTAAAACGGACACTGCCTCTATATGTAAACCGGGGCGAGACCTGTCCGTTAAGCAGAAATGAGCAGGGGAAGCCATACATCGGCTTTGAGTGAATGCACCTGCTCTTCCTTTCGCTCACCCGAGCTCAATCCAAGCAGGAAAACATTTAAGTCCGGCACCACGGCTTCAAGTGAGAATGCCTTTCCTCCAGCCATTACATGCCGCCTATATTTCGGGCAGCATAAAGGTGCGTTCACACGGCAGTGGACAAATACCGGTCGGTGTGCCGGACGGTATTTGTTCGGTTTTGCGGCCGTCCCCACGGCCACGGGGGGGGGACGGCTTTTCTCCGCGATGAGCGGAGAAGACCCTCCCATTGAGGTGTTCATATTCCATCCGGAAACCGGACGGAAGAAGAAATGTAAATTTTTTTTGGAGACCGCGGGGGGAAAAACCCCCCGGGCGGAAAAACCCGTGCAGTGGGGATGCTGAAAGGGTTTTGCATAGGCACAATTGGTCATTTTTCGGACGGTTTTCCAGGCGGTCTGAAAAACCGCAAACCGGCTGAAAAACCAGCCGAAAACCCTTGCGGTGGGGACATGCCCTAAATGAGCAGACAGGCTCCCTTTAATCAATATAGTACACTTTTCAGCTGTGGCTATCTGTACATAGACTATGAGAAAAAGCCAAGATCATTATGTCAGGGAACAGTGAACCATGAGCAAGTACTTATATTTTCAAATAGTACTATTGCAGGAATTAAAGAAAATATTTTCTCTATTGGTTTGACAGGTCTTCTTTGACTGCAGAAGTTGCCCATCAGGTCTAAGTCACTTTTGGATAGCCTCTGTGAGAGATAAATAAAGCATCATTTTTTTGGCATCAGACGACTGCCATGATCATCTACTGTTTCACCCACTATCTGAGATGTGCTAAAGCTAGTCATACACATACACCCAAAACTCCCCGCTTTTGGGCATTGAGTCGGGGAACCCCCCACCCCCAAACAGGCGGGGGTGGGTTCTTTAAATGACCGCGGCGCCGGAGTAGCGTCAGGACACCACTCCGGCGCCGCCAGGCCATTCTTACAGGCGGGAGAAGCGGCAGGGAGGAGGGATCGTTCCCCTCCTCCCTGCTCCCCCTGTATGCACAGCGCCCGGGGGGGCCGTACAACACCCAGTGTCGCAGGGGTGTGAGCGGTGCACTCACACCCCCGCGACGGGGAGATACTCAGTGGGCAGCCTCGGCCCTGACCGCGCTGAAAGGAGCTTTTGAGGTAAGTAGATTTTTATTTTATTTTTATTGCTATGGGGGGCACTGTTGGCTAAGGGGGACACCTGAACAAGGGCAATACCTGGGTTTCAAGGGGCACTGTTTGGGTAAGGGGATCTACCTGACTACAAAGGGCAATACCTGGCTACAAGGGGCACTGTCTTCTCTAATGGGGGCACTGTCTGGCTAATGGGGGCAATACCTGGCTACAAGGGGACACTACCTGGCCTCAGGGGGCACTGCCTGGCTACAAGGGGGTATCTGACTATAGGGGCTACTACTTGGCTATAATGGGCACTATCTGGATAAAGGGGGCTACTACCTGGCTAGTGGGGGGCAGCAACCTTTATGCAGTTAGGTGGAGTGGGTGTGGCTTTTTCAAAGGGGTGTGGCTCACCAACAAGATGGGCGTGGCAATGCAAACTTTTTGCTGCACGCGCCGCCTCTTAAATTCTCCCGCTTTTCCACTGTCAAAAGTTGGCAAGTATGGTCATATGTGTAGAGACTTTCCTCCGTGAGTACAGTAGGCGCATAGTCAAGAGTGCACTGTATTCATGAAAGCAACGTTCACCTGGACCTACTCCAAAGGGACGGACATGCATCACAGTATACATGGTGGCCCAACATCCAGTCAATCGCCACTGAGAGGAGCAGGGAGTGCTAATTCCATGAATACAGCAGACACATAGCTATGAATCTGTTTTAGTTTCTTGTCATAGCTCCTTTTACCCGAATGGCACCATGTTCAGGTGACAGATCTGCTTTACGTGAGCAGATAACTGGTAAGATAGTAAGCTAACCAAAGGTTTTATCCCGCCAATCATTACCAAACGTGATGCAGCATTCACCTCACTACGTTTACATCTCACACCCCATAAAGTGTTGCATGTCTGATACAGAAGAGAGTGAGAGATTTTATATTCTATCTTTTGACTTCGTATTTAAAAATCACCTGTGGTTGGACAAGGGGCTCTACTGTGACGTCGATGTTTACAATGGTATAAAGAGTATTTCTCTTATGGATTCATAAAGGCGACGGTGGAGGAGGGCGAGTTAAACAACTACATTTTGGTAGTGGTATATGCCTGTAAATAGAAGGATCAAATACAAGAGAGGCACATACAAAGATGCACTGATATGCTGTTTAAAGGTGAGGAGGTATTAAATATATCTTTACAGCAGCATCCAAAAATATACACAATGTCACAAAAAGGTCTGACTTACAGGAGTTAAGTGGTAAAAAAAATGATTTTCTAAATAATACCTCACCTAAGGTTAGGCATTTGTAATATGCTTTCATTAATGATCCTGCAGTTTGAGAACAGGAAGCACAGTAGTTTTATGTGTCTGTACAGAATCAGCTCTGTGATGACTCCAGGAAATCGGGAGACTAAAGGACCGCTATTAAAGCCAAAGCCATGTGGTCCAACTAATGGCTTTCACAATGAGAAAGGGACAGGAGGCATATATTGAGACAGAGAGGAGGAAGAAAGAGAGACAAAGCACAGCAAATTATCATGGCCTTCTAGTTTTACAGAAACAGCTTTCAAGCAGGAAATGCTGCTTAAAAGGGTTTAGCCACAAAGGCATTTCATGCCTGGTTTGTCCTGCTTCAGCTTTCAGTGTCTTCAAAAGGGGGTGTGTATGAGTGGTTTGAACTGCATATCATGTGACCCTGCAGGCTGATGTCACCATGCCTTTCCCTACAGTGTGCTCACTCTAGTCAAACAATGGTCTGTTTATGTAAAGAGCTGTGAGTAGCTACAATGTAGCCGAGTGGTTAGCACTTTTTTCCTGTCAGCATAGGGGTCCTAGGTTCAAACCCGTGCAGGCACCAAACGTGGGTTTTTATTTTCTCAATGCCCATACCTAACTGAGGTGAAAATGTTTATTATTTAATTTGCAAGCTTCCCACATCAATTTTACTTCATGGTAAAACCCCTTTAAGGCTACATACAGCACAAGAAATCCACAAATTATCTCATAACACAGGAATAATACTCATTTTAAGAATTGTTTTTATTTTTCTGGGGTTTAGCAGACCACCCCTTTTACCCAACAGTTAAAACAGTTCTACAGCATGCATGGTATCCATCATGTGCTCCATGTCTGATCACGCCAAGACTAATGCAGTAGGCACTACAGTTTCCTGTATTTTGTACATGGTAATAATTCTATGCATCATTCAGTATGGTCATTAACGTCTCTACTAGCTGTCTCCTCCTGTATCTGCAAAGAAAACTCACAGCCTAGACCGCCCAATGCCTTGTTATCCTTCAGTGCACATTACTATTTGCTATCAATGTGGCTAAGTATATACCTTTTGTTTGCAGCAGCATGCTTTTCCATCAGGAATGCCAAAGAAAAAGAAGTTAATGGGATTTCAGTAAGGCTTGGTCTCAGAGACGTTTTCATACCTCCAAGATGTGTTTTTTTGTTCAAGCTTTCAATGACATAAAAAATAAATGTTTTCAGCAATAAATGCTCAGCTAAATCATGTCGGCCCACTTACCATAGACTAAGCCCAAGTGAAAGACCCAGAAAAAGTAATGTCGATCAGAAGAATATTTCTTTTATCATTTAAACAAAGTGTGCAGAATTCTGTAGTAAGTAAATGTTTAGAACCAAACAAGTCTTGATATATTTAAGTTAATGCCATGTCTTTCAGCAAAAACATTGACAGCACAGCTGAAATTTACTTAACGCACATTCAGTTACTGTACTAAAATGCACTTGAGGTTTTTTACATTTTCAAATGATCCATCAGAAAATGCACAACATTCTAATCAGAACCGGTTGCTGTTGCATACCAGTGGTATACGAAGAGGGACCATAGGACACTGACTGTCTCTTTATACGAGAAATTAAATGAATGAAAAATAAAAAATTTAGACCTTTAACCTTAATGTGAATATCTAATCTTAATCACCATTTTTTTAACAAAATTTTAGCAGTAAAAATCGACAGTGTATAAACTACGACGCAGATTCCAATTCAATATATTATATAGAATGCATGCGGATTACAGTGCAAAATGCATGTGGATTACACACCTTAATTTGTGTGTCTTAGCAGTCTCTTGCTGTTTAAACGGCATGTGACTGCTGAAGCCTGTGATTGGCTAGTAGGTTGTCACATGCCAATGATTGCGACATCATCGGCAGATGTCCTGGAACCAGAGCCTAGCAATGGAACAGAGACCATTGAAGAGGTGCGTCTTTAATTTTTTATTTCCCATTTCCTCCCTCCCCAGCCAACTAAAATATTTTCTTTTTTTTTTTTTATAACCAGTCAACCCCTATGAGGAAGAGTAGAGGAACTTCTTGTTGGGTCGCTTGGGTATGAGAGACAATCTTCTACACAAAAATGTTAAGTCTTATCTTAAAGTGGTTTTACCACAAAGGCACTTCATATCTGGTTTGTCTTGCTTCAGCAATCAGTGCCTTCAAAAGGGGGCGTGCCCCAGCAGGCTGACATCACCATGCCCTTCCCCACAGCATGCTCACGTTAGTCAAACAAAGAAATTATTATGTAAAGAGCTGTGTGTAGCTACAATGTAGCAGAGTAGTTAACTTTTCTGCCTTTCAGCATAGGGGTCCTAGGTTCAAAGTCCTTCAGGACCCAAACGTGGATTTTTTTTCTTTATGCACATTTTTATTTATTTGCACTGTTTGATAAAATACTAAGGAGTACAGAGGACAGGACTAGAATGATAGCACTTGGGATTGCTCACTTAGCAGGGAGTGTGTGTGATTACTAAGCTGGGAAGAGACTGACAGTAGCTGCCTGAGAGTACTGGTGATGTCTGAGCATGTGTGGCCAGGACTGAGGAGCTCTCGTCACTGGTCAGTTCTCCTGGAGACGAGCTGTACACTATGGATCACTAAGGGAGCAGCTAAAACAAAAATGCTACAGAATTTTTGTTAATGATGAATGGTGAAAATGTTTACTATTTAATTTGCAAGCTTCCCATATGAATTTTATTTTGTGGTAAAACACCCTTAATATACTTTAAAGGCAGTATACATATTATAAAGTTCATTTCAAAATCATTTGCTGGTCAAGGGCCGACAGCTGAAGAATTAAGTGTGTTTACAAATGCACTTGTAGGTCTCATTGACATGGCTTTGACAATATATAATAGAAGCTTTTTACCGCAAGTATGATATATTATTGTGGCTTTTAGCTCTCTGCATGATTAAAAGTAGGGTCATGTTGTTCTTTCTGCATCACACCAAAATAAAAAGTTATTTACTGCAGTCAACATGAAGTGTGACAGATTGTATGAAACTGCCAACTCTACACCTGGGTGCTTAATGATAAGAACAGCAGGACTGACACAAAAGGACAACAATGCCCCAGCACCAAACTCAGCGCCTCATGGAAAATGCCTGACAACTGAAGCCTGCATTTTGTTCAAATAAAACGCTAAAAGACCATATTGTATAGAGCATGGTCTTCAGCAGAAGTAACCAGGTGATAAATGCAAGACCTTACAGGAAGTATATGAAAAAGAGTAAGAACTAGACGGCAAAAGGCCAAATTTTGATAGCTAGGCAATTGGGTCACAGCATCAACAAAACAGACGTTGGGAGTTTCTGTTATGCAGTGGTTATTAACTTCCAAAAGTGATCCAAAGAAGAAGAACCCAAGAACTGGAAACAGGGTTATGAGCACTTAGAGGTGTAGTCTCATCATGCTGTTTCACAGAGTTACAAGCAACTTCAGACTCACACTTCTTGGTTAGGATGTGGGTGGTTCTATTGCAGTGATTGGCATATTATCTCTGTTTTTCCTGTTACAGTAACAAGACTATTGAAGATTTATAAGTCTGTAGGCTGCAGAGCTTTTAAGGTTAAAACATGTCATTAATGTAGGTAAACAAGCTCCTGTGTTGGAGAGAAGACTCAGCAGGGAGTAACTCACCATGGTCAGAGCAGTTTAGAGAGATCAGATAAGAGACAAAGCAGGGAAAGGTGGTCGGTAACCAAGAAAAACGTATGTGCAATAGATAAAATATTCTTTATCTCCAACACAAAGCAAAATATCAATGTATTTGATAATAATGTTCATTTACCTTTCCCTACTTGTTAAAAGCTTATCATTCTATTGAGAAAACCCATTAAAAGGCTCACTGATGCAAGTGACAAGCAGAGGCTAGTCTGTCTGGTCTAATCACATAGAGCTAGTATAGAACAAGCTGCTTTAAAAACCAAGCAAAGCTGGCAATAATACAATGATGTCACACAGTACATCACTGCTTGCTGTGCTTGTTGCTGCATGGTCCCAGACTGATCAGTGCTGATCCCTGAACACTTCTGAATGTGGCTACAATGTGCCTCTAAGCTTTAGGAACGGGGGCCGGGAAGGGAAAAAGGGTTTCCCCGGGTCTGAAAATCGGTTTTTTTTACAGCAGGCTGGCCAGGTGGATGTGAGCTGAGGCTCCACCTGACAACTTACAAGACTTAAAGGATTTACCGTTAACGTCTTGGTGCCAGATACTTCAGGACACCTTCAGAGATCTTAGGGAGTCATTTTCTCAAATAATCAGAGATATTTTTAGCACAAGGAGACCTGGAGTTTATATCAGAATACAAGGTATGTGGTTTATTGCTATGGTAGTTGATACAGTGAGGAAAATAAGTATTTGATACACTGGTGACGTTTTTCCACCTACAAAGAATTTAAAAGTCTGCAATTTTTGTTGTAGCTACACGTCAACTGTGAGAGACAGTCTAAAAAAAAAAATCTAGAAAATCACATTGAATTTTTTTACGTAATTACTTTGCATATTATTGCAAGAAAAGAGTATCTGAACACCTACCAACCAGCAAGAAGTTTGGCTCTCATAGACTTGTTCGTTTTTCTTTAAGAAGCCATTCTACTCTGCACTCATTACCTGTATAAACAGACCCCTATCCACACAATCAATCACCTCCAAGCTCTCCACAGGGCCAAGCCAAAAGCTGCAAAGGACACCGGGGGACAAAACTGTAGACCTGCACAAGGCTGAGATGGACTACAGGCAATAGGCAGGCAGCTTGGTGAGAAGACAACAACTGTTGGTGCAATAATTAGAAAACGGAAGATAAAAATTACAAACCTCTCCAAACTTGTAAAATCGCAAGTGGAAAATTTTCTGCATGGCTGCTCGTGACCTTTCGCTTGGGAATCAGCCTAATGACACACTGAGCTATTAGGTAATGTGAGAACAGGTTGTAATTTATATTATACAAGAAGAAAAAGACTGTTCCACCCGGAAAAACATAACAATGCATCCTCTTCTTTGGCATTGAATTAAATGTACCAGCTTATTACATATTTTGGGAGTCAGTCCATTTTATGACGACTCCACCAAAATGGACAGTGACTCCAACTCCACAGCCGTGATGAAAATGAAAGCCTTTTCTGCAGCAAGAGTGCCGTGACCACCCATCTGCTTTGCAGCCTTCACATGCAGTAGGGTTCACTGTACTGTTGTTTTAGACACATGTCTGTAAGCTCCGGGGTTCATTTTGGTGGTAAGCTGCTCCACTGTATCATGCTGGGCCACCCTCGCACAGCTTCAGAGAAGACATTCACCACTCACATTAATGGCACATCGTGCTCCACAATTTCCATGTCGCTTATTTGCACTGGGGTAAATCGTCTGCTCATGATACACTTTTCACGCGCATGAATTTTTTTCACAAAACTGCACAGTTTCAGGAATACTGTCGGACCTTGCTTGTAAAACCAATAATCATCTCTTTTGGCAAATCTGACAAACTGCACCAATCACCCATGAAAGCAACAAGGGACGTATGTGCAGAAAGCTTATCGCACACCTTATATAACCACCCAGCCAGCTCATGACATGTGACTATGACCTACACATTGCCAACGTCAAGAGTAGGCAGTGGACAATAATGTGACTTAGCTGTGCATGTATCCATCTATATATATACATATATATATGCCTTAGGGTATGTTCACATGATGTACTGCGGTGTGTACAGTACGCGCCGCAGTACATTGTGTGTTTCGGGAGCTCGCGCTGATATGTGCGTACTCCCACGGTGTCGGGGGGGGTGGGAAGCCCGCCGGCCCCATTGACACTCATTACTCGCGGCGCGTACTCACCGCAAGTAATTGACATGTCACTTATCTCCCCACGTGTATTGTACGAGCGGGGAGAGGAGAGTGATATATGTGGACCAGTCTACAGCTGAGAAGCTGGAAAGGGGTTGAAGGGAGAGCCCTCCGTCCCCACCTGCACGATCAAGGCCTGTATGATGTTACCACAGGTCATACAGGCATAATTACACTACACTGCATAACATCCCATAGGAGGAGCCCCGTGTGTAGGAACTGGGGGAAGGATGGCTAGCAGGGGGGGCTGCAAGGACAGGAGCATGGAGGTCCGTGAGGGGGCCACAGCAGCAGTGTTTGGGTATGTTCACATTGCCGATTTTGGATTCTGAAAATTTCAGTGCTGATTCAACACAAATTCTGGACATGGATCTTCAGTTGTTGATTAATAATAATTAGATTAATATTCCGGTCAATCACATGTGCCGCAGACAAGCAATGTCTGAGGTCTCAAGATACAACATCCCAGGAAAGACCATTGTATGTTGATTTTATCCTGACACTATTGCAACTTGAGGGACTAAAATATATAGTCAGGGTTTTACTTGCTTTAAAATTGTTTTAGATTGGCTGAGGTTAGCGCCCTAGCCTTTTTAGAATAATAAAGTAATTTTCTGGATCTCGCTTCCTGCATCATTGGCATTCCTGGATACACATGTGCGCCGGTTCCACCATCTTCTTTTTCCTCTACTGTCTGCCTGGCGGGACGCCGCTCACGGGAACATCGGCAGCCGTATACAAGGGCTACGGCTACAGTAAAAGCCCTGTATGCTAATATGAGAGTTGTGCCTCTACACTAAGAGCGCAACTCAAATTGGTGAATAGATCAAATACTTAACTGTATACGTTCTACCAAACGTACTTCACCATTTGTGCGCCCCCTTGTTTCTCCTTTTGTCTTTTAGTCACTTAATTAGAAACATCCATCTAGCAGCCTCTGGTCTCCTTTGGCCTTCAGAAATGCAGCATTTCATCATGGCATAGATGCCACTTGCCATTTGCAGGGATATTGGCAAAAGCGGACAGAATAGATTCTTAAGTAGACACAAAATTATATGCTGGCGCTAACATGCTCTGAACAGCCTGTTTTACAGGATTAAGGTCCAGGGACTGTAAAGGCTAGTGAAGCAAGGAAAACTTAGGCTATGTTCACACGGGGGAATTTCGGCATGCATTTCGCGTCATGTTTGTGCTCTAATACGGGTGGGATGCGCGCCGAAATTACGGTAAGCCACAGTTCTCATAGAGATTACGCCTCCTCTCCCCGCTCATATAGTAGACGCGGGGAGATAAGTGACATGTCAATTACTTGCAGCGAATACGCGCCGCAAGTAATGACTGTCAATGGGGCCAGCGGGCTGCCGGCCCCCCCCTCATCGCGGTAGTATGCACGTATTAGCGCTACTCCGGAACACCCGGCGTAATTGCAGGATGTACTGTACGCCTTGCAATTACGCCGTGTGAACATAGACTTACAGTGATGTGTCATGCAACCAATGCATGATTTGGGGGCATGGTGTCTTGTTTTGCTGCATTATAATAATCAGCTGCCATAAAGGGATGAACTTGGTCATCCACAATACTTAGATAAGACCTACTGTTCAAATGTCTATCCCCACACCATTACGCCACCTTAAGAATTAAACTTATTTAGTCTTGAGAAAAGATGGCTACGGGGTATATAAATGGCCCCTCAAAGGACAAGTGGTCATTTCTTTTGGCTGGATAGAAAAGGATTCAATATCAAAAGGAGAAATGCTATGTTAACCACGAGAACTATGAATCTGTGAAATAGCCCGCCTGAGGAGCTAGTCACAGCAGGAACAGTTGAGGGTTTCAGGAAAGGCTTAGATTACTACTTAAAACAAAAAAATATCAATGGTTGTATAAAACATCTGTATACAGTCTGATGGCAATTTTGGAATCAGGAATGAAATATTCATTTAGCGAAGATTGGTACTTGCCATATGGGTTCCAAAGTCTTATCAGTAGGGGAAACATAGCTTAAAAACTTCCTATCCACATCTTTCCCCACCCGTACTAAACCGTACTATGTAACCTTCACCAGTCTGAACTGTGCACACATGATGGTTAGCAAATATGTCTAAAATTGAAATAACTCACACTATGCACATAACAAAACTTAGAAGCGAAAAATAACAAAAAAATCAAACCCCACATCCGGGTGCTCATACATTCAGCAACAAGTCAAAAAAGAACTGAAGACTGAAGGAAGAAAATAAGGCAACGTCTACACGGCAATTGTAAAATTTCGTTGGATTCGGTTAAAGAATCCGACTAGTATTTTACAAGCGGTTTTAGTTTTTTACTGTGGTTCTTTTTGGCACAGATTTTGCGGTTGGTTTCCAGACAGCTCATTAACATTGAACAGCCATATACTCATTTTCAAGTGAAATACGACATATTATAGAACATGTTCTAAGTTTCTTGATCCGATTTTGGGTTTGAAACAAAACCTGAGAAAATCCAAGCTGTGTAGACTACAGCTTGGATTTTGTATTGAGGTCTAGAAAGATCATTTACAGTCAGATTTTTATGGTTTCTAAATACTGAATCCGCTTAAAAATCTGACAGTAAACCAGTGCTGTGTAGACGTAGGCTAGGTCGACACAGCAAAGTGAAAAAGCCTTCCAAATACCACGGCATTTTCACTGCGCAAAAAACGGCGGTCGGATTTTGAATTCCCGGCGGCCCGATATATTAGGGCTGCGGGAACCCGTTGTTGTTCCCGCGAAATATAGAACATGTTCTATATTCTGCCAGACGTTTTTTTTTATTTTTGGTTACCCTCAGTAAAAAATCTGTGTTGTATAGACTACAGCACAGATTTTCTATTGTGGGCTACAACGCACAGGTTAGGGTCGGTTTTTCCGCAGATTCAGTATTTTGAATTAGCTGAAAAAATGACCAAAGTCATGTGCTGTGTCGACCTTAAGATATGTCTACATGGCATCCAACAAAAAAAGTGTCCGAAAGTTGACCGATTTTTGTCCAATGCACAACCGCGGGTTTTGTCTCGTTTTTTTTTGCCCTCAGACCATACACTTGACTGTATTGGAAACCGACGGCAAAACTCAAAGCGCCTGGCGTATTATACAGCATGTTGTATAATCCACCGGCGCCAAAAGACCAGCAGAGAAAAAACAACCTGTGTAGACTACAGGTCGTTTCTTCTATTAAAGTCTATGGGCTGGCTGAACGATCATATTTTCAGCGGCTTTAGAATCCTAAAACTGCTGAAAATACGATCGTTTTTCTATGCCATGTAGACATATTCTTAGAGAATTGTCTTGCTGTTTGATAACATTATTATTTTTGTTTAATCTTTTCAAACTCTCCCTGTTTATTCTATGGGCAGTCTCCACTGTCTAATCTCCTCCCCAACCTGACACCAAGCAAAATGTAAGGATGTCAGCCAGGTCACTACAGGGGGCATCTCCAGGATTAAAAAACTCAAACTGTCCCTTTCCCATGTGCTCATTCAGGCCGAGACTGACACTATAGAAGCACTTAAACCGTTCCGACATACATCTGTCCCCCAGTTACAAACGGAAACTTAAGGGGCATGCTGGCACTTGCAGTTCCATGTTCTACAGCAGATAGTAGCTGTGGAACGACAAGTTCCAGCATGCCACAGCAAAACATGAGTTGAAAAGCTTCTTAACAAGGGCACAGACAGCAAAACAAATGTAAAAAGCCTTCCCTGCACCATCCAAAAAAATCAACTGTCTAAAAATAACTAAACTATTTAAGCAAAAATATAAGGGTACGTCCACACCATGTAGTTGCACGACGTATTTGTGCCGACAAGTCACTTCTTTTGGGCGCTTAAACAGCAAGAAATAAAAAGGTATACGAGTCAGAGAGCTGCCTCGCGTTAAAAGAAAGTGATGACAGGCGTGTACTCTCAACAGCACTAATGAAGGCGTATTGTGGTGCGTACTTGATGCAATCCACTATGTCAACGTACCCAAAAGGTAAACAAAAATTAAAATCTGTACACAGTATATAAACAGTTCCTAGAACAGCTAGTACAAACAAAAAACTTCTGGTGACTCCCGACACAGGGCACACTATGATTATCACACACTATAAACATCTGGACATAAATCATGAAGCCAACTACCTACTATGTAAACTAAAAGGTACTCACCGATTCCAGCATTGCTGTTCCAGTGGCGCTCCTATGTTCCCCACTGTATATGAAAACATCTCTGGGGAATCAGTGCAGAACAACGTAGCAACAGTGCTTTAACGCTGGTGATTACCGTTTTTTTTCTTAAAGTAGTTGTCTACAGAGATTAGCTTTCAGCATGTAGGGAACAGTAAATGAAGAAGTTTTTCCAAATAGACTGCTTTGTTTATTTTTCTGTGTTAAGGAGATAAAAGTGATTTTATCAGCTCTGAGTGCACTCAAGTTTGTCAAGGTTACCAACCTGCTCTGCCCTGCTGTTTGCCTTATCCAATAGCAGGAATTACATCATCGCACAGGTCAAAACAGTGAGAGCTTGACTTTTATCTGAACTTACAAAGAAGACTAATTACTACTGTTTACTTTAGCCCTGGACTTGAGAGCAGGAGATTTTTGTCTAGTGTCAGAGTAATTAGCAGACCTTTGTATACAGAGCTGGTCTGCTAATTACCCACAGCCTGACCAGGAAGAGACAGGATGCATGAATGAACTGCAAGACTTAAGTCTTGCATTTTTCACTTTGGCCACTAGGCCTTGTTTGCACTGCTTTAACAGCCAGTCAGAGAGATGCTTTACAGTAGCTTAATGCACATAGGTGACTTAAGACTGACTCAGTCCCATTCACTTCTATTGGAGAGTTTTCTAGTCATGCTCTGTGGGCTGGGAAGAAGTCACTGTGCAGGGAGGTGAAAGGGTGAACTGTGACTATCTCCTCTTGTGACTGGTGGATCTTGTATTATCTATTCCCACTGTTGTCTTCTTTCAGTTTGACCCTCTTTGTGCTGATAATGAGCAGACAACTGAGAATCTTTCTGGACAGAACAGGAAGTGTCAGATTATTGTTAGGTTTAAGAATTATTAAAAAATATTGAAAGTGATATGGAAAAAAAAAATAACCAAAAATTCTTTAAAAATGCGTTGAACATAAAAATGTGAGTTAAACATTCCCTTTAACGTGACCACTGCGGCCATTCACAGGTCGCAGCGGTCATGTGTGGAATATCCAGCATGTGACTGCTACAGCCTGTGAAGAATAAATCAGGAAGTCATCTGCTGGGATCACCGCAGCGTGGGACAAAAGCGTTTACAAGGTAACTTTTATTTTTTTATCATGCCCCGATGGAATGAGCCTTTTTTAATGTCTTAACACCCCTTTAACTATGATTAGCAATTCTTTGTGTGAGGGGGAAAGCGGATTAGTTGTGTAAGATGTGGGAAAGACAATCCGGTTTTCCTTATGTTGAAATTCAAATTCTTGATAGCAGAGATGTGACATCTCGACCAGAAAGGTTCATTTGAGGGATTCATCAGCACAAAAGTTTTGATGCTGAATTGGACACAGTCGAGCCCTTTTTCAATGGGATTAATTCATGTCACAAATTGACATATCAGTCCTTTGTTGTTCTCATTGTGGTTTGTAAACTGTGGCACAATAGTTTACTGTGAACAACAGTTCTCATTTAAATGAATGGGACTCTAATTCCAATGTGAAATACATATCAAATTATGCTTTCAAATCCGTTGTGTGAACACAGCCTAAGGCACATTCATAATGTGTATTGTTTCGTCCATTAGAGGTTTCCAATTCAATATTGGCTGTCTCTATATAAACAGCCCGGTCTGCTGCGCCACTCTAGTCCAGACAGCAAAAAAATAAATAAAATGGAAGGAAGCAGATCAGACAGAAGCTCAAAACTGGTATGTTTCTTCATACACATTAATACCCAGCATGTGACATCCAAACCATATACACGAGACCCGTCCCCCTATATGGACAATGTCACCATATACTTCAGCATCTTTTAGGCTTTCATTTCTGGACTATGTCATGTGTACACGTTACACATGATTTCTTCACTCTTCTATGTGTACACATATAAATGTAAACAATTGAATATCACAGGATTAATATTTGCTGACATCTAACGCCAGTCACGCGACGTTTTAGACTGGTTTAAAAAATAATATCGTTTTTCTAGTATACAGTGATAGAGGAGGTTATCACCTCACTATCTCTAGCAGAGGATTAATGACAGGAAGACAGGTCTATTGTACCATCTCCGATAAGACATAAAAGGAGTACAGACAACCATAGGACACAGTGATGGAGGAGGGCTGATGACATCATTGCCCTTCTCCAGTTTCAGACTCCCTTGACTTGGCACACCATCCCTCTCCAGTAGTGATGAAAGGGTAAGGAGGGGCCATTTCCATCAGGTCAAACCCTTTCCATAAGCTCTTTCACAAAGGCAAACTAAAACGTCATGCACTAATAACAGTATTTTTAAATAAGCTAAAATATTATAAGCTGATCAACTTTTTGTAGGCACCATGGACAGTTTGGTATAGTCAGTGGTCAATCATGCGCTATCTGACAAACTGAACAGAGCTGGCACACGAAGAACGTGCATTCCCTCTCACATTCACCAGCCTTACATGTGTCATCATACAGATATAGAGGTCTGTAGAACACGTTTAGACACAAAACAATAGGAATATTTTTAATCAAGACTATTAGGCCATGTCCCCCCGGCACGGGATTTCGGCCGGTTTTTCAGACCGCCTGAAAAACCGGCCACAAACGAGCACAACGGGGCTCTATAGAAAACCTGTGCAGCAGTTCCCACTGCACGGATTTTCCACCTGGCGGTTTTTCCACCCGCGGGCCGCCCGAAAAAGATTGAACATCCACATTCTTCCGTTTTCGGATGGAATATGTGCATGTCAATGTGAAGGGGGAGGGCTTTTCTCTGTTCATAACGGAGAAAAGCCGTCCACCCCACGGGGATAAACCGACCGGTATTTGTCCTCTGCCGTGGGGACATGTCCTAAGCTGTGGGGACATGCCCTTATCCTTCAAAGCGCCAAGGATTTAGGTCACTGCACAACTGAATTAAGAATTTAAGTACATAAGACAAAAAAGTGCAATAAAAATGAACTAAATGAGTGACAAACTGGTACTGAGGGAGAGAGGGTAAAAGGAAGAAGCTGCTCATATAAACACAATATGATAGCATAGTGGCAACAAGTTTATTATAGGTTGCCGTCTATCCTCAACTGATTTTTAGGTTATTCTTGAAGGTGGAAGAGAGTCTCATATACTGGGGTAGTAAGTTCTAGAGTACTTAAGAGTGTTTAAGTATACAAATATATACTAGAGATCTAAAGTTACTCCATTTTGTATTCATTTTAGAAGTATAATGTTGTCTGCCAGGAATATTCAAGCCTTGTTTTCATTATATGTAACTTTGAATCTTCTAATACATGATTTAAATTTCATAAAAACGATGTACTGTTAAGGAATTAACAGTTTTAACAGTTTTGCCACCATGTAAAGTCGACGTGGGATGCTTAGAAATCATAAGTTTGGCACTTTCCTAATTGCATGTCATTAAAAAAAAGTGTAAGGTGCCACAGCTGCAGCCTTCATTACCTTATCACTGTGTACAGCTGGTTGTCATTGGAGCCGACCTGTTCTAAGCCTCCTGCCTGTCTGGTCGGGCTTGTGTGGTTCATTACTCTTCCTCTGAAGCCCCCTCGGGAACGAGCACATCCTGACACATGGCCTATTATGCGCAGTAGCTCCCCTCCCGGCCAGGACAGTCTGTGGGCTCCTCACTTCCCCCCTCCTTCCTGCTCACACAGAATCTTCACGAACTGTGCTTGGAGGATGTGCTGGCTGTTCTCCAGATTCTCAGCCAAGCTCCCTTACTCCATGTCTACGCTTTTCTATGTTCTAGTTCCTTGCTCCATTCCCTTACTCCTTGTCTTCTACGTTTCTCGATCTTCAGGGTCTTTGTCCCGCTCCCTGCCTCCCTGCTTTTAGGCATGTAGGTCGCAGATGCCGGCCAGAGCGAGCACGACTCGCAGCGCGATGATGTCACTAAGTGCGGTCTGGAGGGCGGGTTTTTTAAAACTACCCAAGCAGAGAACGCCCCGATCTCAAGACCCAGGGGACCAGCGGCAGCGTGTGAGGTAGGGAACAGCTGTCTAGGCAAAACCCCTTTAAGCACATCTGCACCAATTATGTTTTCCTATATTTACAGTAAGGGCCTGTTTACACGGCACAGGACAAATACCGGTCGGTTTATCCGGTTTGTGTGCCGTGCACAAGGCCGCGTGAGGACGGCTTTTCTCCACGATTAGCCCTCCCCCTTCAGATTCACTTGTTCTTATTCCGTCCGAAATCCAGATAGAAGAATGTGTATGTAGTATGTTTTTCGGGCGGCCGGTCTGAAAAAACCGCCGGGCGGAAAACCCGTGCAGTGGGGACTACTGCATGGATTTTCCATTAAGGTCCATGTAAAAGCTTGCGAACGGTTTTTCAGACGGTTTGTGAGACCTAAAACCGTCTCAAAACCCGTCCGCAAACCGGTGCCGTGGGGACATGGCCTAATTGTGTAGTTGGACCTTCATAATAATTGATTACCTGAATCTACTAATGAGATGTGGTTAAGGTATTGACATATAAAGATATTTAGGAATTTCTATTAATTTTAACTAAATATTGGATTTTTTTCCCAGTGTTTTAAATATTCATATATTAAGATTAGTCGCACCTATATTTAAAGATAAGGATTTGAACTATTATAGTTTAATATAATTGTATTAATCATGTGATTTCATGTATCACCCTGATTATAAAATGAACATGTTCAAAGGTTTTTTTTTTTAAAGCCATTTTGTTTTACCAAACTGTGATAGTCATTATTGTTCTCCTGCGGCAGACAGCTGGCCAATACCCAAAAAAGTGACCCTTTAGGGTAGTAAAAGTACTTGCTACTCCATAAGGGAGATGCATGGGAAAACACTTGGAAACAACTAGGTAAGGAGCTGACAAGCCCTGATCTATAGATGAATGATCAGTCATACACCAAACTTTGGCGCATTCTGCTCCAGGCTCGACACTTTTGAATGCACCAAATATATAGGGGCGTGTTACACCAGTTTTGTAGGATTAGACACATTTATGAATCTTTAACACCAAAAGTAGGCGCCACATTGTTGGCACCAGTCAGACTAAGTTAAAAGTGGTCTGACTGAGGCCAAAATTGTCAGAGACAAACTAGAACTGTCAATATTAATTCTCTCTCAAGTGATACCACTAAAATAATAAAACTAATCTATGACAATTATCAAACTACATAAAATTAATAATAAATTATATCCCAAAAATCCCAGACATATTTTCATTATAAAAAACAAAAATCTGTTCCAAAATTTTATTATTAACATAAAAAATTTTACATTACAAAAAGCAACTCAATGAACTACTTTAATCTCTATAAAGAAGAACAGAAGCTTATAAACATCAATAAAACTGTTCAATATTTCCCTTTCTACTACACCACAATGCTCTCCCTGTGTCAATGGCAATTTGTGGTTAGAATGTTGCAAGAGATAAGTAGATGTTACTGTCAATCATACCAAGAACTGTAACATTTGTATTTTAAAGGGGTTTTCTCGCTACAAAGATCATATCTGTAATGATGGATGGAGACTGCAAAAGTGCTTATTTTTACTATTGGTTTGCATTAACTAAATCATTTAGTAAAGCAGCTATTAGCTAATCTGTAAGTGTCTAGAGCTAAATCTGAAGCCTGGGGGGTTGGGCCATGCCCCTTTGTTGTGATCGGCTGCCTGATTTAGTTCAGCTCTGTGCAGGACATGCCCCTTGTGCTGTGATTGGCAGAATGATGACGATTAAGGAGGGAGAAGGGAGAGGGTGTGATGATGTCACCAGTCTTCAGTGAGAGAAAACACGCCTACTCGGAGGAGAGACACACCCCTGGATTTCAAACTGTAAGACAGAGAGAAGAAACAGCTCATGTCTGCGAAAGCCTGTGGTGAGAAAGCCCCTTTAAGGTGGTGTGTAAACAGCAATGTTAAAATGTCGTTCAAAATCCGACCGACATTTTAACATTGTTGGACTGCAATTTATGGCGCAGGTTTGCATGGTCTGTTTCCGGAAATGCCGTTGGCCCCGTACATTGAATGCATGGGAATCCAACGACAATCCGGCGGTGACATGTTTTAAAATCAGCACGGATTTTTCATTGCAGTCTACACAACACCGTCTACCGTCGGATTTTTGCCGAATCCTAAACACTGAATCCGCCGAAAATACCGTGCCTGTTATTTCTCCTCTTCTCTATAGAGAATAGTGCAATTAGTTCATTTTCTAATGAAAAAAATGATTATGTTAATAATATTCTGTTCTGATTTTTTACATTTTGCTTTTTTTACTACATTAAATAAAAACAAATTTTAATCAGATGGTGAACAGTGTGGAAATTTAATTTTGATGCTCTCAGCCTTAACCAGCACACCACAGGTCTCGCTGGGACCAAGCAAGATGACTACCATAGCTTCTATTCACTGACGTGATATTCTAATGGATTTTATTTCTAGCCTTCTGTAATCTGTTTGTATTCACTGATAATAGTATAATAATGGAATTTTTGGTACATGCTGTACTGGTTTTCTAATTATATATTATGTAAATTATTATTGTTATAATATATAATTTAATATTAATTTTATATTATTTAATTGTACATTATTTTTATATAAGTTAAACATTAATTTTATATTAGTGGAAAATTATTTGATTTAATATAGTTTAATAATTAGCATCAGTAAGCATGGCTCTAGCTGTCGGGAATTTGGTGGAGTCTTCTATTGCGCACCAACCATTGCGCTTACTATGCAGCACAGATGGGCTTTGCACCAGGATTACACCTACAATGCGTGAACCGGAGTAGGACAGGTTCATACATACACTGCTCTAAAGCTATCTAGAACTGGCGTGCCTGCTCCAAGTTCATACAGGTCTGTTTGTAGGAAGAGATGTATGGTGGAGACTGGTTGTGGTCAGCCTTGTATGTTATTGTTAATATTTTAAACTAAATTTGGTGAGCAATAGGAAGCCAGTGAAGGGATTGGCAGACGGGAGAAGTGGAGGATGAACAAGGGGAGAGGTAAATTGTTTAGGCAGCTAAACTGAGGATAGACTGGAGGGAAGCAAGAGTGTTACATGGAAGGCCACAGCAGGAGATGATGAGGGAAGACGCTTGATTGTCGTTGCCTGGACATTGAGGATAGAGCAGAATCAAAAATGTTTTTGCGGTAAAGACGACAGAAGGGAGTAAGGGCTTTGATAGGGAAAGAAGAGAGAAATTCAAGGGTTACCCCGGCAGCAGATTTGTGGTAATAGGAAAAGTATACATCCATTACTGCAGTTTACCAGCTGTTTTAAAAATGCATCTATCGCCCCCACTGTCCTGAAATATACAATAACATTTTTTTTTAAATGTACTCAGCTGCTCCTGCACTATTGTTCTTGTGTTCGCTGTTGGACCCCTAGCAGTCACACGAAGGCTCACGGTCACGGGAGTGATGTTTGTGACATCACTGACTGGTGCTGGGACAGTTGAGTACCTTTTTATTAAGCATGTCAGGGAGGCAATAGGGGAGTTCTTGAAGAAGTTGTAAGGCCTCTCTAATTACATATCTCGGGATGGGGTAGGGGTGATGTTAATCATAGGAAAGATGATCAATTCAGTTTACTCCATACTTAATTTTAGAAAGCAGGAGGATGATATAGCTGACAGACACTATGGAATTTTTGATAGCACAGATTGGGCCATCTGAGAGTCTCAATCACAGATCATTAAGGAAAACCATGGGATTCTATAAAAATCAATGGTACATACCAAAAGAGTAGGAGTCTCAGGACTGAGCATTGAGGGACACCAGTAGACAAAAGGCAAAAAGTACATTACCGTTCAAAAGTTTGGGGTCACTTAGAAATTTACTTATTTTTGAAAGAAAAGCCCAGTTTTTTTCAATGCAGCTAACATTACATGAATCAGAAATATACTCTATACATTGTTAATGTGGTAAATGACTATTCTAGCTGCAAACGTCTGCTTGTTAATGCAATATCTACATAGGTGTATAGAGGCCCATTTCCAACAACCATCATTCCAGTGTTCTAATGGTACATTGTCTTTCCTAACTGTGTAAGAAAGCTATTGGATATTTTGAAAACCCTCGTGCAAGTATGTTAGCACAGCTGAAAACAGTTTTGCTGATTGGAGAAGCTATAAAACGGACCTTCCTTTGAGCTAGTAGAGAATCTGGAGCATTATACTTGTTGGTTCGATTAAACTCGCAAAATGGCCAGAAAAAGAGAACTTTCATGTGAAACTCAAGAGTCTATTCTTGTGCTGAGAGATGAAGGCTATTCCATGTGAGAAATTGCCAAGAAACTGAAAATTTCCAATAACGGTGTGTACTACTCCCTTCAGAGGAGAGCACAAACAGGCTCTAACCAGAGTAGAAAGAGAAGTGGGATGCCCCGCTGCACAACTGAGCAACAAGCCAAGTACATTAGAGTCTGTAGTTTGAGAAATCGATGCCTCACAGGTCCTCAACTGGCAGCTTCATTAAATAGTACCCGCAAAACATCAGTGTCAACGTCTACAGTGAAGAGGCGACGCCGGGATGCTGGCCTTCAGGGCAGAGTGGCAAAGAAAAAGCCATATCTGAGACTGGCTAATAAAAGGAAAGGAGTAATATGGGCTAAAGAACACAGACATTGGACAAAGGAAGATTGGAAAAAAGTGTTATGGACAGACGAATCAAAGTTTGAGGTGTTTGGACCACACAGAAGAACATTTGTGAGACGCAGAACAACTGAAAAGATGCAGAAAGAGTGCCTGACGCCATCTGTCAAGCATGGTGGAGGTAATGTGATGCGCTGGGGTTGCTTTGGTGCTTGTAAATTGGGAGATTTGTACAAGGTAAAAGGGATTTTGAATAAGGAAGGCTATCACTCCATTTTGCACCGCCATGACATACCTTGTGAATAGCGCTAGATTGGAGCCAATTTGATCCTGCAACAGGACAATGACCCAAAGCACACCTCCAAATTATGCAAGAACTATTTAGGGAAGAAGCAGGCAGCTGGTATTCTATCTGTAAAGGAGTGGCCAGCCAAGTCACCAGATCTCAACCCCATTGAGCTGTTGTGGGAGCAGCTTAACTGTATGGTACACAAAAAGTGCCCATCAAGCCAATCCAACTTGTGGGAGGGGCTTCTGGAAGCATGGGGTGAAATTTCTCCAGATTACCTGAGCAAATTAACAGCTAGAATGCCAAAGGTCTGTAACGCAGGAATTCTTTGACAAAAGCAAAGTTTGAAGTAGAAAATTATTATTTCAAATAAAAATCATTATTTCTAACCTTGTCAATGTCTGGACTCTATTTCTATTCATTTTGCAACTCATTTGATAGATAAAAGTATGAGCTTTCAGGGAAAACACAAAATTATCTGGGTGACTCCAAACTTTTGAACGGTAGTGTACGTGCTCTCTGTGAGAGCTATGAATTACCGTACTTGCGGGGCACATTTCAGGCATATTGCAGCGCAATTACGCAGTGAAATACGCCCCCCCAGTTACGTCGTGTGAACGTACCCTTATAGTAAGATTTTGCTGCCTTTAACAACCAATCAGAGCTCAGCTTTTATTATTGAAACTTCTCTGGGCAGCAAAGACAGTCTTAGGGCACGTCCACATGGTATATTTTGGAAGTGTAAATTTATGCTTCCAAATGAGCTTCAAATTATGCCGGATTAGAGGTGTATTTTTTGCAAAATGTGGAGCATATCTTGCGGTGCTTATGTACCAAAAATACACGCCACCATTGTTTCTATGGGATTTTACTGTCTCAAGAATTGACAAGGCGCTTACATTTATTTACGCCAGTAAAAACCTCCTGAAATACGCAACACAATTACATTTATAATACATAAATATGCATGATGTGAACGGTGGTGCGTATTTTACATTGTATTCAACGAGAGCTCCATAGAACATTGTTTGAATCATATTTTGGTGCAAAATACGCGCCAAAACAAGCACAAAATTACACTGTGTGAACATCCCCTTAGGGATGACGTTTTTTTTTATACGCTTTTGGGTACGTTTTTCAGACCCAAACACGTATATAACAATGTTCCTGTGCATTTGCATTAGTTTCAATGTAAAATATGTATAGGTGTTCAGACAATATGTGTTTCACACACATCTTTCGGATGCGTTTAACAGATCCAATCAAAGAGTTGACATGTCAATCCTTGATCCATCACAAACAATATTTAAAACTATAGGGTATGTTTTTGCAGCCCAGGAAACGTATCTAAACACGTACCACAAATTGGGTACGTGTTTGGATAAGTTTTACGGATCTTGCAAGACGCTGTGCACATATCCTAACTGTTAGAGTCTTTATAAGTGAGGCTCAGTATATTTATATATAGTGTGAGTCTATGCTACAGGCCTCTAAATGGTCCGATGGAGCCACAGAAGTAAAGAAGAAATCCAGTCTTCCAAATTTTCAAAAAAATAAATCGTCTATTTATACAACTGTTCTTATCTCCTTCCTTTTCTATTATTTTTCTACTGCTTTCAGTTAAAAGGGTATTCCCACTTTAGACAAGGATGGCATATTACCTTGGTATGCTATCATTGTCTAATAGGTTCGGACCGGGACCCATCTCCAAAACTAGTCCCAAAACTGCTTTGTTCTTAACGGAGAGGTGGACGGGACTCTCCCATAAACATGAATGGGAGTTCAGGTTACAGCTGAGCATTGACAATCGGCTATACTCGGAATTCCCATTCATGTTCATGATAGAGTCCCGACCCAGACCTACCTATTGTCTAAAGTGGGGAAACCCCTTGATGCTCATCTCATCATGAGTCCATAGTGTGCATTTACTGTATGTGCTAGGAATGCTCCTCTGTATATAGCAGATTTACCCAGCAGATGCTAGAACAGCGACATTTTATCCTCCATCTATGGCACAGCGCAGGGAGCTGTACTATTCCACAGTGCTGAAGTGTGAACAGAATTAGTGGCAAAAAATCCAACATTTGTCCAAATGTGGAGTTCACATCCCACTTTTCCAGCATGTGAGAGGTATACACAGAGTACACCAAGATGGCCACCACTGTGTAGTAACAAATGTTGGTTATTGACTCCCATCGCCAGACAAAAACAAATAAATATTATGTCACGCAGCAATTTTATTTGTTG
The DNA here is from genome assembly GCA_025379985.1 of Phyllomedusa bahiana. Taxonomy (NCBI): domain Eukaryota; kingdom Metazoa; phylum Chordata; class Amphibia; order Anura; family Hylidae; genus Phyllomedusa; species Phyllomedusa bahiana. The sequence goes on along the minus strand of JAODAL010001686.1, from coordinate 128,546 downwards.
TGTCCTCCCGCACTGAAAATCCTGGTAGACAGAGAATAAGACGGTATGCCAGCCCAGCGTATGCCAACAGCATATTCTTGGTATACAGTGGGGGCGCGGGGGCCTATGGACACGTCAGAGTATAAATACCCACAACATGGCAAGAAACAAGGTGGGAACAAATCTGTCGCATTTGAAGGAAATTATTTTTTGTCGAAATGATGGAGCCAATTCTAAGTTATAAATGGAAGCCCCAATGCAGATGTGAAGCTGTGCTCAGTATTACAGGCATCACTACACCAGCAGAGCTGGGAATATGAACAGCAATACAGGGAGCGCTACCCTGTGATGGACAAAACAGAACCTCGCATGAGTCAACGGCTATGATGAAGGTGTGAATAGAGTCTTAAGGTCATTTACATCTGCGCCGGATTCCATCAAACATGATGTAGAAAATGGTGCAGCACGAGGCGCTATGTTTTTCTCTTAAAATGACGGATGCCACGATGGGAAGCCATGGACCCCACTGTAGTCAACAGGGTCTGTCGGGCACCGTTAGGGTCAGTTATTTAACTTATACCACCTCTGCGACGCAGCTCCCAATGGAGCCTCCAACACACACGCAACTGGGCCTTACCCAGAGTGCACACACATCACTAGGGGGCAAGTTATCTGCATCTTTACATTGATCACTGGCACTTCACGCCCATTATGAGCCAACTTATAGGGGTTTTGCCACAAAGTAAAATTGACGCGGGAAGCTTGCAAATGAAATAAACATTTTCACCATTTATTATTATTAAAAATTCTGGACCGTTTTTGTTTTAGCTGCTCCTTTAGTGATCCATTGTTTACAGCTCATCTCCAGGAGCTCTCAGTCCTGGTCGCACATGCTCAGACACCACCTCTCCTCTCAGGCAGCTACTGAGTGTTCAAATCCCAGGTGCTGTCATTCTGCTCCTGTCCTCTGTACTTCTTTGTAATTAGTCAAACAGTGCAAATAAATAAAAAGAAACCTCAATGAGGTATGTGCATTGATAAAGAGAAAAAAAACCACAGGCTTGGTTCCTGCAGGGATTTGAACCTAGGACCCTTGTGCATGGAGGCAAAAACTTTACCTCTCAGCTACTCACAATGCTTCACATAAACAGACCTTTCTTTGACTACAGAGAGGAAAGGCCTGGTGATATCCTGCTGGGTCACATGATATGCAAATCAAACAAATCCCACACGCCTCCTTCTGAGCACACAGAGCTGAAGAGCTGGATACAGGAGGTATGAGATGAGGTTGTGGCAAAACCCCTTTAATATTCTGCCACACTTTCCCTTTAGTTCCAGCTCCATACAGTATTGTGCCCCTTTATTCTAAACTTCACTGCAACCAATTTTAACGGTTTCACACAATTCTAATACTTGAGTCACACAAAGAATGTACAGAAAATCTACATCAGAATGCAATGTGTGAACACTACACACAGCATACACACATATCATACACTGCACACACACCATACACTGCGCGCACACACACACACACACACCATACACTGCGCGCACACACACCATACACTGCGCACACACACACACCATACACTGCGCACACACACACACCATACACTGCGCACACACACACCATACACTGCGCACACACACACCATACACTGCGCACACACACTGCGCACACACTGCGCACACACACACACACTCGCCCCAACACTGCGCACACACACACACACATACACTGCGCGCACACACACACACACACACCATACAGTGCACACACACACTGCGCACACACACAACATGCAACACAACTGCGCACAAAACACACCATACACTGCGCACAACACACACCATACACTGCGCACACCCCCCAGATACTGCACACACACACACCATACACTGCGCTCACACACACACACACCATACACTGCGCGCACACACACAATACCTGCACACACACACACACCATAACTGCACACACACACACCATATACTGCACACACAATACACTGCACACACACACACACCATACACTGCACACACACATCATACACAGCACATCATACAATATACACACCATACACTGCACATCATACACAGCACATCATACAATATACACACCATACACTGCACATCATACACAGCACATACACATCATACACAGCACATCATACACAGCACATACACACCATACACAGCACATCATACACAGCACATACACACCGTACACAGCACATCATACACAGCACATCATACACAGCACATACACACCGTACACAGCACATCATACACAGCACATCATACACAGCACATACACACCATACACTGCACACCATACACAGCACATACACACCATACACTGCACACTCTATACACATATCATACACCGCGCACACATCACACCTACACCATACCCTGCTCCAGGCTCTGCTAGGCCACATCCCCGGTGCCCGGGCCCCGCTTACCGTCACCCCGTACTTGAGAGCGATGCCCTGCAGGGTGTCGCTGGGGCTGACCTGATGCTCTATGAACCTCTCCGCCCAGGGCGCCGTCACGCTGGCCGTGCTGCCATACGAGCGGGTCTTGGTCCGGGCCAGGCTCAGGGACAGTTCGGCTTCAGATTCGCATTCCGAGGCGGAGAACACGGTGTACCCCGCCCGGCTGCCCCCATCCCGGAGCGGCGGGAGCACCGGGGACAGCTCCGCCATCTTCTGCGGAGGAACAGACGGTAACGGGGACGCAGCTGCCTGCACTGATCTCCCGGCGGCAGGGGGCGCTCGTATGTTCGCAGGAAGGAGCGGCCGGGCTGCGGCCTCCGCAGTCTCACAGGATGGGCCGGTATTCCTCGTCCTCCCCCGGTCCCTGGTATGCCCCGACCTCTAGCCGTCCCCTCCGCGCAGATCCCAGCCGTCCCCTCCGCGCAGATCCCAGCCGTCCCCCGGTCGCTCTGCAGCTGCTGGTTTATTATGTAAACATTACCGCATTGTTATTATTATGTTGTATATTATTATTGTTGTTTCCTCTCAGGTCGCAGATATTTGTGGCTTTTAGTTTTTACCTTCCGCCTTTCAAGAGCCAACACTCTTTATTTTCCCATTTGTGGAGACGTATGAGGCTTTTTTTTTGTAGTACAATCTGTACTTTTCCAAGGTTGTGGAGTCAATAAACCAAAGCTCCAGCTCCTGACTCCCTCATACATGGGGCATGTTTAAAGGGGTTGTCTCACTACATTGATTCATCGTACCTCAGTCCTGTTTTCTTGATTTCACTTTGAATTCAGGGGCATGTTTACTGGCTTCCACTAGGCTGCAGTAGAAGCCAGGTCTGTAGCTATAGCAACCAGTGCTGGCAGCCTATCATGAGAGATTGAACAGGTCTGTAGCTATAGCGACCTGAGGAGTTGATGCAGCCCATATAAGAGGGGATATCTAGGAATAGGTAATCGTTTGCAAGATTTTTAACATAAAAAGCAATCCTTGTAGTGAGACAACTCCTTTAAGTGGTAACTTTACTGTCGTAAAATGGTAACATACGGCTTTTTATCACCTTATGATACAATAATCAAGCTATTTAGACAGAACATAGGCTATGTTCACACGATGTACATCATTTCTTTCGGCAGCTCGTGCCAATACGCACGTATTCCCGCGGCGCGCCAGCCCCATTGACATTCATTACTCGTGGCGAATATTTGACATGTCACTTATGTCCCCCCACGTACAATACGATCGTATTGTATGAGCAGGGAGAGGAGGCGTAATCCATAGTTCTCTAAGGCCTCGTTCACACGGCTTTTTTGTCCACGGATTGGCGCCGTACTCCGCGCCGGATTTGCGCTGCAGTATGGCGCCAATCCGTCACAGTAATTACGGTAAATCCACAGTTCTCATAGAGAACTATGGATTCCGTCGCTCCTCCCCGCTCGGCGAAGCCGCCACGGGGGGAGAAAGTGACATGCACATTATTTATGGCGCGTACGCACCGTAAACAATGCATTGTCTATGGGGCCGGGGAGAGGCGCCCCCGCCCCTTATTCACGCCGGATTTGCGAGCGCAATCCGGCTCACAAATCCGCCTTGAATAAGACGTGTGAACACAGCCTTAGAGAGCTATGGATTACCGTAATTTTGGCGCGCATCTCGCCCGTATTAGAGCTGTGTGAAAGCCATACACTGACAAGCAAAATGGTAACAATGTTTAAAACTTTTGACTTTCAGGCTCTGTATCTCACCACCACTACAGCTTTGTGCATGAGGCTACCATCATTTTATAGACAATTTTACCTATCTTATACATAAATTTGACTTGCAAGTAATCAAAACATGGTTACCATTTTGTTTGTCAGTGTCTGTTCTACCTAAATAGCTTGATTTTTGTATCATAAGGTGATAAAAAACAGGATGTTGCCATTTTACTACAGTAAAGTTATCACTTAAACATGCGCCGTGTATGAGGGAGTCAGGAGTCGGAGGTTTGGGAGATTGAAGAGTCGGAGTCGGGGTTTTGGCTTGGCGACTCCACAGCCCTGGTATGAATACAGCTTTTTCTGCAACTCTACCCACACATGTTTGATTGGGTTAAGATCTGGGGACTGTGGGGGCAACTGAAGCAACTCTACTTCATTGTCATTGAACCATTCCTTCTCCAACCTTGATGTAGGCTTCAGGTCATTGTCATGCTGGAACACTATGTTTTCCTTTTATTACCCCATAGTACTAGAGTGTATGAAGTAACTCATCTTGTAGGACACTCACATATAGCTCAGCATTGAGACCACCATCGATCTTATTTCACAGGGCTACGGCCCGTTTCCTTATTCTTATCCATTCTTCTGACTGTGACTTTTAAAAAGGTCTGACAGGACCGAAACGTCACGCTGATTTAAGTCACCTTGTATATTGTCTCTGGAGCCTGTGGATTTAATTAAATGAATCTATTTTTGCATCAATTTTCGGTGTGCGGTCAATCATTTTCTCTGGTCAAGTATCCAACATCTTTGGCTGTGAAACAACCTCATGTCATCAGGCTTCCTCCACTGAACTTGACAGTTTCTTCGACTTCTCGATCCCTTAGCCCCTTTTCTGTTGATTCTTCCAGACCCATTTGTCCCCATCAGAGCCCGGTCTATTGACTTTCATGTCATCGCTCCAAATACCTGTTTCCAATTCAATGCTTCTTATAACGAGACTGAAGTGGAGGCTTCTTCACCTTTTTTGGGCTGTAATTCCAGGCTTGTGTAAGGGCTTGTTCACACGGCGTTTTGGATCCTTTTTACGGATCCGTTTTTGACAGCTGAAAAGCGCATCCGGAAAGCGGATCCGCAAAATGCAGCAGTTGATACTTTATTTGGATCCGTTTTGAATGCTTATTCACTTGCGTTTTACACAAGCGCTTTCCGGATGCGTTTTCAGAATAAGAAAAAAAATCTCTCTCTCTCCTTCTCTTTCTTTGTCCTGCCCCATTCATAAGTGTCTGTGCTGCGCCCGTCCCGCGATCCAGCCGCCACTCACCGCGCCGATCCACCTACAGCCGCTCACTGCGCTTTTCGCATCCGCTTTCAGGATGCAAAGCGCAATTGATACGTCCCCGGAGTGTGGAGCGCTTTTGCGGACTCCATTATCTCCTATGAGCTTTCACTTGCGTAAACCGCAGTAAGATTTGAGTTGTGAATTCTTAAAGCAGATCTGAAAAGCGCATCGGCGATCTTCCGTGGGAACAGCGATGCGCTTTTGCCATTGAAAGCAATGTTAATCACACTGACAATTGTTAGATCCGTTTTGCAGAGCCGTAAAACGGATCACAAAAACGTTGTGTGAACAAGCCCTAATGTGCATTGCCTGGTGCTTGCATGGACGTCTGTGATCTCACTATTACGAAGCATATGAGCCACCTCCACTGCCGTGTCTGTCACATTAGAACTGGTAGACCTTGTGATGAGCCAACTTGTTGACTCTGATATTTCTCATGGACGTCCACCTCTTGGCTTCTGAATGGACGGACTTCATGTCATATTCTTCCAGCTGTCATGGCTCAAATGATGCAGTTTGACAATTTTCTTGGCCCAGACACGCTATCAATGAGCTGGATGATGTGATTTCTCTTCTTCATGGCTGCTCAAACCAGTGACTTTTTGCTTGAGAATCAGCCTAATAAAACACTGATACTGCTATCAGGGAATGTGAGAACTGGTTGTAATTTGTAGAATAGAAGAAGAAAAAGATTCTTCCATTACCAGGAGCAAAGAAGGGACCTGGGATCAGATTTTGGCCAAGATATGCTTGAATCTGATCCAGAGCCCAGAAGGATTCAGGCAGAGCTGAAAACCAAAGGTGGATTTCCCAAATACTAACAAAATAATAAGAATTAACATTTGATTTTTAGGAGCAAAACAGTAACAATGCAGTTACAGGAAAGAATCTGCAGAACTAAGCAGATGCTAAATACTTGCAAGTCAAATTTATGTATAAGATAGGTAAGATGACTGTATATAAAATTACAGTAGCCTCATGTACAAAGCTGTAGTGGATGGTGAGATACAGAGCCTGAAAGTCACAAGGTCAAAACATTGTTACCATTTTGCTTGGCAATGTATATAATGTATTTTTTTGATAAAAAGAAAAAATGACTTTGCAGCACTCGTGCAGGTGAAGTTTTGAAGAAAAACAATGTGTTTATTCCCACATACCTACAACTGACTTTTTGGCTCCATCAGAGAGCCATTTTACAAGAGCCACTTGAAAACGGCCCTGTGAGGGAGCCAAAACATTGGCTGTAAATATGTGGGAATAAACACATTGTTTTTCTTCAGAACTTCACCTGGACGAGTGCTGCAAAGTTTTTTCTTTTTATTGGAGAAGCTGTATACCAGGCTTCATATTTTTCGCTGGCACCCCGCTACTGACCATTGGTAAGTGCTGCTATTGTTTTCTTCTATAATATATTTATTGGATACAACTTTAGAGCACAAAAACATAAAAAAAATTGTAAATATGGCAAACGCTACAGTAAGTGGGGGAAAAAAACAGATTTTAACAAAAAAACATGCTGAATAACACTTGTGGAGTGAGTCTAAGAATTTGTTCTGAGAAATAGTATTGCCTTCATCAGATCCTCCTTCATAGATGACCTCAAATCTGATCTCATTATTTCCAGGCTAGAGAACGGCCTCTCTACAGTAACTTGGGTTGGTGGCAAAGCAGTGACCACAGGGGCAACATCTCTAACAATGTCAGGGTATAAAGGAATTGCCTCAGCCACAGTCAGTTTTGATGAATGGTTGAACTCTTCTACTTCTTTAAAAGCGAGTGAAAAATTTAGCTGAAAACTGGTCAATCTGTTTGTTATGGGAGTGGAATCCCCCTCATCCGATAAGGCTGAAGATTTGGGAGCAGTAGCACTGGCAAGACCCAATTCCTCTTGCTCTTGGCACTGGATTGGACTTACTGGACCAATTTATTATATATTTTGGGGGGCAAAGTTGGCCCATTTTCTGACGACTCCAACTCCTACAAAATGGGCACCGACTCCAACTCCAGAGCCTTGTTTTAATAGTATTGTTAACTGTACATATACTATATCGGTAACTCACACCAAGCGTTCACTGTTCGGTATGAATGACTTGTTATTTGTATCTGCTGATTGGTATGATTCCAGTATTATTAAATGTATGGAGTTTTTTACTTTTTCAAAAGTAAAAACATTCTCTATTTTTTTACATTTGGGCGGCGTTGCCATTTTCGTTGGCCAATATATTTTTTTCCCACCTGAGTGAGGACGGAATTTTTTTTCATTTACAGAGTTCTCCATACCGGATATATGATGTTATATTTTAATAGGACGCGGCGATGTAATTTTTTTTTTGTACAATAGCAAAAGGAGGTGTTTTGAACTTTTAATATTTTTTTATATATTTTTTAAAAAAAAAAAAAATTTTTGTACTTGTACTTCCCCTAGAGTATGTGACTACTAGGGCATGTCCCCACGGCAAGGGTTTTTGGTCTGTTTTACAGACGGTTTGCGGTTTTAGAAACCGTCTGAAAACTTGCAAGCAACACTCCCCCATAGACTTCAATAGAAAAACAGTTCAGCAGTCCCCACTAAACAGTTTTTCCGCCAGGTGGTTTTTCACACAGCCGGCGGTCCGAAAAACTTAGAACACGTTTGTTCTTCTGCTCTGTTTCCAGACAGAAAATTAACATTAGAGTCAATGTAAACCGCACAGGAAGGTCCTGCAAACCACTTCAGTGGGAACGAGAGTCTGTAAATCCTCTTTTTAGCCTAAACGAACCAAATTTTATGCTGTTACCATTCACATGTGCTTAAAGGGAAAGTGAAAAGGTTGGCCTTTGTGCATCATTGTTAAATAGTGGAGATAAAAAAAATCAAACACGTGGTTTCTTGCACCAATCAGGAATACTTTTGCACTCAGTACACTTTTCTGCTTGAAAAACAGTCCAAAAACCGCTGGGAAAACCTGGACAAAAACAGTGACAAACAGTTCAAAAAATCCAAACCACCGAAAAACCAACCAGTTTTTGTGTCAAAAACAGTCCAAAAACCGGTTGTAATGAACGGTTCAGGGCCATTTACACGGCCATTCGCTGTCTGAGTATCCACCTGGGCTATAAAACTGTCATGTTATTTAATCTGCACAATGAATGCAGTAAATAAATAAAAAAGCAATGGTAGAATTGCAATTTTTGTTCATCCCGCTGCACATAGAATGGAATAAAAAGCGATCAAAACGTCACGTGAACCTCACAGTAATACTAATGGAAATGACAATTCATCCCGCAAAAAAGGAAATTAAAAAAAAAAAATTCTTATGACGATTTGTTATTTTTTTTTACAAATAAAGACTGTTTTGACCAAAATTTATTACTATCAGTTTTAGGGTAAATTCATAGGTTAAACTTCTGCAGCAAATAATTTTAAAGTCTGCAGTTGCGGACTTTTCTGAGGATCAAAGGCGAAATTCACAACAAGACATTTTGGATATTTTAACACGGGGCAGATCACATTGAATTTGAGGTGGATTTTGTTGCAGATTAGGCTAGGTTCACACTGTTTTTTGACGTGTATTTTTCGACAGTATTTATAAACCAGAACCAGGAATGAAACCTACATAGAGAGAGAGAGAATAATTGGAAGCCTCGTACCTCTTCTGGGGTTTAGACCCATTCCTGGTTTTGGTTTACAAATACTGCAGCAAAATAAGCATCAAATACACTGTGTGAACAACCCATTACTTCCCCATTGAAGTCAATGGGGGCAATCCTTAAAAGGGTTTTCTTGCTACAAAGATCATGTCTGTAATGATGGGGACAGTAAAAAATAAGAACTTTTGCAATTGGTTTGTATTACCAATTACCAATCATTTAGTATAGCAGCTATTAGCTAATCTGTAAGTGCTTAGAGCTAAATCTGAAGCCTGGGTGTCAGGCCACGCCCCCTTTGTTGTGATTGGCTGTCTGATATTTAGTTCAGCTCTGGTCTCTAGCTGTTAGATTCAGTCCCCCCCCCTTACAACACAGCCTTATACACAGTTATACATACAGCCTGAAATGATGAAACAAATGTGAGAAATGCACTCTGCTTTATCAGGGAGGAGGTAGAGGGGAAGCAGAGTGCATTTCTCACATTTGTTTCATCATTTCAGACTGTATGTATAACTGTTTACAGCAATACAGGTGTTTTGGTTACAATGAACTTGTGGAGGGAGGTGACAGCTCTGCAGGTATGAGAACTGACCAGAGCACGAGATCTACAGAGCTGTGACATCCTCTCCCTTCCACTGCTCACACAGAATGATGATGACTAAGGAGGAAGAAGGGAGAGAGTGTGATGATGTCACTAGTCTTCAGGGAGGGAGCGAGGGAGAACACGCCTACTGGGAGGAGAGACCCGCCCTTGACTTAAAACTGTAACACAGAGAGCTCATGTCTGCGAAAGCCTGTGGTGAGAAAATCCCTTAAACAAATCCGTTATCTTTCAGCAACAAAAGAGACTTACTATGGATATGAAAGTAAGCACGGCAGGTAAATAACCACAGTAAAAATGTCTGTAGGTGGGTTCATGTCTCATTCACTTTCTGCTGCTGTTAACCACTTTCATATTTTACTTTTGGAACTCTGCAGTATTTTTACTACTTGTTCATTTCCCGTAATAGAACATTTTGTCTGGATAAAACAGCCTTAAAGGAGTTGTCTCATTACAAGCTTTCAGCCCACTTCAATGCTTCTGGCAGCAAAGCATTTTTGAATTGAGGGGCGTGCTTCTTGTCTGCCTCTTCTCCTCCCTCTTCCCCCCTCCCCTCAGCACACAGACAGCTCCCCTCCCTCACGTCTATACAGCAGGGGGGAAGGCGAGGGGGTTTGCTGTCAGAGTTAACCCTGTGTGTGCCTGCCTAGCTCTGTTGGATCAGCAGCACTGTCAGCTCCACAGAGTCAGGAGACAGCAGGGAGAGGGCTGATCTATGTGTGGAGAGTTCTGTGAAGCTGTGATTGCTAATGGCAGAGCAGGGGGATGTAAGTGTTCCTATACCCCCTGCTTAGCATACAAATCTCCAGCAACAACAAACCCTGTCAGAACAGACACAGGGCAGCTGTGAAGTGAGTTACTATAATCACAATGTGTCACTAATACAGCAGAGCAGGGAGAGATAGAAACCGTTCACACGCCCCCCTGATCTGTTCTATTAGTATATTTAGAGCTCCACAGACACATGATTACAATAACACACAGGGTCACTGCTGTCAGCCTCACCTCTTCTCTCCTCAATCTGTGTAGAGAACAGGAGGGAGCAGGCACACACAGGGTTAATCCAGCTACACAGAAGCCAGAGCCCTCCCCCTCCCTCCACTACAGAAGCATACTGTGAGGGAGGAGCTCTGTGCTCAGACCTGTATTCAGAAACAGATGAGTCACCAGCACTGACAGCCAGTGAGATAAAGATCAACAGGTCAGCTTCTATAGAGATTTCAGGAGCTGATGCACTACTACTAACAGGGATAACTCAAAATCAGTAGGACATTTGTAATGAACATATATTGGAAAACTGCTTGTTTTTTAAAGATCTTTTAATTAAAACCCAATCATTGTAGCGAGACAACCCCTTTAAGGTCAGTCACAAAAAACATGAGATAACTGTTAGAGAACGTTTTGGCCATTAGATATCGCACATGGTTGACTTTTTTTTTTTTTCTTCGTGAGCAGACACTTAAGAGGCTAGATTTCTCAGCAGTCCAGGGATTGAGCAGACGTTACTGAGCACCTGATGAGGCCGCACAAACAGTATGTTCACCTCTACATCGAATCTACAATAAATAATGGTCACATGTAGTCATGTTGAAGTGAGACATTTCACTTTTCTATTAAAAAAAGATCCTAAAATCTAAAGTCATGATATTTGGAAGGGGTCATTTTCCTTCAGTCTGATTCTTGCCTAGTATGCTGACTGTTGTTGGTTAGGATACAATTAGGCCACATTCACATCTGCATGCTTTTCCTTTCTCCTGTTCCATTCTTGAATTGGAAAAAAATAGAACAGTTGCCCATTGTTCTCAGTGGGTTTATTTTGGGTTCAGTTCATCTCCTTTCCATTTGTTTTCTGTTTTTAAGACAAAAAAAAGTATGTTTTTTTTTTTAATTAGCATCAATGAAATGATGGATATCCGTTTGCATCCATTCTTACATCTGTTACTGTACTGTTACTGAAATTTCTTTAAAAGATCAGTTAGAAATAAAACAGAAGATTGCACCAGTTAATGACTGTTTTTGAGCATAGATCTATTTCATCTACAGTCAAAACCCAAACAAAGATGTGAACCAGGCAAAACACAACAGTTTTGGGTCTGACTTGTCCTCATAATTTTGTTTGTTTGATTGCAGCCACAGGTAGCCAACTTTTATTGCAGCCACTTATGACACAGCATAGTCTGCAGGGATTAGAGGTCAAACATATATTGTTCTCTGTTGATTCAATGATTGCTTTTCCAATACTCTTACTTCACAATCTACTGAGACATTCCTACCACTATACATAGGGAGGTCATCTCCTCAGAAGTCACCGGCTGAGGCATTTTCCACTTCACTGTGACACATAATAACCTACAGCTGTCATCTGACTTTCGTGTGTTGTTTGTTCACAAGTGTAATGGACAGCTCATATATGAATTAACTCGTTTATCCTTGATCCTTGTGCATTTTCACCCGACTGTAAATTTTTTAAATCTAGGTTCTGCTTAATGTACACGCCGGGCTGGATAAGTTACTAGTGTATGGATGCTTCAGAGAGATATTGATATCCGTTATCCATAGGTCCCATTGTAAAAAAAAAAAAAGAAAAGATAAAAAGTAACATCTAACATGTTTTTTTTTTTACTGAATGCTGATGTAAATAATATTGTAGGCTTCTGCACTATTACATGTCTTTTGATTGGGGATTATACAAAACAAAAAAGGCCAAAAGGACATACGTTTGGCCTCCATCAGGCCATTTATTGTTATGGATACATTTAGGAAATGCATCAGAAGCTTTCGCAATGTACACACTATACTGACATCTCAACATTATATGTACTATAGGCAAAAGGCAGGAAAAAAATTTGATGGTAATATGTGCAAGGGGGTTGCTTAGGTGTACAAAATTTCAGGGGCTACATGGGCGACGGGGCCGTCATACACCCGGCTTTTTCTGGTAGCCAAAGGCAGGAGAGCTGCAGTCTATGTGCACTGAAGTCCAAGGAGCTCAGTGGAGAAAAAGAGCATTTTAGTCAGTGACCATAGGTTACTGACACATGTTCAATTAGTATAGCTGCCATGTAGCTTTCATGGGCTCTTTTTCTGGGACTACTATAGCGAGGGTGGGAGGCTGTCCCCACAGTCCGGTCCGGGCTGTTTCTGGACCTCTTGAGGCCTTTTAAAAAGCCTGCTTGTTGCAGACCTCAGGTGAGGAGAAGTGTAATCCTGAGGAGTTGGTTTGCCAAGTCCCACCACAGTGTGCTGCAGTAAGGAGCTTGGAAAAGAGCTCCAGGGCGCTGTCTGGCTTCCCTGGACACAAACTACACCATATGTTAGTATGTGGACATACATCTGTTTGGCTGAAGTTAAGCCACATGTTTATTCTGTGTATGGACTTTAATAGGATGCTGTGATATCTCCGGCTGGAGAGGTTTTTTTTCCCTCTGTTTGTTTTGCCGTACAAATAAAAACCCTGTTATTTTTTTGCATCCAAAACCTGTTTGTGCCTAACATTCCTGCAGCTAAACTCCCACAGTATGTAGCTTTACTTGTATGCATTGCTAGGAGGGAGCTAATTAAAGCTTTTACTTTTCTTAATCCCTTACTGACATTTGCCATACCTATACACCATAATGCCAGTAAGCAGGGCCGCCATCAGAAATTTTGGGGCCCCATCCCCGCTGCCATGTTAGCTGATCGGAACTCGGCTATTTCACTGCTGATGTTCCGATTGGAGTGACGTGGCTGTTTGTTTTCGACGCATGCGCGCACACATTGGTCTATTTTTTGCCCTTTCTATACTTCGCCCTCTGTTTGCGCATGTCCAGAAGTGCCTTTTGACACTTCCGTTTGTTACCGGCGTGCAGATACAATGGCGTTTGGGCATCCATCTCAGGTAGGAACATCCTAATTAATCTTAATTGTATGTTTTGGTTAATCAATCAATGCGGTTCATACTTGTGGCTGTTTGTTTTAAATGACCATTACATCTTAGACACACCTCGCTATGAGTAAGGGCACAAATGTTTCCTAAGCCCGAAAAGCTTTAGCGTCATGTTCTCTTCATGCCTCTTTGCCTAAACATTGCCACGATTTTTGAATGGTGAGTGCTTCGCTTTTTCTTTGCTTTGTATTTTAAATGCTGCCAATAAATTTTGTATGCTTTTTATTGAACTAACATATTGCTGTGTGCTGGATATCTATACTTCTAAGTAAATTTGAACCTAGGACCCTTGTGCCTAGAGGTAAAAACTTTACCTCTCAGCTACTCACAGTGCTTTACATAAACAGAAACGTACACATAGGCTGTATGGACAAAACATTGAACTTTACTTCATTTTTATAAATTGGTGCATAAAAGACATAGTTCTATGACGAACACCTTAGGCCAATGAAAAAACATATGAAAAACGTGGCAGTACTTAGCTGTATAGCTTCTCTGTTTAAGAGGTGAGTATAGTCCCATAGTAGACTAGTAGGAGCCGATCTTTCTGAGTTGCAGCCCGTGAGCCATGCAATTGGGCGCGACGTTTCGGAAGGCACGCCTTCCTTTCTCAAAACATGATGGATGAGCTTGAGAAAGGAAGGCGTGCCTTCCGAAACCGTCGCGTCATTGCATGGCGGCATGGGCTGCAACTCGCATGATCGGCTTCCTACTAGTTCTACTATGGGATATCAACTCACTCCTAAACAGGAGAAGCTATACAGCTAAGTACTGCCACGTTTTCATTATGTTTTTCATTGCCTTTAAAGGGGTTCGTCATAGAACTATGTCTTTTATGCACCAATTTATAAAAATGATAGTAAAGTTCAATGTTTTGTCCATACAGCCTATGTGTACATTTTTGATTGATATTGGGGAGTCTAAGCAAGGTACTCCTAACGGCTGGGACTATAACGTGTGCACTGCTAATATACGGCATTGTTTGCAATTATTCTTTACATAAACAGACCTTTCTTTGACTACAGAGAGGAAAGGCATGGTGATGTCATCCTGCTGGGTCACATGATAGGCAATTCAAAAAAATCACACACGCCCCCTTCTGAGCACACAGAGCGGAAGAATAGGATACAGGAGGTATGAAATGAGATTGTGGCAAAACCCCTTTAACACATCTGGTCTATGTATTTTTATTGTGTTCTGTTGTAAATATTTACTTGATGTGAAAAACTTTGTCTGCTGTATGTTGAGGTTTGTTTAGAGTTCTTTTATGTTTTTGAAGAGTAAGTAAAGATAGTTAAGTTTTTATTTGCATGTTAGGGCTTGTTCACATGGCGTTTTCACTCCGTGTTAACTACGCTTTTTAGATCCGTCTCTGGGAAGGACAGGGCGGAACCAGAGACGGATCTAAACAATTAGCAGTGAGATTATCACTGCGGGCTATGAGAGATCGCCGCTGCGTGTTCCCCTCCTGCCTGTCGGCTCCGTCTTTGAAAGAATTGCATGCCAATTCTTTGCAAGACGGACCCGAGCTGCGCTATGGAAACACAAAGCGGCGATCTCTCATGTGAACGCCGCTGCGTCTTCCTCATAGCCCGCAGTGATAATCTCACTGCTAATTGTTTAGATCCGTCTCTGGGTCTGCCCTGTCGCTCCCAGAGACGGATCTAAAAAAGCGTAGTTAACACGGAGTGAAAACGCCATGTGAACAAGCCCTTACTCTTCAGCCATATTCAAAACAAATATCTTTGCATTGGTGGCAATAAAAATGCACTGCAGTAAGCAGGTGAATCTTTCTTCAAATCCATAAGAAAAGTCATTCAAATTCACAGCATCTGAACTTGACAAATACTGGGGGTCCCTCTTGCTTTAGTATTCAAAAATCGCAAAAAAATGTTTCAACTATTCAGCAGATTACAATTTCAACTCTCCATACCTTTTCCTATGAGAATCAAAGCAATGTGCTTGGTTGCACTGTAGGCAGCAGAAAACTGTGATGAAAACTTATGTGGTACATGGTTGGATGATAACCCTAGATACTAGATACACGAAGGGGTTGAAATATAGGACAAATCTTATGTAGATATATTAACGTACAATAGCCATTGCTTTTTATTCTCCTGCTTGCTTCACTCATTGCATTTATGTGAAGGGTTAATACACATTTGTTCACTTTCGTATAATTATGACTCCATTTAAGGGAGTTCCCTAGTTTACACTTGTATGGTCACAACTAAGAGCCCTTTCTGTTGTTGGCTCGAAAAGCGTAGACATATGTGTCTTTTTTTGTGTACTTTGAATTTTTTAATCATGTTTTAATGACGATATTTCAATAAAGTGCCTTTTGATCAACTTGAAGTGCTGGAGGATATTTTGCCTTTGGGATTGCACCGATTCATCTATCTTCAGCTGGATGGTTTCTTTCCCCCTTGCACCACGTATTTACCAGAAACCATCCAGAACATGAGGGACAGACTTCTGCCCTTACTACAGAAGTCCTTGCATGGACTTCTGCGGGAGTTGGGTTCTTCAAAAGTTCTTGTCAGTGGGCTGCAAAAACAGATTATCCTCATTCTGTGGTTCACTGATTCCTCTTCCTCCCCCAGGTCAGAAAAATCACATAATTTATTTTTCTTTTTGGCTAGCTCAACCATGGCATACCAGTATCTGGCATGATGTAGATGCAATGGGTCCGGATATGCCGGAGAGCACCTTCCTAAACATGGAGTGTTGTATTTTAGCATGTTTGGATGTTGTATGTGCAGTTTAAATTTCATTACATAGTTTAAAAGTTATTCACACTTTTTCAGATACTAAAATGAGTCGAACACCCAATTCTTCTCGGTTTGACTGTGTTATTCCTGGAGTTCTTGTTTGTCTCTTGTCTGGTTGTTGCTACTGTTCAGTGTTTCTGGTTAATTCATGTCTTATTTATTTGTGAGAATCGTGTATCTTGTTGCAATCTTGGTTTCTTATTGGTGTTTTGTTTCTTGGTGTGTTCAGTCTTAGTTTGTGTCTGGGTTCTAGAGTCATCTTGTTGGTGTTAGTATCAGTTGTAGCTTAGAGTTATCGTTATGGATAGTCTCGGGGACAGAGAGGGTTGGTTTTAAGGAAAGTTGGTTAGGATCAGTTTTTATTTGTTCCCACCCATCATTCATTTGTATCCATGTATGGTTGCCATCCTTCTGTGTTATTTTGCCACCATCTGCCTTGCTGTCCTTCAAGTTCTGTCATCCATTGGTGAGTATCTCTTTTAGTATTTTTAATTTGATACATGCTTTATATTGCTATTTCTTGCGACTGCTTGGTTAGTTACAATTCGGCTTTCTTTGAAGGGGTGTTTCCATGAATTAAAGTGTAGTGTCATGGTCATTGCGAGCTGTGAGCCATGATCGGTGCACGGGCATGTGAATGAGGAGGGCGGTGCTTGCAACACTTTGATTTGTGGAAACACCACTTTAACTCCTGGAGGTATCTGAGTGCTAGGAGCCACACTTTAGAAAGGCAACTGCTATAGATGGTGTCAAGTTTAGTCTGCTTTATAGCCAAAGGTTAGAGGTATTTTTTTTTGTTTTGGATTTATACTTATTGGGCTTTATGTATCAAAACTTTAACAAAGAGCCACTTCCCTCTTTCCATATGTAACCGGATTTTTTGTGTCAGGAAATGATGTTGGTTTTCTTAGTACATCATAAACTTCGTTTGGCTTTTTTTTCACATTCAAGAAAAGTTTTATTGGTAAACAAAGCAAAGAATCAAGTAGTCAGGTATTTGCATAACACAAAGTAAAAGATAAGTGATCAATGAAGTTGCACAAATACAGAGCCTCGGTAATACAAAGGCAAAATAGGTGCTGTTATACATAACACATAAACAGAGACACATTTTGCAAACTACATGCAAAGATTAAGGTTAAATGCCCCTCTTAACATGAAATGTAGCATAGGACTAATACAAGAAGAGGGCATTGTAAGCGCGTAAAAAAGCCACACATCAATATTGTATAACTAATGAAAAAGATAGAAACAACATAAGGACAAACAAGTTACACTTTCACATGGCACACCCGCACAACACATATGACAAAGCAAAAAAAAAAAGGTGGGAGGGAAGGAAGGGGGGAAGAAAAGTGCTCTCTCCTAAAAGAGAGCACTTTAAGAAGTGATTGAGAGAAAGAGTGGGGAATTTTGGAAGAGTGACCAGTGATACCAGGTTTTACTGAATTTATCTATTTGTTCAGGAGTTCGGGAAATTAACTCCTCCATTCTTCTCACAAAACCAATTTCCGCGAACCATTCGTCTAAGGACGGTGGGATAGTTGATTTCCATTTGTGCGGGATTCGTCTGTCTTTTTAATAAATATGTCGCAGAAATAGCTATAGACATGCATTATTTTACTTTTTTTTATTTTTGTGGTATTGTTTCTGTAAGTAAAATACCTCACCATATGAGTAAATAATGTTGACAGCTTTCTTTGCTGTTTATCAGCATTGTTGGCTTATATGTGATGGAGGCTTAACCCCTTAAAGAGTACCTATCACCTCCAGGGAAACCTCATGAAATAACAGGAGACTAAAATACAATCACTTCCCTAAATATTCTTCATTAGGAAAATCAAAGCATTTCACATGTAATTTAGTTTTTTAAAAAGCGCTGGCCCTTTAAGACAGCTCTGAAGTCGGGCCAAGTCGCCCTCCCCGACACCTTGATGGATCACTATGTGACAGCTGTGTTGCTCCTGAGCTGGATGACTCCATTGTGCAGGGGGGAGCCAGGAAGTCTACATCTGCACACTGATTTTCTCTTGGCTGCTATGTCTGTGATGGATATAACACTAACAGCAGTATAATGTAAATGCGTATAAACCCTGTCACACTATGTCTTCAGTGCGCTGTGCCTGTTGTACTGTATGTAGCAGCTATGTCCTCAGCTCCCCCTACACAGGTGGTATAGCTCAACAGAAAGAATCCCTGCTACATAAAGAGCTCTACTAAGACCATGTTCACACCGCTTAAAATGGGCCGTATTTCGGTCCGTAATTACGCGCCGACGTGCGCAAATTACGGGCTGAAAACGGCCCATTCATTACGGTAATCCACAGTTCTCATAGAGAACTATGGATTACGTCTCCTCTCCCCGCCCGGCGAATCCGCCGGGGGGGAGATAATTGACATGTCACTTTCTAGCGGCGTATACGCGCCGCTAGTAATGATTGTCTATGGGCCTGCGAAGTGCCGGCCCCCTGCTCACTCCCCCGCTCCCGCCCCCGGCCACACGGCGTAATTGCGGGACGTAATTACGTCCCGCAGTTAAGCCGTGTGAACCTAGCCTAAGAAAGTGAAACTAAGATCTTTTCCC
Organism: Phyllomedusa bahiana; assembly: GCA_025379985.1. NCBI lineage: Eukaryota > Metazoa > Chordata > Amphibia > Anura > Hylidae > Phyllomedusa > Phyllomedusa bahiana. Next base: position 109,525 of record JAODAL010001686.1, on the reverse strand, counting down.
CTGTAAAAATGACATGAGCCCTCTGCATTGCTAATGACATGTATTGGAAAAAAGTCTTATTATTTCATCTACTATTCTATTTTGTGTGTTTGTGTGGAGGTGATAGGTACTTTTTAAGCCGAACACCTGAAAAGTAGTTAATGACCAGAAATTTTTTTTAGTTTTTGCCTCCTTGCGTTTCAACTGTTGTAACTTTTTTATTTTTTTAATGACACAGTTGGATGAGGCATCGTTTTATTCGAGACAAGTTGTACTTTATGGGGAATAGTTTAAGTTCACTTATAAATAATTGCAGTTTTTTTTTTTAATTCTTTTAGTTTTTTTACATTTTATTTTACACCATTCACATTTCACACTTAATAACTTGTTAATTCTACAGGTTATTATGGTTGTATGGATACCTAATATGTGTAGGTTTTTTTGTGTGTGTGTAATCTATGCACGATTATTTTTTATTAAATATTTTTTTAAATCCCATGAAGGGAGAACTGTGTTATTTTTTTTTTTTTTTTTTACACTTAGTAATGTATTAGCTTATTCATATATGCTAATACATTATAATTCTGTGTCAGTCTGACACAGGCAGTGATTAGGACAGCTCACAGTTTGTCCTGATCACTGGCTTCTTAAACAGACAGCTCTGGGGCCACTCTAGGTCCCCAGGGCTGACTGTGCAGCGGGTCACCTGGCATTCCGATCATCCGACAAAGCAGGGGAAACCCTTTGATTGCGCTGTGGTGACGATCCGCGGCAAACAAAGGGTTAAAGCACCAGGGAGTGGAGGTTTGTCAGCTCTCCGGTGCTCACAGGAGCTGCGCTGGGATTAGGGCTGTGTAGCACAGCCCCGATCATAGCGGCGCCGGGCGCCGCAAACTCCGATGTCTGCGGCGACACCGAAAGACGTCGCTGCAGACAAACGACCTGCACCAGCTGATGTCTAAAGACGGTGCGCGGTCGTTAAGGAGTTAACTGAGGTTGCTAACTGTGCCTGAGATAAGCCTTCATATCTATTGATTGGCTATTTTGATGGTCAACTTTTCTATGTCCATAATTCTGTTTCTATTACTGTTTTGCTCAAATATTTCCAGGAAAGCTATGTAGTCTGACATCACAGTTGTTGCTATCATTATACTGCAAAAATGTCTATCATAAAATTGCTAGAAATCCAGGGAGTACAGTAATAGCAGATATTACATTGTATGGGAAGCCTGTGAATGGATATAGAAGGCAATGCAGTGTACGAAATCTAGAGGAGCAACGTCACCAAGGCAGTTTCCAGGACAACGCTGCCTACTCACAATGAGTCACCGTCTATGTTTTGCTCTGTTGATTCGACAAGCTCTTTGTCATCTTTGTGTAATTAAACTAGATTTTGTTTCCCCACTCCTTACTTAGGATCAAATACAAAACATTGCAGGTTAGAAAAATCAGTGCATCACAGGACAACTTTCAGAGGTGATTAAAGACAAACTCACAGGACTCTTGCCAGTACTGCTAAAATGGCCGTATTAACGGTCCTAATTAGCCGAAGCTCAACACGTGGCAATGGCACCAGTCATTCGTAATTCAAGTTCTCAAGAGGCAACTATGGATCAAGTCTCTTCTGCTGCATCCGCCGGGAGATAAGTAATTGCAATTTCTAGCGGCCGTATATGAGGCAATGCAGGATGTCTAGGGGCAAGTCCGGGTTCCCCTGCCCTCACTCCCCGCTCCCGCCCCGTGCCACACGGCTAATTGCGGGAAAAATTAAGACCTCAGAATTAAGTGCAACTGGCCTTATACTGCAGGAGATGAAAGCAATTACAACAACCCGTAACCATATTAATCAATATTAGGGGCACAGTCCCATGTTATTGGCTGTGCAGTTTTACCTGCAGCCTTTGACAATCAATTTAAAGGGGTTGTCCAGTGTTAATAAAAATAAATAGACAGCTGCTGGTGTAAAATAAGAAACTCCTCTCCTCCATTCCAGTGCTGGCTCTCCCCAGTCTTCTGTTTATGTTCCTCTTCTTTCAATCGGGGATGTCTATAGTGCAGCCACTGATTTGGACCTGTTCACTTCCGAACAGTAATGTAAGGGAGTGGTACTGCTGGCCAACCAGTGTCTGCAACAGTGACGTTATCAGACCGGTGATGTTAATGAAACGGCACAACCATTGAGGCCACTGATTGACAGGTCGCTGCTGCAACTAACCACCAACAAGGACCAGAGAGACTTCCAGGCATATTTGTCTTTTTATATAGTGTATGTAAACTTCTGGTTTCAACTGTATATTCTTAACTGTATAACCAAGAGGTTATACCGGTACAGCTTTCCATAGGCATGTAACTGCTACAGTCTCCGGAGCTGGTAACGTGCCCGTGTTTACTTTTTGAATAGGGATACTGCCAAAGGCCAATATTTGCCTCAGGATAAAAAATTTTAAAACAAGCAATTTACCTATTTGTTTGCGCTATGCTTCCTGATGTCATATTGAGAAGGGCTTTTATGGTAGCCTTTCTCAAGAGCTGAAGGACGTTGATAGATCAGATGCATTGGTGTGTTTGACAAAGCAGATATGAAAGTCAGAACAGGACTGTAGCAATGTTGTGGTTTCTTCTTGAAGAAGCAGGACTTTAGGAAGATCTTAGGGCCAAGACTATAGATTACTTTCAGGATTAATAGGAGCCTCTAAGACTAGTTAGTGAATAGTCACTTTGTTCCATCACTCCAAAAAGGTAACTGGCCATCACCTAAACCTAGGGGCACATTTTAGTGTGGAAGTTTCCTTGCTTCTATTCAACTGTAAGTCACTTAATTTTTCTAGCTTCTATTCACATCAAAATTTTAAATTAAGAACTTCATTTATCGTAAATCTAGGTGAGTCAAATATCTTCTAAATAGGCCCCAAAAATCTGTCCCTGCCTACTTGCCCACCCGACCATAAGTAGTTGGCGGCAATTGGGCGGCGGTCCCTACTCTGAGTATGTGATAAACACAGAACACATGAGATAAACGAACAAAAATTCAGGAAGTCAGGTGGAGCAGGTCAAAGCCGAAGAGAGCAACACAGTACTGAATTGAGAATGTGAGAGTCGCGGCATGATAGGACTAGCCCTCTGACATCCATCCAAACAAAACATGAACTGAGTGCAAGAGGCAGCTGTCGGTCACACTGGCTTAACTGTCGGCTGCCCAGAAAGAAGTCAGCAGAGAACAGACGGGTAAGGTATAAATCAATTAACACACAAACAGAACCTAATCAGACCATGTTCAGACACTGCAAAACACATGCACAGAACAGTTACAATTCATGGCCAAAAGTGCAGCCTCTGCCGTACCTTACGAGCAGAGGACCGTGTTGTGGCACAGTCATGACAGGAATATTTCCATCATTGCAAGTGCTTCTGAAAGGACCAATTACTGTAAAGTAAGTGATTTTTAAAATTCATGTTATCAAAAAATATGCATGCTTAACCTACTACAGGGCTTATTTGCACCTTCAGCTTGCTCTCTTGTCTCTCGTTACCGACCACCATTGGGTGCATTCAGTGGTGGCCAGTAATGCAGCGTTACTGTGATGTTGCCTGTGGCCAGGATAACGGAAACTGGCATTTTTGCTCTTGTGTACTCCATCTCTCCAGCCCAGCTAGGCCACTGTAACTTATTCTCATACAGTGTTTGATAACACTGCATTACTGGCCACAACTAAAAGCACAGATTGGTAGGCAGTTATCATGGATACAAGAGAACAAGCTAAAGGTGCAAAAAAGGCCTGTATTAGGTAAAGCATGCATATATTTTAATAACATGCATTTTGGAAATTGCTTGCCTTACAGTTATTAGCCCTTCCAGCAGCACTTGCTGTGATGGGACTACTCCTTTAAGGACAATGGGGCAGATTTATAAATACTGTCTAATAGTTAGAAAGTGTAGGCCTAGGCTATGTTCACACGGCTTATTTCGGGGTGTATTTACGGACGTAATTACATCCGCAAATACGTCCCGAAATACGTTTCAAATAATAAACAATTAGATTAGCATTGATTTCAATGTAAAATACGCCTTGTCATTCACACTAGGCATATTTTCGCAACGTATTTGTGGGAGTAAATACGTACGTAAATATGATCGTAAAATTAAGTCCCCTGTCACTTATTGAGGCGTATTTTGCAACGTAAATCCCCATGGGGAATGGGGAATGTATTTATGACGCGAAATACGTGCCTAGCTTTGTGACACGTATTTGAAACGTATTTCGGGACGTATTTGCGGACGTAAATACGTCCATAAATACGCCCTGAAATAAGCTGTGTGAACATAGCCTTTGACTACAATGCGCCACGTTTGTCATAGTGCATGTTTAGACTGTTGCTATAGGCAACAAAGAAAGTCTTAGATCAGTCTTAGACAGTTTTCATACATTAGGTCCTAAGTTTACACCTCCTATTAGTTGGCACCAAAAGCTTTTTTTGTCACATGGCATTGCACACTAAGTCACATCCCTTTCTGTGAAACTACTCCCATGTTACTGTGAAAATACCTTTTTGTCAAATGAATAGTAGAAGTGTCTAGACAATTCTACTCTTCTCCCGAACCTCTCTAAAACACACAATAAATAGGGCAATATTAATCTTACTTATTAGTGACTGCAGGATGATCTCTGATAATCACAAACTGAGTGGAAAGTTTGTTAAAGGTCCCCAAGGAGACAATACACTTTATTAGGCATGGTGTACTCCCTAACAGTCTGAAGGGGCATTTTTTACTGATTTATTTACACTATTTTTGTCTTATTGATGTCTTCCATCAATGTAGGTAAGTGGATTTAAGTAGAAGGATGAAGTCAAATTAGTAGAATGGACACTGTCCGTTGGTTTATTGTCCTAAATGCATAAATCACAATCGGCCCTTTAATGAAATGGGGCTGAATAGGAACTGACAATGGTATACAGTAGATATTGTAGGGATTCAGCTTGGTGGTCAGAGCAAAGTCCAAGTTCATAGAGACACAGACCGGCTTTATATTTCCCAGCGCGGTTCCTCTTATTTATTCACAGAACAATGGTACACGTCCACAGGTAGGAAATAAAGCAAATACAAACAAAAGTCCTGCTTGTCCAAGCATTACTTGTACATAGGCGCTTCCTTCTCTGGCATACAAACACCCTTGCACTCTGTACCTCACAGCTGGCCACCTTGTGAGGAGCTGCCTTGCTCTGTTCAGAGAGTCCAGACTGGGGTGCAGCTATGACTTTGAAACCTTCAGCACAACTGCACCTACTGATTAGGCCTGTGCACATAAACCGGCCCTGGTTTATGCATGGAACCCTTCACCATGTATTTTTAAGAATCCTTGGTGAAATGTATATGCCAATTACTCTCCTAGAATATATAGAGAAGTGAGGGTTAAGTATCCAGCGTTAGCCAGGGGTCGCTCTTTACTTAAAAGTGAGTTCTACACTTGTTGCTAATAACAGGGATCGGACTTTTCTATTTGCTAAGACAATAAGGGGTTAGCTTGGAGCCATAGCTTAAACATTACATTTATGGGCGAGCTGTCTTGAAAATTGCCGGTAACTAGATTAACCTTATAATATTATCAATTGATTACATTTACTAGCCATTGATTTCTATCTGACTGGTTTAGATGTGTTGTTTATTAAGTTATCCTTTATTCTAGGGAATAGCTTGCCGCTGCATTTCAAAGTATAAGATTTAGCGAACTTCTAAAGTGATAGTGACTGTTTTAAACTTTTCTTGTACTGAAAATTGTTGGTAACTAAATTAATTTGACACTGTTATCAATTGATTACACTTACTTACCACTGATTTATATTGGAAATAGTTTAAATGTAATTTTTCTGTGGGGAATAGCTTGCCTCTGTATTTAAAGGTTTAACATTTAGCTTAGTTCTTTAGTGACAGTGACTGTTAGACGTTTTTGTCCACTGTAATTAATAATAAAAACTGCTGCAAAGACTTTGCGGCCATTAACAACCAATTTGAAAACTGTGCTGACCACATGTTGGTGTCGTTTTTGGCCAATGCTACAGGAGACTATACCCCTGGCAGAAAAAGGAGACATTGTGAAGATTTATAAATGCATGTAGATTTTTTTATTTGTTTAGCCCCTGTGCCACTATTTTCGGCACAAAAGAAGTAGAAAAAAAGTGGATGGGGCCTAAAAGTAGTTATTAACTGCTATTTAGAAGTTTTTTGGACATCAGAATGGATTTATTAGTAATCAGCTAACAAATATATATATATATATATATTATATATATATTGTATATATATATATATATATTTGTTAGCTGATTTATAATAAATCCATTCTGATGTCCAAAAAGCTTCTTAAGTAAATAGCAGTTAATAACTATTTTTAGGCCTCATCCACTTTTTTTTCTACTACTTTTGTGCCGAAAATAGTGGCACAGGGGATAAACAAATAAAAAATCAAAATTTTACAAATCTCATATATATTCATTTAAATAACTGCTAATAAAATTAGCAGATGGTCACATTTGGTGACAAATCAATTTTCAATACCAGATTTAAGACCTGGGGCCAGTATTTATAATATGACTATACTTGTTTTATATTACCAGAGGTTACCAGTGCCTGGTCATGTTATTCAGGGAGTTAGCACTTGGAAAATCACCCTGTACTTAAGCACAGTAGTGAGACTTGAACAGAAAACGAAGAAAAAGGCAGTCCTAGTTGAACTGTGAGATCTGTTTAGGTGTATAATCTGCATAGTACACTGCAGATAAGTCCTAACTTATTACTTTCATTTCCTAATTTTTTACACTTTTATTATCTATGAATGGGTGTATAAGATATGTATTAAGGACTTACACTTAACGGGGTTTTGCCACAAAGTAAAATTGACGTGGAAAGCTTGCAAATTAAATAATAAACATTTTCCCCTTTCATCATTATTAAAAATGCTGTACCATTATTGTTTTAGCTGCTCATTTAGTGATCCATTGTTAACAACTCATCTACAGGGGATACGACCAGGGCTGAGAGCTCCTCACTCCTGGTCAGACATGCTCAGACATCACCTCTCCTCTCAGGCAGCTACTGAGTGTTCAAACCCCAGTTGCTGTCATTCTGTATATTGATAAAGAGAAAAAAAAATTAAAAGGTTTGGTTCCTGCAGACATTTGAACCTAGGACCCTTGTGCTGTGAGGCAAACTTTACATCTGAGCTACATTGTAGATACTCACAGCTCTATGCATAAACCAACCTTTCTTTCACTAGAGAGAGGAAAGGAATGGTGATGTCATCCTGCTGAGTCTCATGATGTGCAATTCAAACAAATCACACACCCCCCTTCTGAGCACACAGAGATGAAGAACTGGATCCAGAAGATATGAAATGAGATTGTGGCAAAACCAATTTAAACATCTTTTTAAGCCACAGTAAGGCATTTGCCCTTCCCTTCCTGTTTTTTTTTTTTTTTTTTTGTAGTATCATTAGTTATGAGAGTCTATGGTTCAATTCACATAGTATAAAATAAAGCCATAAGCTCCAAAAAAGGAATAGAGTATACAATTGTTAGCTTTTTCATGAATCTTCAATAAGTGAAGCCTTTATAATTACCTGGATTTCTGCATTGTTATCAGAGTTACCATTATAGACAAACAATCAAATTTAGCAAATAATACATAAACAGTTATGCAGGTGAAATCTATTATTAAGCACATTGGGTAAATACTCACAGTACAGGGACAAACAAATGAAACTCTGTGTTAATAATTGGTTAAATTTGCTTTAATCAAAGAAATAAAATTGAAAGTTGCACAGGTGCCAGTCCATTAATAAAGGAAAACAAAGCGTTACTAAACATCTCTTGTTCTCAAGAAATATTGGTTAGAGTGAACTATGCCTTGATCCAAACAACTTTTAAAAGACCTCGGATGACATGTCATAAAGATAAGAAAAAAAAAAAGACTACAGTAACCTTGCTGCATAAGACCTACATTTGACAAATTGTCAAACTGTCAACATATTAAGAAAATTGTTCATACTTTCCATAGTGGTTGGCATTGTGTTCAGCTTACATAAGCAAAACAGGCCATCTTGAGGTGAGAAAAAAAATCGTTATATTAAAAAGCCTATAGACGATGCAAACGGCAAAAACCTATTCTTGTGTCCAATATTAGGAAAAATACTCTACAAGAATTCTTGGAAGGACACCATGAAGGAAGCCGCTGCTGCCCAAAAAACAATATACACATTATGGCCCATCTAATTTTTCCTGAGACCACCTGAAAGTTTTGTACTGCTTCTGGGAAAATGTTTTATGGACGGATGTAACAAAGTGGAATATTGTAGCACAATTGTGACAGGTTTGAAATACAAAGAGAACACAACACACCAACCATAAATTCTCATTATAACTGTGACGCATGGAGAAGATAGCATCATGATTTGGGGATGCTTTGCTGACTAGGACCTGAACACCTTGTGATCATTGAGGGTAGAATGGATTCAAAGTTGGACCAAAAGACTACTGGAGAATGTAAGAACAGCTGTATATAGCCTTAAGATGAAGAGAGGTTATGTAAGGCAATGACAATGACACAAAGTAAATCAGCTTTAGAATAGTTGAAAAAGAAGATTTGTGTTTGGTCAGAGTTATGACTTTAACCCTATCTAGATGCTGTGGTATGACCTAAAGAGGGCTATGCATGTCAGAGTTTCCAGAAATATTTATGAAGTGAAGCATATCTGCAGGGACAGAGTCCAAGAAACCTTCCCCAATGCAGTACAAAACGTATTTACAGGAAATGTCTGGTGGAGGTGGATCTGCGGGTGAATAAAGTTAAAGAGAACCTGTCAAGTGATTTTTGATATCTTATTTAAGAGCAATATATGACAGAGGGGGAGAAGCTGAGCTTTGTGATATACAGTGGGTTTCATAAGTATTCATACCCTTTGCACTGTTCCTCATTACAGCCATAGACTTAAACATATTTCATAGATATTTCATGTGATAAAGCAACACAAAGTAGCAAGTGTTTGTGAAGTGCAAAGGAAATTATACATGCTTTTCCAAATTTTTGCAAATGTAAAAACTGAGAAGTGTGTTGTGCACATGTATTCAGCCCCTTTTAATCAATACTTTGTAAGATCATCTTTAGCTGCAATGACAACTGCAAGTCTATATGTCTCTATCAACTTTGCACATTTATGGTGACATGTATGAGTTATGACGCTTGGACGCCAGTTTTAAAGCGTATAGGAATAGTGTAGAAAGCGCCTGATTTATGAACCTGGTCTACTGCGGGGTCATAAATCAGGCGCATTCTAGCGCTAACTTGACAATTCTTGCTCAGGTATACCACTTTCAAAGTGGTTTACCTGTTCCAGTAGTAATGCGCCTGGAATTACCATACTGAAGCTATAGCTTTGTATGGTTCTAGTGTGCCCCACCTGGTGCACGCCCCCCGCCTCCACCCACCTCGAAATGAGGCGCATTATAAAGTTCTGCAAGCACTCTGTAATACACCTGCTATGGCATGTGAGCGAATTAAAACTATAGCGAACGATACTGTGCTAGATGTCGGGCTGAAAAGATGCCAGGCTTCTGGTACAGCCCCTGGAGGCTGGAACTTTTGCCCAGTCTTCTTTGCAAAATAGCTCTAACTCAGTCAGATTGGTTGGAGTGGCTTTTGCAGTCATCTGACTTCAACCCCATAGAAAACCCAATGTTGGATTTAAAGTATTAGTGTATCAGTTAACTGGACTATTTGTGAACTGGAAGCCATTGTCCACAAGCAATGAGCTAAAAATTCCTCAAGAACTTGGTGCCTGATTATGCATTGCACTAAATATGATTGTCCTGAAGGGGTGGAATGCTTCTGAACCTGCAGTAGTCATTAAAAGTGGCATGTTGATTTGAATTTGGATAAACCACTTATGTTATTGTAACTGTCAGCAGTAGTGGATCCACTGGACCACCACAAGTGATAATATGGGCCACGCCAGGGAGAGGAATCTAAGTAGGTCCCGGTATTCACCAGAGCCCGCCGCAAAGCGGAATGGACTTGCTGCGGCGGGAGTCTACCAGGTCGCTGACGTGACTTGTTTGTGGTGGCGTGGTACAGAATCCTAAGGCAAGGTCATAGTCGGGGACAGGCAATAAGGTCAGGACAGGCGGCAATGATTCGTGGTCAAGGGATGGAGACAATTGGTATGGTACATAAGATAACAGACAAGACTCAAGGAAACATCACTGTAGGCAAATAAGGGCACTAAAGATCCGCAAGGGATCAGTGAAGGGGCAACTAAATAGGAAACGTCGGCAATAGAATTACCCGTTATCTTGCCCTTTAAATTCAACAGTTCAGGCGCACGTGCGCCCTAGGGAGCAGGGACATGCACGCTGAGAGACAGACCTCGGCAGGAGCACGGCTAGGTGAGTGGGATGGAGACTGGGCAGCAGAACGAGCGCCTGCGACCCGCCCTCCGGGTCGTAGCGCCGCTCGCCCGTGGGACACGGATGTGCCTGTGACCCCGGGCGAGGGTCGCAGGGGCACCCGTGACAGTTATTTTAGTGATTTTTAGCTGTTACATTTATTTTGTTTGTTTTTTTTCGAGCAGCTGATAGTTTGTAAAGTTTGCATATAAATCTAATTTGTCATGGGGCAAATTAAATAATTTTCATTGTAGATGCGCGTCTGGTATCAAGTAAATAGACCAGCCTTATTCTGTATTACAGTCTAGTAAGGTTAAGGTGCCTTCTCCATCACATCAGACTTAAAAGGGTTGTCTCACTACACCGATTCATCTTTCCTCAGTCCTGTTTCTTGGTTTCATTTTGAATTCAGGGGTGTGTTTACTGGCTTCTACTGAGCAGCAGTAGAAGCCAGGTCTGTAGATATAGCGACCTGAGGAGCTGATGCAGCCCATACAAGAGGGGATAGCTAGGAATAGGTAGGACACTGTTAATTGACACATATTGCAAAGTCACTTGTTTTTGTAAGATCTTTAACGTAAAAACAAATCCTTGTAATGAGACAAACCCTTTTAGAGCAGCCATTTATGACTTTGCTAACACAGGCCTGAATAAGGCTGATTACAAACCAGGAGTTTTACCTTTTCATTGGTGTTTCTGAACCAGCAGACATGTGAACCAGTAATGGAGCAAACTGATATAACTATTTTTTTTTCAGAATACTACCCAGCCTTGACTTGTCTTGTACTTGCGATTTACTTGTCATTTCAGAAGAATGTTATTTTCTGAAAAATGAAGTCTATTGTTAACACAAAGCCTCTGTACAGGATCTTTATCCTCACTTCAGCTGCCAATAAACAGCTGGAGTTATCGCATGGCAGACTTTTCTAGTGTAATCAGATCATGAGGCTATAGCAACCAGCGAAGCGTTACAGGTATTTATGCCTCCTGGTTTACTGTCACATATGTCACATAACATTGTATTAGGACAGCTGTGGTACCTGTTCAGAGGAAGAGGACATTTGTAGCAGGAGATTACATACAGTTCAGTGAGGCAAGTACAGGGCAATAACGGCAAACATATGGACAGACAATGGGGAAAAAATATAAACATAACAGTGTGTTCTTAAAAAGTTGATATGACCACAAGATTGCAAAAGTGGCAGAAGAACTGTAAAAAATTCTGTAGATGCTCAGAACAACCTACCAGTAGGTTTTCTTCTAAAACTGTGTGATAGTGGCATGAGCCATGCTGTGATCCATTCCCTCGACCATGGGTGTGTTAGCAAGTGCCGTAACTACCGCCGCATCGGCTGCTATGGGACCTGCTGCACAGGGGGCCCGGCTGGCCAGCGCATCACACCCGAGAACGCCTGGGCTTTCTGTCCTGATCATTCAGTGGCAAATGCCCTTGATCCAGAGGTCTGCATGGTCAATTCAGCTGTTCTCGCGTCCCTGCGACTGTCTGCGCGGTTGATTTAATTGTTTTCGCATCCACCTAGTGCACCTAGACCGCTGTTCAGACTAGTAGGTTTAAGGCATTAGATGTCAGGCATGCATCATGATGCATGTGGCGTAATGACGTCATATCATTGCGTCGCCTGGGCCGGGCTTCACTAGAAATAGTTGGCCTGCTGCTGTTGGAGGAATGGGGACAGGTGTTTATTTTTATCTTTTTCTTTAATGGGGCCACCTGGGACCTATCAGCTGCCTACCTACCTTATTGGGGCCTAACTATCTAACTGATGGCAGGTCTCTTTCGAAATGAACTTTATTCTGAAACAAGTCAACAAGGGTGGATCCAAGGGGACGTGAGAGGGCAAAACAGAGTCAAGCAAGCAGAAAAACAAAATGGAAATCCAGACAAAGTGAAAGAAAACAAAAGTCCAGGTGGCCAGAGAACAGAGCAGAAATCCATAAGAAGAGCAAATGCAGGAACCACATGTCCAGGAAAATCTTAGGCAAAGATTGGAGCCATGAGACTTGGCTATATAGCTGGGCTTAATTGCTGATGAGCTCCACCTGGGAGAGTGCTTAGGGGCTGGATGGAAATTGCAGTCAGAGCAGAGGCCAGATTCCAACTTCCAGGATCAAATGGGAAATTGCTGTCAGACAGAAGGCAGGGAGATTCGCAAATCATGACAACTGAGGCCTATATACCTACCACAGAGCTATACCTACATGGGGCTTACCCACTTAACTGGAGTCTACCTGCTGGCTATGTACCTGGGGCCTACCTACTGCCTACCTTACTGAGGCCTATCTAGTACCTACCTTCCTGGGACCTATCCACCAACGTGCTGGGGCCTACCAAGCTATATATTGAGGGTCTACCCTGCTGACCCAAATACGTCTGATCCTGTATGACTACCTACTTATTTACTTGGGGGCCTCAGATACCTAGCTGGTATCTTGTCTGCTTACCTACCTACTTGGGGTCTTGCCTGCCTACGTACCTACCCGTGACCATGTCTGACTACCTACCTGGGAGGTCGACAGCCTGGAGCCTTTTCTATTTATATGCTAGTGGTCTTGCCTAGGTGGGGGTTTACCTTCGGTTGGCCCTATTTACCTACCTACCTACCTACCGACCTACCTACCTACCTACCTACCTACCTACCTACCAGGGTCTTACCACATAATGGGTAGCATATCTACCTGGACACCAAGTGTGTGTGGAGGGGCTACTTATCTAATAGCATGGTTTTGGCTAACTTATTGGGGAAACTATCTGCTTAATTGAGGCTACCTATCTAAAAGGGGTGTCTACCTATCTGAAGAGCCATATTCAGTATTCTAGCACTTTAGATAACTGTCAACAAATACTGATTGGTGTTTTTTGTATTCCCCCTCTTAAATATGTCTGACCTGTGAGGGATTAATTTTTTTTTATAAAATGGTCAAATGAGGGATGTTGTTGGGGAGTGTTTATTTTAATAAAGTGGTATTTTTTGTGTTGGTGTATTGTTTTACCATTTTTTCTCCAGTTTAAGTAAAAGAGGTGTCTGACAGATAGTGCTGGGGCTTGGTGACAACCAGCTGTATTTTTTTGGTTACCCCAAAGCTGACACCAAACCCCAGAACTAGTAATACAGAGGTGTCTGTCAGATACCACTATTACTAACACTGGAATAAAATGGTAACAACACACTGAAGCAATACAAAAACACTTTATTCAAATAAACACTCCACGACAATATCTCTAATTGACCATTTTATTAAAGATTAAATACTGGTCTGACATAATCCAATAAAGTCATATTAGTCCAGTGGGGTAGTCTGTAGAAACACTACAAATAGCATGACAGTACTAAACTCCATCCCTTGCACCCCCTGAAGATCATAAATCACTTCTGGGTTGCAAAGGAAGTTCGGACAGCACAACATGATTCTGAGGGGTACAGGCCATAGCACAATCTCCTGGGGGTTAGTCCTCTGTTCCTCCCCACCCATGAGACTGTGCCTCTAAACTAAGCCCTGTGCCCGCTCTACCACCCTTAGGAGTTTGTACAAAGGTGGGGGACAGTGAGGAAGGTGTTGGAAAAGTGAGAATTCTAAGATATTTGTGTGCAAACTCTGTAGGGATGAGTGGTGGCTGGGAAAGGTCATCCTGGCAGTCTGGACCGAATGCAGAAGAAAAGAGAAAGTGAACAACTCGTCAGGGAAACATCACCTGTGAGTCACGACATATAAGTGCACTGTAATCACTTATATGTCTGCAGAGCCTTTGTAAACTAGTAATTACCATGATATGGTCTATGTATGGAGGTAATATACAGTCTGCAGAGCCTGTGCACACTGGTGCTACTATGTGTTCACTGTATGGCGGTAATATCGGTCTTTGTATACCAATCTTTTTTCAGTAATACAGGTTCTTCTCAATAAATTAGATTATCAGCCAAAAGTTTTTTTCCAGTAATTCAATTCCAAAAGTTATTAGAAACAGAGTGAACTTTTTCAAGTGTTTATTTATGTTAATCTTGATGATTATGGCTTACAGCCAACAAAAAGCCAAAAGTCATTATCTGAGAAAATTGGAATATTCTATAAGACCAACTGTAAAAAATTTTGGGAACACAGAAATGTTGGATAAATGAAAAGTATGTATAGTAAATGCACTCAATACTTGGTCGGGGCTCCTTTTGCATGAATGATTGCATTAATGCGGTGCGGCATTGAGGCGATCAGGCGGTGGCATTGCTGAGGTGTTATGGAAGCCTAAGTTGCTTTGATGGCAGCCTTCAGCTCGTCTGCATTGTTGGGTCTAGTGTCTTTCATCTTCCTCTTGGCAATACCCCATAGATTCTCTATGGGGTAAAGGTCTGGCGAGTTTGCTGGCCAATCAAGCACAGTGATACTGTGGTTATTAAACCAGGTATTGGTACTTTTGGCAGTGTGGACAGTTGCCGAGTCCGGCTGGAAAATGAAAATTCCATCTCCAAAAAGCTTGTTGGTAGAGGGAAGCATGAAATGCTCTAAAATTTCCTGGTTAGACGGCTGCGCTGACTTTGGTCTTGATAAAATACAGTGGTTCTACACAAGCAGATGACATGGCTCCCCAAACCATCACTGATTGTGGAAACTTCACACTAGACCTCAAGCAGCTTGGATTGTGTGTCTCTCCACTATTCCTCCAGTCTTTGGGACCTTAAAGGGGTTGTCTCACTATAAGGATTGCTTTTTATGTTAAAGATCTCACAAAAACAAGTCACTTTGCAATAAGTGTCCATTAACCGTGTCCTACCGATTCCTAGATATCCCCTCTTGTATGGGCTGCATCAGCTCCTAAGGTCGCTATAGTTACAGACCTGTTTGTACTCTCCTGATAAGCTGCCAGAGCTGGTTGCTATAGCTACAGACTTGGTATTCTCAGCACCTCATCACTGTAGGGCCAGTAAACACGCCCCTGAATTCAAAAATGAAACTGAGAAAACAGGACTGTGACAAGATAAATCAATGTAGTGAGACAACCCCTTTAATTTCTTGTGAAATGCAAAATCTGAAAACGATACCTTGCACCACATGCCAACAGACCAGTTCTCTTTCTCCTTGGCCCACTCAATATGTTCCTGGCATTGTTTATTGGTCATGAGTGACTTGACACATGAAATGTGACACTTGTAGCCCACGTTCTGGATACGTCTGTGTGTGGAGGCTCTTGAAGCACTGACTCCAGCAGCAGTCCACTCCTTGTGAATCTCCTCCAAATTTTTGAATGGCCTTTACTTAACAATCCATTCAAGGCTGTGGTCATCCCTGTTGCTTGTGCACCTTTTTCTACGACACTTTTTTCTTCCACTCATCTTTCTATTAATATGCTTTGATACAGCACTCTGAAACAGCCAGATTCTTCAGCAATGACCTTTTGTTGCTTACCCTCCTTGTGGAGTGTGGCAATGATTGCCATCTGTCAAGTCAGCACTCTTCCCCATGATTGTGTTGCCTACTGAACCATACCAAAGGACCTTTTAAAACTCTTAGGAAGCCTTTGCAGGTTTTGGGTTAATTATTCCAATTTTCTGAGGTAATGACTTTATCTTTTTTTCGTTTTCCTTGGCTGTAAGCCTTACTCATCAAGATTAACATAAATAAACACTTGAAAAAGTGCACTCTGTAATGACTCTATATAATATGTTTAATTTTTTTAATTGAATTACTGAAAAAAATTACTTTTGGCTGATATTCTAATTTTATTGAGAAGCACCTGTAGAATAGTGGTATTTTTCAGTCAGTATGTGGTAATTTGTGGTTGTGTTTTGGCGGTATAATCAGGTTCTTATGTAGTAGCGTTATTGGGAATGTTGGTCGTGGTATTGTCATGTGGGCTGGCGCAGGTGCCGTCACCCCCTGGGGCCGCCCCCCTGCCCGCAGGGGGTCCGGCGCGGGTGCCGTGGCTCCCCGCGTCCATCTCCCTGCTGCCCGGTCCCTGGCGCTGGCTCACTTACCCATCCACGCTCCTATGCACGCTGCTCCTGCCTGTCCCGGCCGCCGCGCGCATACCCGCTGCTTAGGGCGCGCGACGGCTGGTCTGTATTTAAAGGGCCAGCGCACCAGTAATTAGTCCATTGCTGGCCGCTGGTCCTATATAAGGAATACGCCCCCAGCACTCTCTGCCAGTTTGTTGGTGTGCATTGCCTAGTCTTGAGAGTGTTGAAAGTCCTGTCTGATTACCCGTGTACCAGTTCGTTCCGCTACGTTTCCTGATCTTGCCTGTTTGCCGCCTGCCCTGACCGTCTGCCTGTCTCTGACCACGAACCTCTGCCGCCCGTCCTGACCTCCTGCCTGTCCCCGACTACGCCTCTGGATTTCTATTCTGTAACATGCATTACCCTGGCCGCCATCGCAAGCAAGTCACGTCAGGGTGTAGCGCCCTGGTAGCCTCACGCCGCAGAAAAAAGGGTCTATTCCCGCTTTGCGGCCGGCTCTGGTGAATACCGGGGGCAAACTTAGACTCCGCCCCCTGGCATGGCTTAAACTATCATCGCTTGCGGTGGTCCAGCGAATCCCCCAAAAAACCCGTTACAGTACAAACTGGCCATAGATTCCACCAGGGTACCTCTGCCCGAACTCCGGGACATCACGACAGCCGTCGCTCAGCAGAGCCAGCGTATTGACCAGCTCGCGGCCATAATGCAGAACCTTGCGGCCCATCTACCTACGCCTGCGGCTGCTGCCTCCACGCCAGCACCAGTTGCTCCTGCAGCCATGGCTCTACCTGCTCCTGCACCGGGACCATCTCTGCATCTGCCGCTCCAGTCAATGCTCCATCCACATCGAGATGTTGGGACATCAATTCCCTACCGAGCGGGCTAAGGTGGCTTTCATAATTAGCCTCTTATCGGGGGAAGCCTGGCCTGGGCCACTCCGCTATGGGACTGAGGAGATCTGTTGACGGCAAATCTACAAACCTTTCTCCAGGGGTTCCGCACCATCTTCGAGGAACCTGGCCGCACCTCCTCTGCTGACACAGCTCTACTCTGTCTCCGCCAGGGCGACTCCACTGTGGGTCACTACTACGTGCAGTTCCGCACCCTAGCCTCTGATCTGGACTGGAATAATGAGGCTTTGGTGGCAACCTTCTGGCAAGGCCTTTCGGGGCGTATTAAAGACGAGCTCGCTGGTTGGGACTTGCCATCTGCTCTAGATGACCTGATTCGGTTAGCTACCCGAATTGATATTCGGTTTGCCAAGAGACAACAGGAGCTCCGCCTCCAACAGGAGGTCCCCCGACCATGCCGGCTACCTTGCCTGGCTCCTGTTTTCCAACGACCTCCACTTCCTCCGCCAATGGTTCCTGAGGACGAACCCATGCAGGTCGAGAAAGCCCACCTGACCCAGAAGGAACGCTCACATCGTCGCCAGAGGCAGCTGTGCTTCTACTGTGGCGGTTCTGGCCACTTCATTGGGGACTGTCTGGTGCGCCCGGGAAACTCTCGCACCTAGGGCTCGCAGGAGAGGCATCCCTAGGTGTCAGGGCGGCCTCTCCCCGTCTGACCAATCCCGTACTCTGTGGAATTTCGCCGGGACAGCACCTTCAAGCCACCCCCCTTCCTTGTTTCGGGGTCCGCTGGAAATTTTGTCACCCAAAAAGCTTGGTGCCCAAAATTTAGTCCCCCGGGGTCCCCCCTTTCTGCAAAAACCCATTTTCCCTTCCCCCGGTCGGGGGGAATGCCAAAAAGGGGACGCTTTTGGGTTTTTAAAAAAACCGCCCCCCTCACCTTGCAGTTTGGACCCCCCTACAAAAGAAGACTCTGAAACTTTTTGGTTTTTGCCTCCCCCTCTTCTGAAAACCCCGGGGCCCCCCCGGGGGGTTCCCCCAAAAAGCCCAAAGCCCCGCCCTTTTAAACTAACAGGGGCCCAAAATTTATCCGTTGGGGTCCCCTTGCCACTCCGGGGGGTCTCCCTGTACTCCTTTCCAAAGCTCTAGGGCCCGCCCCCTTGTAAAGTCTACAAAAAACCCTTTTAAACCGGGTTGCCCCTCCTTTCCAAAGGAAATTTGGCCCGCCCTTTTCCAAAAGGGAAAAGGCCAAAATTCTCCCCCCCGAAATGGCCTTTGCTGTCCTTTTTGACCTGAAAAAACCCCGGTAATACTCCTCCCCAAGGTAGAGTTTATCCTCTCTCTGTCCCGTTCGTCCTTGAAGTGGACGCCTCCTCAGTGGGTGCAGGCGCAGTTCTCTTACAGAAGACTTCTTCTGGGAAACTGCGTATTTGGGGGGCTTTTTCCCAAAAAAATTTTTAAACCCCACCCAACGAAATTCCGATTGGTGATCGCAAAATATTTCCCCAAAAAGTTACCCCTAGAAAAATTTGGCGGCCCCTTGCGGGGGGGGCTCCCCCAACCCATCGAGATTTTCACTGATCACAAAAACCTTTTTTAAAATCTCCAGTCTGCTCAGCGGACTGAACCCCGGGAAAAAAGGGGGCGCTTTTTTTTCCCCCGCTTTATTTTTTCCTTCACTTTGGGCCCGCTGAGAAAAAAGTCAGGGCGGACCCCCCTTCTCTAGACCCTCGGACACTGGGGCCCTGAGCCGCCTCTGCAGAAATTTAATTTCCCTCCTGAATGTCTCCTAAACGGGGGCCCCCCGGTTCTCACATCTATTCCCAGGAAGCCCAAACCCGCCCTGCCATGGGGAACCTCAATCCTGAAATGGGGAATTTTTTCTCGAACGGGCCCTTTGGATAATGGAGTAATAAGTCTCTGAAATTTTAATCTCTCCTACATTGGGGGCCCCCCCTCGTTTCAAGATGTTAGAGACTTTGTCTGGGAAACCCTCCTGTGCCCGTAACAAAGCCCCTTCCTAAAAAACCCGCGGGTGTGTTCAAGCCTTACGGTGCCGAAAGGCCTTGGTAAAAATATACCCCTTTTGGACTTTGTTCCCGACCTCCCGGCCCCCCTCGGGAAAAACCCCGGTAAATTTGGGGGGGTGCGAATAGTTTCTCAAAGGGAGGGCCCTCACTTTTTTCCTTTTCCGGGGTTACCCTCTGCTCCTCACTGGCCCAAAGCATTTTTTTCCATCACTTTTTTCGGCTAAAAGGGCCCCCCCATTCCCTTTACGTCTCAGTTTAGGGGGGTTCCAGTTTGGTCGAAATTCTGGCGGGCTCTTTTTGTGCCAGTTGCGGTTCATTTAGACTTCTCGTTTTTTTTTTCCCCCCCCCACCCCATAAAAGGGGGCAATTTAAAAGGGGTTTAAAAACCAAGTTTTAGGAAACCCTACCTACGACATTTTGTATCCGCCCATCAGGATAACTGGTCTGCCCCCTCCCCCCTGGGCAGAATTCGGGTAAAATTTCCCCTAGACTCAGAGTCCGCTGGGGGGCCTCTCCCTTTTTAAATTGTTTTTTGGGCTACTTCCGCGCCCACCTTCCGCCCTCCCCCACCTGTGCCCCGGTTCCCTTGCCTCGTGCCAGGGTGAAGTAGGGGAAATCACTTGTCAATTTAAAAACGATGGGCCCCCTTTCTATGGGCCCCCACTCCCCACCAAAGTCCCCTTATTCAAGCCAGGTGTGGGGTTTGGTTTTGGGTTTGCCCGCTAAATAATTCTTTTCCAAGGGCCCATTTATAATTTAAAATACATTACGGGAAATCCCTAAAGAACATTTATGCTGTCTTTTCATACTGAAAAAACTTTAGATTCCCCGGTTTCACATATTTTGATCAAAAGATGTTTAAGCTGCCCACGATTTCAACGTGATCTAAAAAATAGGGCAGCCCCTTACACTATGGGGGGGGGGGTTTGCCCCCCAAATTTTGTTTTTTCTGCACCGCCCACTCTCACAGGCGTTTTGTGTAGGAGGCCCCTATTTGAGATCCCCGTTGAAAGTCGTGGGCAGTTTAAAAATCTTTTATCAAAATATTTTTGAACCGAAATTCAAAGTTTTTTCAGTTATAAGAAAGGGCCCCAAAAAATTTTCTGGCCCTTTTGTTGTTTTTTCGGAAACTGAACCCCCGGGGTGTCCTACAAGTTTCCCCCTTGCCCTACCCCTGGGGTATCCCGAAGCCTTTCATGTTTTTCTCCCATGTGTGGTGCTAAATCTTTTTTCTCCATGGATCTTTTCCTCCCCTTTTCCCCGTGCCCAAAAATGATAACATTTTTGGGGAAAGGGAAGGAAGGTGCGGGCCCGGAGAAGACATTGAGGGGGAAGCAATTTTTTTCTGTTTTGACTGGAAGGGGGTTCGGGCCGGAGGAGCGTTCGGGGAAAAACCTGAGGCAATCTGACCCTGACCCCCTCTCTTCCGAAAAAAAGGGGGGAGACCTAAGAGGGGGGGGGTTGGGGTACTGTCATCGGGGCTGGCGGGGTGCCGTGGGCCCCCCGCGGCCGCCCCCCTTCCCCGCAGGGATTTCCGGCCCGGGGGGTTTTCCCGAAGCTCCCCCGCGACTACCCCCCTGTCCCCTTCCCGGGTCCCCGGGCTCACTTACCCTTCCACGCCCCTGTGCACGCTGCCCTGCCACCCCCGGCCCCCGCACTTTGTACCCGCTGTTAGGGAACGGGGGGGCGTGGGTTTTGGGGTTCGGGAAATTTAAAGGGCCAGTGTCCCGGGTTTTTTTAAGCCCAAATTGCCGGCCGCGGGTCCTTTAAAAAGGAAAAAGGGCCCCCAGCACTCTCTCCCAGTTTGTTGGGTGTGCGTTGCCTAGCCCTTGAGAATGTTGGAAGCCCTGTCTGATTCCCCGAAAAACCAAATTCCTTTCCCCGCAAACGTTTCCTGCCCTTTCCCTGTTTGCCGCCTCCCCTTTGACCTTACCAGGGAACCTCTCCCCGCCCTTTCCGACCTCCTGCCGGGTTCCCCCCCCCTAGGGCCTCTGGTTTTCGATTTTCCACGAAATTACCCCCAGGCCCCCCCAATCCCCCAAGCAAGCCCACGTCGGGGGGTAGCCCCTTTGGTAGCCTCACCCCGCACAAGCCCACCCCGTTTTGCGGCGGTCTGGTGATTTAAAATCCGTTTCCCTGGCGTGGTTTAAAATTTATCTAAATTTGCGGGGGGTTTCCAGCGAACCCAAACAACCCTTTTTTACATCTATAGGGGGAAATTTTTTTTGGTAGCAGAAATAAAATTTTTTGGGAATTTTTTTTCCCTCCTTGAAATTTATCTAATAACTCCATGACTATTATTAAAGGGGTGTTCTGACACTTCAAAATGCTCGTCAGTTGGGGCATGATGAAAAATAGAAGAAAAAAATCATACTTACGGTACCTCCTGGACACACTTGTTCTGTTTGTGCTCGTGACCATTGCGGTATGTCAATGACTACACTTGCTACGTGAACAATGAACGTTTACAGCTACAGCCAGGATCACCGGGACGACTGTTGTGATGAAATGAGAGCATCTAGGAGGTAAGTATTCCTCCTGTCTTTTATTTTTTGTCATGCCCCAAAAGACGAATGAGCATTTCTAACTGTCGAAACACCCCTTTCAGAGGTACAGGTAAATGTTTGTGGTCGGGGAGGGATTGTCAGGAGGCCCATCCAAAATTATGCAGCCTTCTATAGTAACGTCCCTGCATGATACTGTACCTGGCTTTTCCTGTCTATGACCTGCAAGTGTAGTCTACTTAAAGGGCACAATCCGACCCCAGCTCACTGCCAGTTTCTTGGTGTGCTTTTTGGTATTTGGTGTGCAAATATTTGTCTGTATTCTAAGTTTTAGATCCTTGGCCTCTTCTAACCAATCTATTTGCCTATTTCCTGCCCTGACTTTCTGCCTGTGATCTGATCACAATGAAAAACCTTGCATGCCCTGGACATCTGCTTGTCACTGTCACTGTGCATGACCACATTGTGAAGGAGGAGTTCCCTGCATCCAGATTCCTTGTATAAGGGGTTAAAAAGTGTAAACTCCACTTCTTGCTGTGGTGCTAAGCCAAAGCTTGTGGCTAACCCACTGGGTTTACTTCCAGAGTTGTGCCAATATAAATATTTTAAATTAATTCCTATTAGTTTAATGGTTACGATAAATATTAATTTGATTTTGTTTTTTACTACTACATTTACTTTTTATTATAATTTTTTTTTACATTTAGAAACTTCTCTGTTTATCTTTTTATTATTATTATTATTCACCTTTCTCAGTTCCCACCCCTCTGTGCTCCATCTCCCTGGCATGTAGTGGGGCTCAGCTGTTTGCACTTTGCTTACCACAGCAGACAGTGTTTATTGATTATGATATTCAGATAGGTTATTTAACCCTTTTCTCCTTTCAAGGGCCATAACTTTTTTTTTTTTACATAGATGTATGGGACAAGATGTAATTTTTAATAGTACCACTGACTGTACCATTTAATATACCAGGGAAAAGTCGGTATGGTTTCACCGATACCAAATTTGCATAGTGTTTATTATGTTTAACTATTTTTTTGAAACAATTTTTTTGAACTATTTTGAGTTGCATCACCAATAACTTTCTTATTTTTCTTCCTTTACAGATAGATTGTTCATTCTTTGTAGGGTGAGATCTAGCTTTCACTGGTACCGATTTGGAGTACATGCACCTTTTTAATTCTTTTTCATTACATTTTTACTTCGAGATGGGATGACCAAAAAAAACCACAATTCTAACATTGGGTGTTTTCTGTTTTTTCTATAGCATTCACTGAGTGGGATAAATAACATGATATCTTGTAGATCGTACTTTTACGGATGGGGGATACCAATTATGTTTATCTTTGTATTTTTTTTTTCTTTCAGATGGAGAAAGGGGTTTTGCGGCCCCATTTTGTTGTCATCTACATGGCATAGTTTACCATTATATTTAAATGGTTAAGTAGCCAGGATCTGAGCTGTCTGATACAAAGATATTTACAGCTGTTTCACCCCATATATTCATATCTGAGATAATATTGCTCTTTAAATGTGGCATGTGACATTGCAATGTGGAGTAAGATGTTTGCACTGTATCATTTGTTTTCTACAGTGTACATCTGGAAAACAGAACAGTGCTTATTAAAATGATAAACCTTTCCATCATCGTGTGTACGCACCATTGTGTTTTGGTCTATAATTTTGCTTACTTAATTCATACTATTAATTCTCTTTAATTTTAAATAGACGTTTTCTGATGATTCCTCTGACTCACATCCTCTGTGTACACAAAAGCATTACACAGTTTTCCAGAGGACCTGGAGAGTGCTGACAAGTAAATGGGTGACAATCAATAATTAGTTTATGATATTTCCATTATATGGTTAGTGTTAAAAAAATCTTTGACTCCAGAAAACCCTGCAAACCTGTTAAAATAGAATTCAAATGTTATAGTTGTTTTGATTGTTTAAGCTAAACATTTTTTTTTAACATTTTAACTACTCTTTTCTTTTTTCTAATGAGTTTTTTATTTTTGGGAATTATTTGCTAAAAAAAAAAAAAAAAAAGCACAACATATGACACTGCTTGACCTATGCTCCTGTACAGACCAGCAGCGTCACTTGCTGTACTGTCCAAGGACTGTACATATTTCAGTGGCAGTGCTTCATCAGGGACCCCCAACAAAGTTTAGGATGTCTTATATAATGAATATGGTGCTTTAAAACAGGAGCAGTTCAGCCTGTTATTATAGATAAAATGAAGGCCTCATCAAACCAATTGACCATACAGTACATGGTTACAATGGTTATTTTCTGAACAACATATAATTTATGGATGGTTATTGTGGACTACAATTCCATAATCCAAAAACCATGGAAATCAAGTTTCAGTATAGATATCTTTCCTTTCAGTTTGCAAATAATCAAGGGCTACAGCTCAAAAGACAAGGGGTGACTTTCCTTTGCCTCCTCCTGTCAACAGCGGTCTCAATGTTTTCTTCTTTGCTCTGTAGTCTCCTAATGTTTTTTGCCTGTGTGCCTGTTTTTGAATAAATTAATGTATATCCACAAGTCTAACTTCAACCTTAACCTTATGGCCAATAACAAAAGGCTGCTCTAGCATCATGTTTTTGCCTTCCACTGGAAGTACTGTATATGTCCAAAGGAAGTGTAGGCATATAGAAGGACATGTTGCCCTGGTACTGCTGAAAGCCACCACACATGCATTTTGCATTAAAATGTGACGGATTGCTATCAGCTTGAAGGAGGAGATGAAGCGTCCCTGTCCATGTTACATCATCAGAGCTTTCCCTAGCTAGTTAGTCTTCCTCTTCTCCTCTTCAACATTGCCATTTCAATGCAAAACATGTGTTGGGTGGTGCTCTGCAGTGTTACCAATTTCAGCAGGAGGAGATGTAAGAGGTTCTTCCGCTATGCTATGAGAAGCTTCAGAAACAACTGCCTATATATTGGCAGTGATGTTACAGGAACTCCTCAAAGTACCTGTTAAATAGATGTCATATTTAGGCATTTTGTGATTAGTAAATTAATACAGGATATGTGTAACGGATACTTTTTTTACCGGATTCTGCTGGATGGAAAAGTGTAGTCTGCTAAGCTATTCCATCCTCTTTTTTTGGACACATACTAACATACTGTATACTGACCAGATGGAGACAAAAAGACACTCTTTTGGCATCTATGTGATAGAATCCAATGGACATGTTAAGTCTATACTTCATTGACGTAGTAATTTAGTTTAATTTTTACCATGATATTGGAATGGCATTGCATCTCTACCTACTGGTAAGAAATAGAAATAAGGTGCCACACTAGTTCTTGGCGAAAAGTTGGGGTTACAAACCATTCTATGGATTTTTTCTTCCTAAAACTCTGACAAAGAACGGCAGAAAACACATGACTACTAATCTTTATTTATACAATTGTGTCGCATGACCTACGTTCACCTACGTTTTGAGTCAGTTTCCATCTCTGCATATCTTTTGAAAGTTTTTACTCTGTTCATGCTTGATAAGTCGTATGATGCTAGTACTGTGCTCGGCACACGGAACCAGATATTTTTCCCATTAGAGCTTTCAGTCTAATAGAAAATGATGGGAACTGAAAATGAATCTCTACTTGTCTTTAATGTTTTAATTCACTGACAAAAAGGACTGCGTGTAATAAAATATCATGCATGGAAAAGATCAAGACCCTTTTTACCAAACAGTCCAATATTAAAACTTAACTCTTAACTCTCTAGAATAATTAAAATAGACATTAGCACACCCATAAAATACAGCGGATGAAATAAGAATTGAACACATCACCAATTTTTTTTAAGTAAATCTTTTTCTAAAGGTGCTATTGACATAAAATTGGTTTCCATTTGTATAGGAAGATGCATACTAAATTCTTAAGGACTCTAAGATATACACTGTACATCTCTACTGACCCAGGCACAAGAAAAGTCATCTCCAATATGCTCAAAATCATACAAATGAGCCACAGAAGATTTAGGATACTGTTCTGTGCTGCAATTAAAAAACTAAACTGGAATTTTTAGAGACTATTACATAGAGGTATGTCATCATCCAGCTATCACCGTGTTTCCCGACTCACATCTCCTTGCACGCGCGCGTTGCCCTCTCGGCCTCTCTTTGGCTTCACTTCCTTTTCCATCGGTTGCGCTTCCGAGTCACCTCCGCTCTATTTAAATGGATGGCAGCTCCTTCCTCTACAGACTCTGGCTTATTTATTTCTCAGGGCTGGGGCCCTTTTTCCTTTCCTACTCCACCTGCCTTCTACTGTGGTAAGCATTTGCTATTAGGGCATATTAGAGTGCATTAGGCTTGTTATATACCTCTCCTTTTCAATGTATGTACTCTGTATTGGATTCATATTCCCCAATATACAATATCTGGCTTAACTGGTCATCTATGTCCCTGCATTTTTACCCCTATGGTATGCATATGAATTTCCTATGTACCTATTCCCTGACTATACCATGATATTATCCTATGCATATTGTGCAAGTATTATGTTTAATCCCGGGTTATAGCGCTTGTAGTTTGTGGTACTACGTTAACCAGGAAGCAGTATGTATATACAGTGTATAAAGTAGATATTGTAATTGTATTACTGTTATTGTTTTGTTACATTGTTTATTCTTTATATGTTTACATTTATTTATTTTTCTGTTTACCTTTTATTGACTTTTTGAGAAAGGTCATTTGACCAAAACGTCAAATTTATTTCTGAGTCATTACACTATGTATAAATTCTGCCTGGAGCCTGTGGAAATACACTGAATAAAATTCACACCCTTTGTTGCATCATATTGCTGGAGTGCTGTCAATTTTTACTATGAGACTAGTCTTTCTACATTGACTAGCACCCGTAAAAAGACTATACATTTTTATCTTGGAGTGCCATCCAAGTTATTTTCTTGTCACTCTAGAATAAAGCATACACTGAAAAGAAAACCTACAGTGAAACATGGTGATAGCTCGATGATGCTCAGTGGAGGCTTTGCTTCCTCTGGGACTGAAAAGGCTGCATTTTGTGTTACATTTGGAGAAACCACTTGCCAAAGTAGTTTGGTTGAGCTATTTAAATTTACTTGTTTCTTTGCAAACAGCCCAAAATTCTAAAATTTAGTGAATAATTTGCAGATGATTGAATAATTGTAACTGCAGATGTAAAAGTAAGGGTATGTGTACACAACAGATTTTTTTTCACATAGAAAAATCCAGTGCACCTTTCTAAAGAAAAGATGAGAGTTGCCACTTTTTAATATTATTTAATAAACGTCAGTGGTCTTTTCTTAATATTTTTTGGTAGTAGCCCTGAATCCAGCGAGTCCTCCATGCACCTGATCCAACACATTCACACAAGGATCTTCATGCAATTTTTCTCCAACACTGGTGAGTTGGTTCGATTTCTTCCTTCTTTACTTATTTCTGCTTCAAAGAACTGATATAACTTGTTTTCTTTCTGTATCACAGATTTGAAAACTACAGCAAAAAAAAAATTTGCATCGGACATGAACTATGGCATGGATTTCCCATTCAGATGAATGGGACGTGGATTTTCACTTGGCCTCTGCATCGAAGTCATTTTGTAAATATACCCTAAGGGAGGATTGCCCTGAGATTAAGGGCGACATGTATGTAAAGGGCTGCGCCAGTAGTCTAGCGGCACTTTGTAATGTGCCTAAGATGCGGGGGTGTTCTGGAGGCGTGTCGCAACACAACCATATTATTCTACACATTTATGCCGGGAGGACGCCAAAACAAGGCACATTATTGCTGGAACAGGTAGACTGTTTTAAAAGTGGTTTACCTGAGCCAGAATTGTTGCTTTGTAGCGAGAAAACGCTAAATCTATGACCCACAGTAGAACAGATTAATAGATTCAGGCGAATTCTATGCTACTAATGGGTGCAAAAAAATGGCGTTTAAGCACCAAAATACATACATTTCACCCTGAGTGTCCAGCCATTTTCTAAACACCTTTGTATTTTTGCTACTGTAAGTAATGGTTAGTGGCTGAAACAATGTAAGTGTTGATTTTCATTATACTGAACTTAGACTTGAGTACCCCAGTGTTAATATGGGTAAAATGTAATCCTGTATCCATGTTATTCAATAGTCCAGCTCTTGAGTCTGGCACAGGACTGCACTTTATGCTATCTTCTGAAAGGTTTACCACCCCTAGAGAGAAGATTTCTACAGCATAATCCCAGGCATTTAAAAAGCACCAAACGGGGTCCCAAAATGACAACAGCACTTATCCATAGGTTTTAAGGATCTGATTGGTGGAGGTCCCAGTGTTCAGGCTGTCACTGCTAGGACACATCACCTACTCTGTGGATTCTTTTCATGGAAAAACCCCTATGATGCCAGACTGAGAGAATTTCCAAAATACTGTATATCATTGTCATGTAATCCTGTATTATCAGGTCACACATTATTGGAATTTTATGCATAATACTTAATTTCTTCCAAATGCTATATTTATTGAAAGAGATTCTATTTACACTAGAAATGAACTAGTTTACAGACATGTTCTGAACAAATACAATGTACAGAAGAACAACACATTTTGCCATCTTTATAGTTTTCTTTTATACACAAGTTCATTTGACATAATATCTTATGAATAACAAACCAATTAGTATGATTATTACAATACTTTGCAAGAGTAAAACTGTGGAAAACTATTTGACTAACAGAGCAGAACTTTGGTGTGGCCTGAGAGAAGACAAGTGCTTATCCCTATCATAACATGGCTAACCTACTTTTCAAAAATGGTAACAGATAGAACTTTGAAAAACGTTGACTGTCTGATGATTCGTATTTCTGCCTGCACATTCGAAATGGTCTAGTGTACAGTAATTTGGCGTCACCATATAAACATGGAATCTCTTGTATAACTCAGGCATTGTGTGTGTACATTGATATTTAAAACTGGCACTTTCCTTGGTACAATACATTTCAATGGTTTAGAAGAAATGACAGCTGAGAAAGCAACAGCAATATAAATCTGTATGTAATATAAAAAGAAACAAACAGCAATTATGTACTGTGACCTACCACTCTTGTATTGTATATTTACACTATTAAGGATTTTAGTGCTAATAAATGGCATACCTGATGGGGTTTTTTGTATTAGCTAGGCATCCTTTCCTCTGTATAGGTCGATGATAGACATGCAAAGCTTTTGGCATTTTAACAGAAGAAACAGGATATGTGTTGTTTTTCCTCTTAGGACATGTCCCCACGGCAGGTTTTTCAGCCGGTTTTACAGCTAGTTTTCGGTTTTTAAAGCCGTCTGTAAACCGGCTGTCAAACTTTATCACTCTATGGAATATCAGTGCAGTGGTCCCTACTGCCCGGATTTTCTGCCGGATGGTTTTTTTAGACTGCCAGTGGTCCAAAAAACATTGAACATTTTCATTTTTCTGCTCAGTTTTCGGGTGGAATATGAACAAGTCAATGCGAAGGGGGAGGGCTTTTCTCCACAAATCCAACCGGTATTTGCTCTATGCCGTGTAAACGGACCCTTAAAAATCCCAGAAGCTACCAACAGGGGGATTTTCACAGCAGGTATGCCACATACTAGCTAGACCTAGTTTGATTAATTGTGATAGGTTACATCACGCCAATGCTATTTCTTTCTGCCATGTTATAACATGAGATAAATATAATCTTTCACAATAATATATAAATTAATAGCACCATGATCCCATACAAAGACAGTTTAACAGGGTGCTCATAAAATGAAACACTGATATTCCACTTAGTGCAGGATACAATGTTATTCACAGCAAAGCATATAGTTTTGTAGTTTCCCATGCATAACAGTTACCAGTGTAAACATATCGATCAATTAATGTTCGAGCACAATGTAGCCAGATGCAGTTTTGTAGATGCTCATATCTTAAAACATTGTACAATAAGATGGAAAAAAGTTGGTCCACAGAATTCAAAATCTTCTAATAATTTGGACAGTTATGTGCCTCTGTGAGTTGCATTCAAAACAAGTACATTTTGATGCTCGTAAGGTTCAAACTACAGGGTCCTACAAGTTCCCACTCTACAGCTTTAAGAAGCAGTTTTGGGGGCTTTATACTGTAAGAATCATCCAGTTGAAAATTATATTTGGAAGGAGAATCAGTAAGAGGGTCCCCTCACCCTATTTGGTAAGCCAAGTGGCTACATACAGAAACAGACTAAATGTAAAGGTGGCCATGCACACCTCTGGCTTTACCACTGAGAACAAAAATGTCTAAGAAGAACCTCTTAAGCCATAATGGGGTTTTCTCACTACAATAGTTAGCTTTCATCATGTAGGGAAAGGTAAATGAATACTATTATTAAATATATTGTTTTTTTTATTTTGCTTTGTTGAGTAGATAAGAGAGATTTTATCTCTTCTGAGTGCACACAAGTTTCTCTTGATAACCGACCATCTCTCTCTCCTCTCTCTTATCTGATTGCTGAAAGCTGCTGTCAGTCCATGGCGAGTAACTCCCTGCTGTGTGTAATCCTTAGGAACAGAGCTTTGTTTGTTTAAGATAAGGACACCTTTTCACTCCTTAGAGTCTTCGTGTCTTGTGTACTAAAGATTTTACATCTCTTGTACTCATTTCAAAGTAATAGGCTCAGCTGGGAATAGCAGAGCTGATATAACAATTACTGCTATAAACCTGCCCAAAGCCTGACTAGGAAGTAAGTCTGAAGCTGGCTGTGACTCTGTGAAACTGCATGGTGAGAAAAGCTCTTTAATTATCTCAATATCTGGCATTTCCTGATAAACTACAAGCAAATATACTACTAATAAGATTATCATTATTCTTTCTTTGTTGTGATGGAAATAGACTCTTCTTGCACTCACTTCCTTTAGAGCCTGGCAGGACTGCTAAGCAAAGCTGCAGTGTAAAGCATGAGGGAGTAGTAGTGCATTAGACAGTGCAGTTAAACTGTAGTCATTAATCATAGCGTTTCAATAACAAAGCACAGTTACAAAAGACCTGCGACCATGAAACAACAATTTTGGAGCATCTTCTCCTATAGCTCTGTTTTGCTGTTCTCTTGTTATTCCCTCTAGAAATGTACTACTGAATCTGGAATAACATGAAAACCACACACCACGAGGCTTAAGAGCAAATGCTCCAAAATTGTTATATTATGAGGAATACTACTATTTACTAAATGAGATGTGTCAGTAATTGCCACAGGTCCTTTTGAAAAAGCAGCTAGGATATAAAACCATAGCAGGTATGCAAAGTTAGTGACTGACATATTTTTAAAATCGCAATTTGACATCTGATTTAAGTTCAATAAATGAGACAAATCCTGTAGTTCTGCTAAAAGTATAAACTGCATTGGCAGGACATATAGAAAAGACAGGGCAGAGCTGCAGATATTGTATGAAGGCGTAATTGTTACATTTTCAGAGAAAATTATCATGTTGTCATGAGATTTAGCCACTGGTACAAAAATAAACATAAGAAATGGAACCCTGTGGACACTGGATTAATATATATGTAAACATGAGCTCTCAGAGTCTCAGATTAAGCTGAAGTTTCATTTTTTTTCTGTACAATATTATTATACAGAGTGAGCACAGAAACAGCCTTTGATTTCCAAAAGTTATAGAATGTAACGTTATGTGAAGAATGCAAAGAGATTCTGCAGGAGAAAAAATAAGTTTTTTGAGTTAAAGGGGTCATGTCTTAGAAAATTAATGGCCAGCTCCTGGGACCCCATTAAAATAATAAAAAGTCTTATACAGACTTTCCTCTGGTCCCTGACTCCAGAGCTGCATCCCTCCAGTCTTCTACTTTCGAATGGGCACGTCACTGCTGCAGCCGGTAACCCCTTCAATGTATCTGAGGTCACCATATTTATAAATATATTGCAATAAGTTTTGATTTTCTAACTACTTTAAGAAGTGTTTCTGTGCCCACCCTGTACTTTATCATCCCTTAACTTGATTCATATGGCTTTGGGTATAGCTGACAAAAACCCAGGATACAACAGGGAGGATTCATACAAATGAATACAAGCAGTGTTGTTTCACTTCTCTAACAAAAGTCCAGAACTAGTAACTAGTTGCTATGGGCATTTTAAAGAAGCCCGGCAACAATTTGGTTACTGCGTTTATAAATCGCTACATGAAAATGACAACTGTAATCATAATGAATCGTATATGAAATTATTGAAAGATGGCAATGCCATGTGTCCCATTAAAAAAAATGGGGCTACATGACATGATCACAGGGTTGGCAACATCAGCACTCCACATTACTGACACAATCATGAGTTGTATGTCACATTAAACCTGTTTTCAGATAATATATGCAAAGTACATGTGCAGGTTTAAAAAAAAAAAATGTAGTGCTGTTTTAAAGTCTGAAGAAGTCAGCAACAAAAGTAGTCCAAAATGACTGTGTTACTTTAGTGCATTTAGCTGTCTTGCAAGTTGGTCTCCCTTTTCTCCAAAAAGGACAGCATTTGTGTTTTCATCTATGCTTTCTTTACTGATGTTCCCTTTCAACTCTTTTCTGACGGACTGCAAAGAAAAAAACAATTCCATTGATTAAAATATGCAAATTTTTATTCCTTTAGCTTTTAGTTAACAAAATATAACAATCAGGTTTAAGTCACTGACTTATAAAACAGCCTATGCCAATTTCACATAGTTAGAGGTGACAGAATCCCCCAACCAGACCAAAAATTCCTGCCATTTGACAAACTGCAGTACCAATTATAGGTCTCCAGCACGTGATCACTTCAATTAAACCGTAATAATGCATCTCAAAAAATGAGAATATCATTGAAAAGTTAATTCACAGAATTCACATTAAATGCAGAAAACCATCACACACATAGCAATGTATTTCAAGCATTTATTTCTTTTAATGTGGATGATTATGGCTTACAGATAATGAAAACCCAAAATTCAGTGTATCGGAAAAGTACAATAATGTAATAAAGGTCAATATTTATGATTCATGATGTCAAAAGAAAGGTTTCCAATGTCTATAAACAGTCCCTCAGACTGGTTCAGTAGGCTACACATTCATGGGAAAGACTGCTGACTTGACAGTTGTCCAAAAGACAGTCATTGACAACCTGCACAAGAAGGGTAAGTCACAAGAGGTCACTGCTAAATAAGCTGTTTGTTCACAGAGTGATGGTTTGAGGAGCTATGTCATCTGCTGGTGTTGGTCCACTGTGTAATATCAAGTCCAAGGTCAATGCAGCCGTCTACCAGGAAATTATAGAGCCCTTTATGCTCTCCTCTGCTGACAAGCTTCATGGATATCCTGATTTCATTTTCAAGCAGTTCCTGACACAGGCCCATGCTGCCAAGTTACCAGGTACTGGTTTAATAACCACAGGATCACTGTGTTTGGTTGGCCAGCAAACTTGCCTGACCTAAAACCAATAAAGAATCTATGGAGTATTGTCCAGAAGAAAATGGTAGGCACCAGAGCCAACAATGCAAAGTTGAAGGATCCTATCAAGGTAACCTGGGCTTCCATAATACCCCAGCAGTGCCACAGGCTGATCGCCTTCATGCCATACCAAAATGATGCAGTAATTTATGCAAAAGGAGTTCCAACAAAGTATTGAGTGTATTTACTGTACATACCGTTCAGTAGGTCAACATTTCTGGATTAGAAATAAATTTTTCGATTGGTCTTTGATTTTCTGATATCCTGAATTTTGGGTTTTCATTAGCTGTAAGCCATAATCACCCACATTAAAAGAAATCAACGCTTAAAATCCATCGCTCTGTGTGTAATGAGTCTATTCAATATATGGGTTTTTCTATTTGACTTGAATTGCAGACAAATTAACTTTTCGATGATATTTAAATTTTTTAAGATGCACTAGTATATTGGACTCCGTTGCTACAAAGATTTGTAGTTTGGTAGGATACACCTTATAAATTTCCCCCAAAAAAATAATATATTTTTCAGATTACAGGTTGTATCGGATTATAAGACACACAAGTTTTAAGTGGCAGAAATTATTTTTTTTTTAAAATGGCAAAAGGAGTTGTTTTGAACTTTTAATACTTTTTGATTTCTTTATATCTTAAAAACTTGTGATTGCTTGTACACTATTCTGTAATACTAATATGTTGCAGGACAGTGTACAATAATGACCCTCTAATACGAGTAGTAAGTTGGCAGCCATGCAGGTCTTCATTAGGCCCGCAGCCATCATAACAACCAGTTGTCACTCCATGAGCTCACGGCAGTTGAGCTTATCGGGCAAGGGAACAGTGCTGTTTTTAACCACTTAGATGCCATGGTCACACTTACTGTGGCATCTTAGGGGTTAAAGTTATCTCCAATCCCAACCGTTAGTGGCAGGTCCAGGCTGTAACTAAGTTGTTAAAAAGTATATCCACACTATAAAGGCCCTCTAGAGTTTTATCCCTGTTTTTAAAGGGAAAACTGCATCATATAGAAATACATATAAAATATGGTAAGTTTTCACTTCAGCTCTTATTTGTTATTCAAAGATCCTCAACTTTCTACTTGCAGCTGTCTCCACTAATATCGAGCATTATATTTGGTGATAGCTTATATTGCATCTTTATTATTATATTATGATGTTAATGTATAGGTAAAAATCACATGCAATTTTATTCATAAATCACAGTTAAAAGAGCAGGTCTTCATGGCACAACATGTGATTATGTTAATATAAAAATATTCCATTTTATGGAACATGGAGCATTTATTAAAGGGACACTATCATATTTACAAGCTACAGGAGATTATTTGGTATAATTTAAAAGAAGATTTGGGCTGTTGGTTTTCGGTGTAATGTTTTTCAAATCTTGCTATCTATATTAATTACTGTCCAATGTTTTTAAAAGGGTAACACCCTAAGGTCGCAGACAGTTTTGACCTTACATATCTCCTGACATAGCCCCATTTTTGAAATCTGACAAGTGACAAGCCATGAGTTCTTTATTTTTCTGTGTAGGGAGCTGTGTATGGGCTTTTTTTGCGGGATGAGTTGACATTTTTATTGGTATTATTTTTGCAGGAACAATGCTTTTTGATTGCTTTAAAATCCATTTTTTTGGAAGGCAGTGTGAAGAAAATACTGCAATTCTAGTAGTATTTTTTATGTTTAACGGCGCTCACCGTGCAGTATCAGTGACAAGTTAGTTTTACTCTGTGGGTCAATACAATTATGGTTCTACCCAATTTATATAGTTTTTTTTATGTTGAAGTGCTTTAAATAAAAGTGTTATTATTATGTAAAACAATATTTATGCATCGCTGTCTTCTGAGAGCCATAACGGTTTTATTTTTCTGTATAAAGAGCTGTGTAAGGATTTTTTTTTTGTGGTATGTCCTGACGTTTTCATTGGCACCACTTTGGCATTTATATGACTTTTTGATCGCTTTTTATTCTATTTTATGTGCTACCAGATGAATGAAATTCTGCCACTTTTTTTTTCATGGCATTCACTGTGCGGGTTAAATAACTTGACAGATTTATAGGCTAGGTTGTTACACATGCGACAATACCAAATATGCGTACTTTATTTTAGGCGATTGCTTTTTTTTTTTTTTTTTTTTTACTGTTTTTGAACTTTTTAACTTTTTTTTTTTACTTGTCCCCATAGTGAACTTGTAACAGTGATCTTTAAATCACTGTTACAATGAAGAGCAGTACACAGCATTATTGCTGCATACTTCTCTCCATTGCAACTGTCATTCACAATGCCTGGCCATGCCCACAAGGGCACAGCTGGGCATAGTGACTTCACAGACAGCCCGGAAACCTTTGTTAGGCTTCTGGGCTGTCATGAAAGCAATCGACAGCCGCGACTCCCTTTGTCTTTCCCTTAACTGCTGTGATCGCAATTGATCGCGGCAGCTAAGAGGCTAAACTCCTGTGGCTGGAGTGAGCTCCGGCCTTGGGCAATACGGCATGTAATATAAAGCTGGTTCCACGCTGCGATTGTGCGAGCCCCACTTGTGAACTTACATGATCCTCATGACGTACACATACGTCAGTTTGTGGAAACCCCTTCCCGACCATGATGTAAGGGTACGTCAAATGTCAGTAAAGGGTTAAATCTAGGCAATCAACCGGAATAACTCTTTAAGACCAGGTTCACACGGCATAATGCGGCATGTACAGTAGGCGTCACAATATAAATAAATATAAATAATAAATATAATAAAAAAGCTGCACCACCAAAAATCAAAAACGCATAATTTAATCACCCAAGTCAGTACAAAAATATGTCCCGAAAGATGCTGGGTGAACACCCCCAAACACTCTCTGCACCTGCTGATTTCATTGGAGGTGATAAAAGTAGTGTCATTTAGGGCAGGAGAAGGCGTGATAGGAACTTAAAGGAGTTATCTCGCTACAAGGATTGCTTTTTATGTTAAAAATCTTGCAAAAACAAGTCACTTTGTAATATATGTCCATTAACAGTATCCTACCAATTCTGAGATATCCCTATTGTATGGGCTGCATCAGCTCCTCCGGTCGCTATAGCTACAGAAGTGTTTAATAGCTCATGATATGCAGCCAGCACAGGTTGCTATAGCTACAGACCTGGCTTCTACTGCAGCCCAGTGGTAAACATGCCCCTGAATTCAAAATGAAACCAAGAAAACATGACTGTGGTAAGATGAATCAATGTAGTGAGACAACCCCTTTAAGGAAAATAGTGGTCAATGAGGATTTCTTTGTGTTTTGTTTATATTACATTTTCTCATCAGCCTTAACTCATATAAAGACAAATTCATTGCTCACTTTGCATATATTTAAATGCATTTGAGTTTACACAAACTGCATGAGACTCCTCTCTCATCGACAGACATTACTGAGACTTAAAGAGGTTGTCTCACTACATTGAGTCATCTCACCTCAGTCCTGTTTTCTTTGCTTCATTTTGAATTCAGGGGCATGTTTACTGGCTTTTACTAGGCTGCAGTAGAAGCAAAGTCTGTAGCTATAGTAACCAGTGCTGGCAGCCTATCATGAGAGATTGAACAGGTCTGTAGCTATAGCGACCTGAGGAGCTGATGCAGCCCATACAAGAGGAGATATCTCAGAATAGGCAGGACACTTAATAGACACATATTGAAAAGCGACTTGTTTTTGCATCATCTTTAAAATAAAAAGCAATCCTCGTAATGAGACAACCCCTTTAAATCACCTGCTGTCCACAGATCTCTTTCAGACTGTATGCAGAGAGCAAGCACATGACTTCAGAGACTACTCTATCTGACAAAGGTTTTAGAACACCTCAATTTTTCCAGTTTGTATTGATATTTACACTGTTTAATATCTGAAATGTACTTTGAGATGAGAGAAAATAAATAAAAAAGTTAAGCTGAATAAAATTATGCATTAACCCTGTTTCAACAAATGACATCTAGATTTTTGACTTTATAGCTTTACACAATCAAAGCATTATTGCAGAAGTTCCCACAAATGTGCTGTACTCAGTGGGGTTTAAATCTACAGACCGTGCAGGCCATTCCACTCTTTGAAGCCTTCTTCTTGATTTCTTAGGTAGTTTTGATATAATTTAGAAGTATGTTTTGGATCACTGTCTCCCTGACCAGCCAGCTATACTCCAGAGGCACATGGCACATCTAAATGCTGTGATGCACCTTGTTTTGCAGTTTCAGTCACCCTTTTCAAGTTGCCAACTCTGTATCCATCAAAAGAGCCCCAGACC
This sequence comes from Phyllomedusa bahiana, assembly GCA_025379985.1. Taxonomy (NCBI): domain Eukaryota; kingdom Metazoa; phylum Chordata; class Amphibia; order Anura; family Hylidae; genus Phyllomedusa; species Phyllomedusa bahiana. The sequence continues at coordinate 72,024 of JAODAL010001686.1, read as the reverse complement.
ATCATGCTTCCTCCTCCATGTTTCTCCACACACTGAGAAATCATCCTTTCACCTACTTGGCGATGTACAAAAACCCTGCATGATGTACCAAAGATCTCAAAGATCTCACATTTTAAGTAGTGGGGAGAATGCTGCTACCAATGAGGGAGTAGAAAGGACAATACTAGAACTAGTGGGGGAGTAATGTGGGTAATACTGCTACCAGTGAATGAGAGGTAGAGGAATCACTGCTTTCAGTAATAGAGTGGTGGGAGGAATGCTCTTACCAGTGGTGGAAAGGTGAGATGAATACTACAACCAGAGGGAGAGAGATGGTGGCAATGCTGGTGTCATTAGGGAAATCATTTAAGGACAGTATTGGATACAGAACATGGTATTATATTCACGTCACCACAATCCAGACGTATGATTGCTGGGTATGCAACAATTCATAAAGCATGTATGCAAAGTCTAAAAAAATGTTCAAATTTGCTTTCTTTACTTATGTTCTGCTCAGTCACAAGAGCCTGATAGACCCTGTTATCAGGGCCGTTCCTAGGCTAAATTTCACTCAGGGCGAGGTGAAGAAATTTCGCCCCCTCCCCCCGCCCCGTAACATAATGCACCACAGAGCGCCACATTGCATCACCATAAACCAAAGCCAAATTATACAAAAAGCTTTACCACAATCTGCTACGTATAAAACTACTAAATAATAGTCATACAGTTACCAAATAACACTGCTACACCAACCAGAATCCCAAGACCACTAAGACTACATATCACCAGCACACAGTGACCAAATAATACCACCACACCATGACCACATATCACCAGCACACAGTGACCGAATAATAAAACCACACCATGACCACATATCACCAGCACATAGTAACCGAATAATACCACCACACCATGAACACATATCACCACCATATAGTAACTGAATAATACAAACTGACCTTTACTGAATACAAACCATTATACTACAACCTATATTACCGGCATACAGTGACCATACAGTGGTGGATACCAGCTGTACACAGGCTCTGCAGACATATAATCGATTACAGTAAAGTTACATTTAGTGACTCACAGGAGACGTCTCTGAGAAGTTGGTATCTTTCTCTTCTTCTTCTTTTCCATCTGTCCCAGACTCCCGACTCTTCACTGTAAAATTTACAAAACAAACGTCTTAGACTCCTCAATTTATCAGCACTTCTCTACCAACTCCCCATCTATAGCACCTCATATGGTAGCCATGTAATATGCCCCCTTTAGCCACGTAGTAGCCTCCTGTAGCCAGTTGATGCCCCCCTGTAGCCAATGATGCCCCCCTGTAGCCAATGATGCCCCTGTAGCCAATGATGCCCCCGTAGCCAGGTGGTGCCCCACTGTAGCCAGGTGATTCCCCCCTGTAGCCAGTAGATGCCCCCTTGTAGCCAGTAGATGACCCCTGTAGCCAGTGATGCCCCCCATTGTAACCAGTAGATGCCCCCCTTGTAGCCAGTGATGCCCCCCTTGTAGCCAGTGATGCCCGTTGTAGCCAGTGATGCCCCCCTTGTAGCCAGTGATGCCCCCTTGTAGCCAGTAGATGCCCCCCATTGTATCCAGTAGATGCCCCCCATTGTAGCCAGTGATGCCCCCTTGTAGCCAGTAGATGCCCCCATTGTAGCCAGTATATACCCCTGTAGCCAGTATATACCCCTGTAGCCAGTAGTTACCCCTGTAGCCAGTGATGCCCCCCATTGTATCCAGTAGATGCCCCCCATTGTAGCCAGTGATGCCCCCCTTGTAGCCAGTGATGCCCTCTGTAGCCAGTGATGCCCCCCCTTGTAGCCAGTAGATGCCCCCTTGTAGCCAGTAGATGCCCCCTGTAGCCAATGATGCCCCCATTGTAACCAGTATATACCCCTGTAGCCAGTAGCTGCCCCCCGGTAGCCAGTAGATGCCCCCCTTTTAGCCAGTAGATGCCCCCAATGTAGCCAGTGATGCCCCCCTGTAGCCAGTATATACCCCTGTAGCCAGTAGATACCCCCGTAGCCAGTGATGCCCCCTTGTAGCCAGTAGATGCCCCCCTGTAGCCAATGATGCCCCCTTGTAGCCAGGATATACCCCTGTAGCCAGTGATGCCCCCTTGTAGCCAGTAGATGCCCCCAATGTAGCCAGTGATGCCCCCCTGTAGCCAGTATATACCCCTGTAGCCAGTAGATACCCCTGTAGCCAGTGATGCCCCCTTGTAGCCAGTAGATGCCCCCTGTAGCCAATGATGTCCCCATTGTAGCCAGTATATACCCCTGTAGCCAGTGATGCCCCCTTGTAGCCAGTAGATGCCCCCAATGTAGCCAGTGATGGCCCCTGTAGCCAGTATATACCCCTGTAGCCAGTAATACCCCTGTAGCCAGTGATGCCCCCCATTGTTGCCCGTAGATGCCCCCCATTGTAGCCAGTGATGCCCCCCTGTAGCCAGTGATCCCTCTGTAGCCAGTGATGCCCCCCTTGTAGCCAGTAGATGCCCCCCTGTAGCCAATGATGCCCCCATTGTAACCAGTATATACCCCTGTAGCCAGTAGATGCCCCCCTTGTAGCCAGTAGATGCCCCCAATGTAGCCAGTAGATGCCCCCAATGTAGCCAGTGATGCCCCCCTGTAGCCAGTATATACCCCCTGTAGCCAGTGATGCCCCCCTTGTAGCCAGTAGATGCCCCCCTTTAGCCAATGATGCCCCCATTGTAGCCAGTATATACCCCTGTAGCCAGTGATGCCCCCCTTGTAGCCAGTAGATGCCCCCCTGTAGCCAGTGATGCCCCCATTGTAGCCAGTATATACCCTTGAAGCCAGTGATGCCCCCCCTTGAAGCCAGTGATGCCCCCCATGAAGCCAGTGATGCCCCACTTGAAGCCAGTGATGCCCTGTAAGTAATTATAAAATAATAAAAAAGTACTCACCTCGGTCCGCACATCCCAGGTCCGGAGCTGCAGAGCAGTGTAAGTGGCATGACGCCATCAAGCCGCTTACGCTGCATGCAGCTCCCAGGGATCTCCTCGGCGGCAGAGCTGCCTCTGCCGCCGAGCGGATCCAGCGTCGCAGCGGGCGTGGTGAAAGCCGTGCGCTCCCTGCGATGCTGATACAGAGGAGGAGTCAGGACGGGAACGATCCGTCCCGCCTCCTCCCTGCACCAGCAGCTGCAGGCTTTGCGCGACTGTTAAAAAACAGCCGCGCAGAGTCAGGGGTGATCCTCCGGAGGGCGATCCCCCGGGTGAGCGGAGCCACGGGCGATCGCCCGCCTCGCCCGCCCCTAGGAACGGCCCTGCCTGTTATTCGTAATGGGGCCTGTCACATTTTGGTCATGGTGCTCATTATGTTGTGCTATTTTGGCCCAGATTCTTAACAGAGACTTCTAACAGATGCAGATGTGAAAATATCCTTAATTACAGAACAATGAGTTCCCACCCAATGACATGTCAATGCTCTACACCTAACTAAGCCTTGCTATGTCCATTATCCACTGCATGTCCAACACATACCTAATCCCATCAGTACCCCTTCCCGTCGCCTGGTCATAATAATATGGCTCTTCTTTTTTTTCCTCCCGCCTTCAAATAGTCATAACTTTTTTATTTTTTCATCTACGTAGACATGTGACAGCTTGTTTTTGTGGGACAAGATGTAGTTTTTAATGGTATCATATAATGTACTGAGATATTTGCAAGGTGCCCAGGCCCTGAGGCTGCAATACCCGTCATTGTTTCTATTGCTGGTAAGGAGTCCATGATATAATCACCTGAGTGTTATGCCCTATACGCATGCAGATTTGTATATGCTTGTTTAAAAATTGTTTGGCGATGACTACACGGCATAGAAAAACGATCGTATTTTTGGCGGTTTTAGGATTCTAAAACCGCTGGTATGTGATCATTCAGCCAGCCCAATCAATTGTATGGGCCAACGGCAAAAATATGAAAACCGAATGTGGATTTTTTTTTTAAAAAAAAACATGTTTTTATTGATTTTCCATAATAAAGAATACAGTAAAATAAGATGTACATATTGTCATGGTACAGGAAGAAGAATGGCATGTGATTAACAAAATAAAGCACAATTCTCAATAGTCACGAGTCATATCACCTTTTAACACATATACAATATATAATCTAAAGTGGATGAGAAAAGAAGCCGAGCACAGATTTTGCGCAAAACGTGGAAAAAAACGCAGTCATGCATCGGACAAAAACGACTTTCGGACGTTCCAGTGCTGTGTAGGCATAGCCTTTAAAGGGGTTGTCTCACTACAAGGATTGTTTTTTATGTTAAAGATCTTGCAAAAACAAGTCACTTTGCAAAATATGTCCATTACCAGCATCATACCTATTCTGAAATATCCCCTCTTGTATGAGCTACATCAGCTTCTGAGGTCGCTATAGCTACAGACATGTTTGATCTCTCCTGACAGGCTGCCAGCACTGGTTGCTATAGCTACAGACCTGGCTTCTACTGCAGCCTACTAAACACGTCCCTGAATTCAAAGTGAAGCCAAGAAAACAGGACTGAGGTTAGATGAATCAATCTAGTGAGACAACCCCTTTAAGCAATATAGAATTTGGATTTTTTTTTTTTTTTTTTTACAATTTTGGAGTGCTGGATCTTCAGCGTATCTCAGCGAATACATATGCAAAACATATTAAAATTGATACAGTCGTACATATTGACAACATACAAACTTATAACTGTATCAAGATAGTGTTGTGAATAGGATTGCTGTAGTAGAATACATGTACTGTATGTAATTGAGTGATGCAAACAAGATGCATTAGTACACCCTACTGGACAAAAGAGGTCATTACAACCTACAACTTACTAAACTGAGACAAAATGATCCCCTGGATGTATCTTCATACTGCAATGGGAAATGCCAATCCATCTCCATAATAGCACAGTAAATACCAGAATATCTATATTTGGATAAATAAGGACTACATTAAATAACTAGTGTATACAATTACACCTTTGCTTTGTAAGCCCCAAGAGCAGGGCCATTTCTCCTCTGTACTCATTTCTCTCAAGGTTGCCCAACAGCACCTGGATAATCCAGAATGCTTAGAGCAAAATGTTCTATGGATCAATGAGACAAAAGTGGGCTTGTTTAGCACAAATGCTATGCCTAGAGCAAAATAACACTACACATCAACACCTGATCCCAACTGTGAAGCTTTGTGCTGCTTTGGTGCCTCCGGGCCTGGACATCTTGGAATTATTGAGTGAGCAATGAATTCATGAATGTATAAAGCACTTGAATGTAAGCAGCAGACTGTAAGGGTTGCAGCCAGGAACAAACATACAAATCAATGGGCCCCAGAGAAAAGACAAAGGGTGACATGTATGAATGTTGGTGCTGACATTCCAGTTCTAATTCGCTTTAAGGTAGTATAGAATGCGCCAGAATGTATGAACCTGTTCTTCTGCAGATCATACATACAAGCGCAGTCCAGTGCCAATACGACAACTCAGGCTCAGGCAGACCACCTTTAACCTGGTCTGGCTGTTCTAACTGTTCTAAAAGTTTTGGCGCCAAAGAATCATAAATGTGTCTACCTCTACTAATGTGGTGCGACGCCCCCAGAACGCCCCAAATCTTTGGTGTGCTAAAAAGTGTCTTTGGCGCAGTACCGAGGCAGTTATCGCACCACAGTTTGGAGTACGCCTGTTCATACATCTATAGAAGTGGTCTACTACAGCTTTTTGAGGCCAGAAGTCTGGCACAGTCCCCTTCATACATGTCGCCCAAAGTGCCCTAAGCGTATGAAGCCTTATTAAATTGGCTGAAATTTCCGTGAAAAAAATCTGTCATGTACTTATTAGCCTAAGGCTCCTTGCACCATATCGTTTTCTAACCTGTAGAAACAAAATCCTGAGCCATACCCCTGCAGTTTTTACTGTGTATGTAGGGTATTTTGCCAAATATTAGGGCATGGATTAGTCCTAGGGTTAACCAATGACGCAGATTCACATTGAGAATAATGATATGTGAATGGAGAAATTTATACAGATTTTGGTTTGGAAATTTATGCAGAGTTGACAATATGACCACTCAATGTGCTGCTCTCACCTCTGACTCTAGACTCAAGCAGTTAGCAGACCATTACAGCAGCACTGTCAGTCCCTAGCTGAGGCTGCGAGTAGCTAGTCATGGTCATGCTGCCACTAGGTGGTGTACAGCAGGTCACCTGCTAGGGACGTGTCACCGAGGGCCTGGTCTCGGTGAGGAAAGCCTGCAGTCGGCGGTCAGCAACTCTATGTTGCTGATTTTTGTATATAGTATGGCTGATATCCAGCCATTATGGGCTGGCTTTTTAGGGAACAGCTTCATGGTGGGTGGAAGGCGAATCCCTCGTTCCAGGTTTTACAAGGCCTATAAAAGCCAGGTCCTACAGAAAGACAGGGGGTGTGGTCGGCTACCTGGAATTGGGAGGGACAATACAGCTTAGAGGTGATAGGTCCAGATAGTGTTAGAGAGAGTTCTCTGACTAAATGTGTATTTAGTGGCCAGAGGGCCTAGGTTTTTGGTTTATGTTTTTATTTTCAGTAACCTGCTTGACCAATAAAGCTGGCTGAGGCCAATTTCAAAATACTGTGTGCCAAGTAATATTGGTGCCAAACCATTTTACCAAAGACAGCGATCCCGAAAGTGAGCTAAAGTGACCTCACCATCTTGTGAGACCTCACTCTTGTCCATCTGCCATCTTGAACAGTCTCAGAAGTCACTTTAGCTCATTTCCAAGAACGCCGTCTTTGTGTGCGTATATATATATTAAAAAACACAAACACAAGGCCATACTCATGGCTGGACAATAGGCTGAAGTCTGTAAGTATGCCCTTGTGTTTGTGTTTTTTGAGTAAATATTGTCCCATTTTTGCTGTGATTTTGTGTATATATATAAATATATAGTGTAAACGTAGTGTAGGACCCACCTGCATTGAGGTCTTGTTGAAAGTCGAAGGTGGGCTTAAGCAATTTTGCGCAAAAGTGTGAACAAAGAACCTCATAAAACTTTTGTTTTTTTTAAAGCAGAAAGTTTTTTTCAACATATTCTATTTTTGTGTGCTGCTTTTATTGTTATGTGTATTCAGATTACAGCCGTCACAGCGTGCACCCACATTTAAAGTTTTTTGGAGGTGCAGAACCAAATATTGTGTGTTGTGTATTACAAATAGGGGGGACGGGCTGCCTCCATCTTGGTTTTTAGCACTCCACCATCTACACAGACTTTTTAATCAGTGCAAGTGTATTTAGTAGCTGGTGCCTTCACATTCTGAAAGGTAGGTCTGGATGGACCACAGAGAAGGATAGCGTTAGTGTAAACGTAGGACGCACCTGCATTGTGGTCTCGTTGTACGTCGATGGTGGGCTTACGCAATTTTGTGCACAAGTGTGACCAAAGAACCTCATAAAACTTTCATTTTTTTTTAAAGCAGAAAGTTTTATTCAATGTTTCCCTTTTTTGTGTGCTGCGTTTTTTATGTGAAATTTATATAATAATTTTTTCACTTAACCAAACACAATTTTTAACAAAAAATTTGGGCATATTTTTTCCTCTTTTTTGGAAAAGGTGTTGTTTATATGAAAGAAAAATTTTTAATTTTAAAAAACCACCCTTACTACAAAAAATTTGGGGGGATATTTTTTTTTATTAAATTTATAAAAATAAAAAATTTCCCCAAAAAAAAAAAAAATTTTCATTATTTTTACCTATAATTTGGCCCTTTTTGGGGATTTTCTCATCTCAAACAATTTCATGAAACAAACTCCAACAACAGTGGAGGGTATTCAACATCAAAAATGTCAAAGTCGACTCTACACGGCGTTTTCTAGAGAGGTCACGTCTGGAGAAAGTGCAGACCGCTTAATCTGAGGTCCCCCAGTCTCCAACAGCCATTCCAGAATGACGCGACCTCGATGAGCTGGAGCATTGTCGTCCATGAACATGAAATTAGTCCTGCGTTGTTCATGCAGAGGCACAATGACTGTTCCTGATCTCTTAAGCAGTTAGAGGCTTTCACTGTACCATTCAACAAGTTGTCGGGCCAGTTCTGTTATTAACAAAACCACAGCTGCCCACACTGACTAACACCATCACCACCATCAAGGCTCGTCTTGTCCATCAACAGATGGCTGATGCTAGCGGCTCTGCTTTGACATCTCCATCCATTGTTGGAGCCATCATTTCTGCTGTACAAATATGCCTGTGAGACTAATGGCGTCAGGTCTACCCTTGCATGGGGGCTAGTCGTCTGGCATGCAGACCATGCTGATGTAAATGGTTACAAATGGACTGATCTGACACTTGGGTGCCTCTCACCTACACTAGTTAATTTTTAAAATAAATTATAAACAAAGGGTGTGTCTCTCTACAAAGATTATTTTTTATGTTAAAGATCTTGCAAAAACAAGTCACTTTGCAATATGTGTCCATTTACAGTGTCCTACCTATTCTTAGATATAACCCTTTTATTTTCTGTATCAGCTCCAGACCTTATTGATCTCTCCTGATAGGTTGCATGTGCTTGTCGCTATAGCTACAGACCTGGTGTCCTCAGCAGCTCATCACTGCAACCTAGTAGAAGCCAGTAAACACGCCCCTGAATTTAAAAATGAAACCGAGAAAAAAGGACTGAGGTAAGATGAATTGATGTAGTAAGTCAACCCCTGCAGAGAATTGTTTACAATGAAGTGGTCATCAATGTGTGATGTATCCCTGTTACAACCGCTGATGAAACTCTGTGAATCCTGCTTGGAGCCTACAATGGTGAGGTACTGTTAAAAAATTGTAAGGTGTTGTCTTGGTCTCATGATCCCCTAAATTTATTGAGGGTGGATTCAGGGGCTTCAAACACATTTATTGTAATTTTGCCATTAAGGCTCCCTGTTGAGGATCACATATTGTGCAAAATGTACTGATACCAATAAACATCAGACTGCGCATACTAAGTTAAGAATATGTCTCATTTCGTTCATTTAAAAAAATTTCAAGAAATTTTATGTTCATTCTGAAATTTCAACACATCCCCTTTAAGGCTGAGTTCACAAGGCGTACTGGGGTACGTACATGTGCTGCTTGCATTACATCCTTGAGTGTTGTAAAGTATGCGCTGGCCAGCAGCGCAATGGCCCTGCCTCTTATTTAGTCTAGTATTCCCTGGTGCATAATTTCTCTCATAGTTGAGGTCTACCTATGATGTGAACTGCAGGACCTCTCTACATCTATTTAATCAGGAAGAACTTGCACAATAGGTGGCTATACTAAATACTTTTTTTTCGCACTGTATGTCTGAACTGCAAAAGAACAGGTTCATACATTCTGGCACATTCTACACTACCTTAAAGCTATTTAGAATTGGCCTGTCAGCACCAGGATTCATACAAGTCGCCCTAAACTTCTAAATAATATGTGCAACTGTAGTAAGAGGAATATCAAGCTGTTTGGACATGGTCTTTTAGCCCTTATGTTTAACATGTTTATCATTTTCTTTCTAATCTCCTGATACTCTCCTTAGTTTTCTTTGGTCCATGTTCAGTATGGCACATACCATGTTACCAAATAGAACAGTGACTACTTTTCACCCTTTAAATGGGCAGACTGACTACTACAAGTTTGAAAACATCTGTGATGCTAATGACAAGACACACCTTAGTTTAACATGTCAATTTTTTCTAGGGGTACCATCATTTTTATTCAGGCCAATTTTATCAGTAATTTGTTTTATTTTTATTTTTTTTGGGGTTGAACCACAATTCTAACACAATGTCTGATTTAATTAATTGTTATATTTCAGTAATTCCTAAGTATTTATTAACTTTTGACCAGCTTCCAGTCCTTGTAGTAGACTGCATTGATTGCTTTTTCTGTTCTTTTAATGGAAAAGCGCACCAACAATTTTGTCTATGTGTGTAGCTAACTAATACTACTGAGTTTATTTACAATTATTAGATGCAAAAGTTTACTTTGTAGTCTTGAACTGTGAATTTCTGTGCTTAACAACTGGCATCAACAGTACAACTGGTTGTGTGTTTTTAGTTTAATTAGATTGTGTTTTTCTATATTTGATATAGATAAACAGATCACATGTTATTAGTAATCAATGCAAAAATCAGAATAATGCCAAAAGATTTACTTACTTTTTCATGCAACTGTATAAAGTAACATATACCAAATAGTTTGTTTAGTACATTTTTTCTTTTTCTTCAGTAATATTATTTTATGAACTTTGTTTATGTGTATGTATTCATTCTCAATTAAGTATATGTTAACATACTGCATGTTTTACCCATTATTTATTCATTTTATTGATTCCTTTTTGTACATTAGCGCTTTCTCATTGAACAATGAATTCTCACAAACTTGTCCTCTGTTCTCCCCGCTGAAGACAGGGTGCTCCAGATTCAATGAGTGTCTCTACAGGGTTACATAGTAAGAGGGCTCATCCAATATCTGTTAAGATGCTGAAACTCAGCAAAACATGTTGGAAAGGTGTAGTGATATATTTTAATAATGTGGCAACCTTGGCATTATGTGGTAATGGACAGACAAGCAGCTAGCCCATTAATGATAAAATATTACAATAATAAAGGTTGTCTATAAATATTAGATTATAAAATATATAAATAAGAGGTCGAATGTGTAGCTGCTGACCAGTGTAGACTGCATTAACTGTATAGAGAGACTACTATAGGAGTACCAGCTTTCATTCTGGAAAACTCAAAAAGAGTGAAGTACAAAAACCTATGATGATTTTTAGGTCAAACGCTACCTGAGTGACAATATCAGTCAACGATCTACAAACATGTTTACTAAGTATCCAGATGCAACATAGTAGTCCTTAAGGACTACCTATTACTAAGGCTCTGGTTCACATCTGGGTTTAGACTTTCCCATCGTTCTAGTCCATTCTGTACTGTGTTCACCACCATAACTCCTGAGGCCAGGCATGGCCTCGCTGTCTGTGGGGAGTTTAAACAAGATTCCGATACTCGTCTTTCCGTCCCCCATATCCAATGCCCCTTGCCAGCTCTCCTGTCACCTGCATCTCAAGAACCTCTCCGAATCCGAACCTTTTGCTCACTGTGAAACAACTCAAACTCTCATTGTTCGCTCTTATTCATTCTGCGTCTCGACTGCTTAACGTCCTCCCTCTGTGCAAACTCTCCCCTCTTCATCTTCCTTAATGGCAGCAGCCAGGCTTAGTCTTTCTTCCAGCCGCTTACATGCTTCCTACCCTGTGTCAGTCACGCACTGGTTGCCTATCCATACCACGGCAACATACAACATAAACTCTTCACATCTCACTCATAAGCTCTCACAACGCGAGTGCGAGCCTCCCTACAAGCTCCTCCCTCATCTACAGTCTACACCCTACCCGCGTCTCACCCTCTGCTGATGAAATCAGGTTACACTCAATCAATATGCTTGGAACCTCTCATGCCCGTCCCAAGACATCACACGAGCGGCACCAGTTCTCTGAACATGCTACGCGGGCGATCAGGAACACTCAGACTCTCATAGCTTTTAAAATGGCCCTGAGAATACATCTACTCACTCTGGCCTACCAGAATCCCTAATGCTAACACCCCCACCTCCCCCCACACACACTCCTAGCGCACTACATCTAATTATTCGCCACTTAATTGAATAGTATATGTACTGTCAAGGGTGGCTAGTTCATCCGAATTCTATGTAAAACAACCCCATATTTATGTCCACATGCTGGACCATTGGTATATCTAGCACTTCTTTCCCTTCGTCTCTATCCCTAATAGATTATTAAGCTCTTGCGAGCAGGGCCCTCACCACCTTGTGTCTCATCTGTAAGTAACTTTAATATGTAATGTCCTGTCTCGTTTACCCATCACATTGTAAAGTGCTGTCGGATAATTTTAGGCGCTATATAAATAAAGATTATTATTATTATTATTATTCTGGAATCAAAAAATTGTAAAGAACGGTCACCGATTGATTTCTGTGAGGTTTCAAGGATTTTAGTTTTTTGACTGAAAAAAATAGCATACAAAGCATTGCTACAGTTTTTGCAAAAAGAAAAAAAAATTCTGGAAAGGACCCTTACTTTTTTTTTTTACCCAGAAGTCAATGGAAATTAAATACAAATGGATGGGCAACATTTTATATCCATATTTACATCCGTTCAATGGATCTGTTAAATTTTTTGTGCATTTGCAAAAAAAGTATCAGATATTATTTTTAAAAGGATCTGTTTTTAATGAAAATAAACTGATGCAAAAGTATCTTTTTTATTTTTTAAGATTTTATATTGTAAACATAGCAGTAATGCAATTTAAAATAATCCATATATCCAGTTTTCATATACCTAATGTGTCAAACACAAGACCCGTAGGCAGAATCAGGCCCACCATATATTTTATTTGGCCCGCAAGATTCCACATAAAATATGTCCACTTTCCCTGAAGGACACAGCTAGTGCTTAGCAGAGACAATGGACCAGCACATTGAGTGGGTGCCAGTTTGGGTTTAGAGCTTTGGGCAAATCTCCCCACTGTTGAGTAACTTACAGTCACCCTCTGAGGTAGGAGGTTTGGTGATAAAGAGGTGGAAAAGCCTTAAAGGGAATCTATCACCAATTTTTTTTTCCACTAATTAAAACAAGTTACTGAGATACAGTATCTCGCATAAGAGCATAAGCAACCTCCCTACTCTAAGAGTACTCTCCAACACACTGGCTTTCTGTATCCTCGCTTCCCTTATATGTCCACCTGCTGGACCAATAAATTAATTACCTTCTGGGTGAGAGTCTGCTCTGCTTCTTCACATAGGATAGGAATCTAGGGAGATATAGCGTAGTTCTCACAAAAGGTGAGTACCACCCGTATCATATTTTTTGTAAAATATTGTAGACTATATTCATTTCATCTGAAAACAACTGAAGATATTACACTTTGAATACAAAGGTAGCTCAGTGTACAAGCTTGTACTAAAACTGTGTAAAGTTTGGTGATGCCCTCCAAATAACACAACAGACAACATCCATGTCAAACCGCTGGCACTTTAATAAAAGTGAGCACGACCGCTAAAAGTGAAAATGGACAAATTGTGCCCAAGTGTCAATATTTTGTGTAAGCCACCATTATTTTCCAGCACTGCCTAACTCTCTTGGGCATGGAGTTCACTAGAGCTTCACAGTTGTACCACTGGAAATCCTATTCCATACCTCCATGACGAACATCACATAGCTGGTGGATGTTAGAGACTTTACACTCCATTACCAATTCATTTGAGGATGCCCCACATACGCTCATAGGTTTAGTCTGGAGACATTTCTTGGCCAGTCCAGCAAATTTACCCTCATTTTATATAGCAAAGCAGTGGTCGTCTTGGAGTTGTGTTTGGGGTCATTATCATATTGGAATACTGTCCTACAGCACCATTTCCGAAGGAAGGGGATCATGCTTCAGTATGTCACAGTATATATTGGCATTCATGGCTCCCTCCCCACAGCCGGCAGCACTCATGCAACCCCAAACCATGACACCCCCACAACCATGCTTGACTGTAGGCAAGACACACTTGTCTTTGTACTCCTCACCCGGTTGCTGCCTCACACGCTTGACACCACCGAACAAATAAAGTTTATCTGGTATCATCAGACCACTAGGACAAGTGGTTCGTAATCCAAGTCCATATAGTCCTACTTGTCTTCTGAAACTGTTCTTTGACGGATTTCTTGTGCTTTTATCTTAGCAAGAGCTTCACTTTGGGAACAACAGCCATACAGACCAAACTGATGCAGAGTGTGGCATATGATCTGAGCACTGACAGTTGTGTTTATTTTGAAAAGACAATCTCTGGATATGAGCACTCATCTTTGAGGCCTGTTCTGAGTGGGACCTGTCTTGCTAAGCCACTGTATGGTCTTGGACACCATGCGGTAGTTCAGTTTTAGGGTGTTGGTACCCTTTTTTTTATAGCCTAGGTCATCTTTATGTGGAGCAACAATTATTTTTTTTAGATCCTCAGACAGTTATTTGCCATGAGGTGCCAGGTTGAACTTCCAGTGACTAGTATGAGAGCGTGTAAGAGCGATAACACCAAATTTAACACACCTGTTCCCCATTCACACCTGAGGTCTTGTAACGCAAATGAGTCACATGACACTATGGAGATAAAATGGCACATTGAGCTCAATTTGTCCTGTTTCACATAAGGGTGTACTTACTTTTGTTGCCAGCAGTTTAGACATTGATGTCTGTGTGTTGAGTTATCTTGAGGGCACACCAAATTTACACTGTTATACAAGCTGTACACTAACTACTTTACCTTGTATCATAGTGTCCTATCTTCAGTGTTGTCCCATGAAAAGATAACACAATATTTACAAACATGTTAGGGGTGTACTCACTTTTGTGAGATGCTGTTTATTTTTTCTTCTTAGTCGTTTTGTTTTTATTTTGTGATTGCAGATTGTTTTAATTCTGTATTCTAAATGTAATTATGGGGGCAGCGATTTCACGTGAGCTGCTTTTAACAGCATTTAAAGAGATGCTTTACAGCAGCTGCATGGACATAGGAGGAACAGGAACAGACCCATTGACTTCTAGATATGATCTGTGACTTTTCTAGCTATAATCTGTGATCTGGGAAGAAGTCAGTGTGCAGGAAGAGGGTGAGCTGTGATTATCTCCTATTGTGAATGGTGGATCTTGTGTTATTTATACAAATTGATGTCATCGTTCAGTCTAATCCTGCTTCTATGGATAATGAGCAGACTGCTGAAAAGTTTTACCTACAAAACAGAAAGTGTCGGACTATTATTAGGCCTAGTGGCCAAAGTGAAAACTGCAGGATTTCAGTATTTTTTAAAAATACAACATCGAAAGTGATATGGGACATTAAAAAAGACACAACCAAACATGCTTAAAAAATATGTTTAACATAAAACCAGGTTTTAAACAATAGGTCATTTCCGTATGACATATTTCCTTTGAAGGACATGTATTGACCTTGTACTGACCACAACTTTTGAGAGCAACTATAATGCTGATGTGGCCCTTGGTGAATAAGGAATTTAACATTTCTGCCATTTACCTTAACATTCGCAGAGTGCAGCTGCAAGTGCTTTGAGATTTTTTTTTCCTTTTTGCCCTACAGTCAGAGCACCTTGTACTCATTTTGAATGTGAAGACTGAATTTGTTTTTTGCAGTTGTTGCCATTTAAAGAATGCCCAAGATTAGGGGTCTGCTCTTTTCCAGAAACAGCAACATTTCCGTCTACGAGAATGGTGCTAGTTTTGGGAAAAAAAGCATACCGTATTTTTCCTAAGCCTGGACAGACTTTTTAAAGGAACATTTACTACAAACTTATATTTCTACAAAGTTAGGTATCATTTGTGTCCTCAGACAGAGACGGGATCGTGAACTGAACTTTGCCAATGTGCCAGCATTTATTTGCAATGTTTTAATATTCTAAAATACCTAGCAAGTCATACATTGGTCTAAAGGCTGTCCCAAGGCAGTGTGTGTCTTCCGAATCTATACACCTCAATTTTGTGTTGTCACAATATACCAGACAGAGCCCCAGGATTGAAATAAACTTTGAATCAGTGTTTGGGAAAACATGTATGATTGGAGCTGAAACATCTACAGACATTTTTTGAATATACGATATAAACAACCCATTATGCTCCTAATATAGCCACCCAACAGTAAGCTTATTGTTAGGTCTTTCAACAGCCAGACCCCAAATGATCAGTTCTTAGAAATGTAGTACACATCATTGTAATACATGGTGATCCGCAGTCCTCCAGCATGAATACCACTTGTACTCATGATTACATACATGTATTTCTATGTTCATACTATAACCTTGCCATCCTTTTATGTTTTTTTAGATAAACTATCTATTGTAACAAAGAGCAGAATGCACCACTGTATGGATGAATCCACTATCAATCTGTAACAATTTTTAAAGAAATAAGGATCCTAATGGTTCCCTGTTCTCACTGTCATCTGATCCCATTTTCTAGTATAAGATATACTTAGCTGGGTCAAAGGTAAAAGCCTAAAACAGGCTCCACTTTGCAGAAAAAAGAAAAACAAGTTATACAGCCAAAGCCTATGTTCCCTCTTGCCCCACCCTCCCCCCACCAAAAAGAAAAATTCTTTGTGGGGTGAACAAGAAAAAAAATGCATGTGTGTGGTTTTGTTTATAGGCCTTCCACAGTAGGTAGGTATGTAGGTACCCTCAAAATTTAGGTATATATAATCCTTTAGTAAGTGTATGGACCCACTCATTAGGTGATATAGTCCCTCATTAAGTAGCCCCTCAATGGGTATATAGGCCTCCTCAGTAGATAGGTAGGCACATAGGCCCTCTTAGGTAAGTATAAAGGTCACAACAGTAGGAAGGGAGGTGTATAGTCACCCATTAGGTAGCTATCTAAACCTGTAGATAGGTATATAGGGTCTCCCCACTAGGTAGGTAAAAAAGGCCCTCCAATAGGCAGGAACATAAGTTCCCCCAGGAGATAGATTGGTACACAGGGTCCCCCCAGTAAGTAGGAAGGTATATAAGGCTTCCACTGGTAGGTAGGTACAAAGGGCTCCCTCCCCCCACCTCCCCTATAGGTAGGTGTAAGAAAAAATAGACTCTGAAAGCAACTGATCATTAAAGAGCAGTAATATTATATATAATAAGGTCTGTTCATGATCAGGGATGATATTATAATAGGAAGTGTGTTTTGTAAACCTACTCCGTCCCCAACTACAAGTCAGTTATGTATATTGCCCTGACTGCAGGCTATTTACGCAGCTGTTTATGCAAGCATCATTAAACGGTCATAAAACTGTTTTTACTCAAGCTCATTAAGTCTGGTCATAAATCAATTAAAAAAAACTTTATTGGGATTAACAGGTTATCTCCAACATGACATGGAGCCTGGAGTCTAGTGACTTCAAAAGAAATAACCAGGTCCTTATGTATCCATCTCCTTGACACTGCCAACATACATCATAATGGGTCAATTTAAGGAACACACCTAATTATATATAAATTGTCCTTTCCCTTTTATTATCTAATCAGCCAGTCAGGGACAACAAATTACCCTAATGAGCTGATGGGCAGCTCTGAAACCTTAAAGTCTAGTGGCAGCAAGGTCGGCTCTCAGCTGAATGAGAATGAGGAGGGCAGCGCTTGCGGCCGACCTCCTCTTTTACTTCTATGGCAACTCCCAAATATAGCTGAAAGCACATACTATCTTCGGAGCTCTTATATAAGTGAATGAGGAGGATGTCGCCCTTCTCATTCTCATGCACGGTTGGCTTGCAGTTAGCTGAGAGCTGACCATGCTGCTAGATTTTGCTTTGTGGGAACACCAAGGTTATAAAATATAATTTCGAGAGGGAAGTGGAGTTCACAGCTTGGGAGATCAGCCAGCAGCTGAGCTGAGTTCCATTCTTCCTTTCCTTTTTCCCAGACTAAGAAGATAATCTACCTTTGTAGATGAGCTAGGTATTTTTTAAGATTTTCTCCTTTTTTATTTTATGATTGTAATTGCATGTATGTATGTCACATTATTGTTTTTGTACTTTTCTTTTTGTTCTTTATATAAGCTCTGTAACTTGTCTCTAATAAAGCTTAAAACTTTAATTAGTCTAGTCCTTGATCAAAGTTTTTTAACCCTGTGGCTGCTGAAGAGCAGTACGTTAGTGTTTGACCTTTTGAGTTCTGGTAAGTGGTATTTGTGGGTATCCTAGTCCTTCCTTCTGATTTATTTTCTTTGTGTATTGAGGAAGGTGGTGGCAGCATATATTTTGGTGTGCCTAGACTGTGTTGGAGTGTGATTTATGTTCAATTTGCCACCTTAGTGAAAGGTGAATGCAAATAAGATTGAGTGGAAATAAATCAACTTCTTTACAGTGGCCTCCACGTCACATGCTGGCAAGTGTGTGTGTGTAAGTAGGTATATAGGGTCCCAAGAGCTGGTAGGAATATAAGGCCCATAAATAGGTAGGTATAGAGGCTCCTCCCAATAAGCAAGCACATAGGGTTCCCAGTAGATAGGTATATTGGGCCTCCAGTAGGTAGATAGGCCCCCCAGTAGGTAGGTAGGTACATAGGGCCCCCAGTAGTTAGATAGGCCCACCAGTAGGTAGGTACATAGGGCCCTCTACTAAATAGAAAGCTATATTTGGCCCTCCTGTAGCTAGATAGGTATGTAGGTCCCCCTCTAGTAGGTAGGTACATAGAACCCCCAGTAGGCACGTATATAGGGCCCACCAGTAGATAGGTACATAGACCCCCAGTCGGTAGATAGGTACATACTGTCTCCCAGTAGTTATGTAGGTGTACATAGGGCCCCACCAGTTGACAGGTAGGTATATAATGTTCCCCAGTAGATAGGTATATGGCATCCCCAGGTGGTAGGTAGGTATATACTGTTCCCCAGTAGTAAGGGCCTTCCCACAGTAAGAAGATAGGTATACCGGACCCCCTATTAAAAATCAAAAAAATAAAACTTCTCCCCGTTCCCCCACCAAACACTCCTTGAGTCAGAAGCGGCGGCATGACATCATCACACCGCCTGCTCCGGGACACCACTCCCGGCATCTACTAGGCCATAAGCCTAGCCATTGGCTTATGGCTTAATACAGGCAGCGGAGTAGGCAGCGTGATGACATCATCACATCACGCCACCTGCATCACGGCATTTAGAGGGCTGTGAACGACCGAGATCAGAGGATCTCGGCTGTTCCGTCTGAGCTGCTGCCTGCACTGTGCGGTCGGTGGCAACTGCGATCCATGTGACCCAGCGATGCGGCTGCGTGTTGAGGGGGGCCTTTAGATTCCCCTTGCTCAGTGGTTAGGTCACAAATGCAACCGCTGCGTGACCCGTAGCTACACCACTGCCTATCAGTAAAGAAACTAAAAATACATAGAAGGAAGAGTTATGATTCTGTTATTTCACTAAAATTAGAATGAAAAGAGATCAGAGGGGGGGAAATTCCCCCTTCTCTCACTGACACAATCTGGAAATAAATGTAGATGACTCACAGAGCTGGAAGAAACGCTTGGTTAGTGTACAAGAAGTTGAAGATGCCAGAAGGCATTACTATCAGACAATTGTACTTTTGATACAGAGTAGGAAGTCCAGTATTTTCCAATCTTTAATCACTACCACTTGCAGTTCTAAATAAAAAAATTCTGCCTTATTTTAATAATGCCACAGCATCAAATCTAATTTCCTGTATATTTTACGTAGCCAAGATTACTGAATTCCGAACACTCCAAAACTTACAGACCTCTTTTAACAGTAAAAACGCATTTGGTACAGCTCATACAATTCTGTTACTAAAAATCGGCCATGACATTCCTATACTGATGTGTCGATAAGCTTTTTAACTACTTAAAGAGAATGTGTCATCAGAAGATGACCAATTGTTTAACCCATGTTTGAATCCGAACACATTTAAGATTTTTTGATCGTGTTTTTTTTTTTAATTTTTCAAATCTTGTAGTTTTCACTTTGGCTACTAGGCTGAATAATAGTCTGACGCTTACTGTTCTGTAGAGAAAAATTTTCAACAGTCGCCTCATTATCAGTACAGGCAGGATTACATGAAACCCAAAGGCCAAAATGAAGCCCCCAAAAAAAGCCAGCTCACCAAACCAATGTAAGTCCCCGGGGGCTGAAAAAAACTTAAAACCCCTTTACAAGGTTGCCAAAAATGGGCGTAGACCAAGAAAAAAATCGCCAGCACTCCCGGGTCAAAGAAAAAAGGGGATGCAAAATTTTAAAAAAAAAAAAAAAAATAAAAAAAATTTTTTTGTTAAAAAAAAGGGGCAAAAAAGGCCGGAAAGGCCAGGGGGACGTGACGCGGTTTCGGATTTTCCCCTGAAAACCCTTTTGTGTAGGTTTACAATTTTACAAGGAGACAACCCAAAGTGTAGATAACACAAGATAAACCCTTAAAATAGGAAAATAATCAAGTTCCCCCTTTCCCCCTTTCCCCGGTTAAATTAACCCCCCTTTCCCGGTACAGGGGCATGCCTAAAAAAAAATATTTTATTGAAGTCCCTTTTAAAATTTTTGCTTCAGTTTCCCCAGGCTCCCTTTTTTCCCCTGTTGTCTGTACAGCAATTTTTCCCCCAAAAGCTGTTCAAGAAGGGTTCAGGCAAGATGGGGCCCCAAAATTTATATAGACAAAAAAAAATTGAGAAATCTAAAAATCAAAAAATTTTACACCAGCCAAGAAGAAAATAATATGTACCAATATCTTGTTTTAATTAAAAAAATATTTTTTTTTGATAGATTCCCTTTAAAAAGCCAAACAGCAGAATTGAAAATGCAGCTTTGAAATATAACACAGGCTGAAATACAGTATGTAAAATAAAATATTTTCCTGTAATACATTTTCTGGATGCTCTCCAATGTATTAGAATTTTTACATGAATATAGCATATATGTATGATATGCAGATGAAGGATCTACATATGGTGGGGCACATTAACTATGGCAATTGTACTACAATTCTGATGCAATATGCACCAAAAAACTGTTATGCATGTCTGAGACCATGTGTATTATGTGTTTTTAGTTCTTTTCCCTGGGGCAAGTGGGTGTGGCTTGCGGAAAAAGTGCTAGATTTCGGAAAAGGGGCCCCTTTTGACATTTGGGCCCCCTTGTGGGCCAAAAAATGTAACCAAAACTGGCACAACAATTGGTGTAAACTAAATCAACCAAAAGGTAGTATAAAATTCGAGAATCCTCCTAGAAAACGTAAAAAGCCGCTCACCTGGTAATGTTATAGTGTTTTAAACGTTAGTTTTTTGGATGGGGCCATCTAGAAAAGAAGCACAATTTCCCAAGAGGGTCGACAGGTCCAAAAAAATGTTAATTTTTTTAGTTCTCATTAAAAACATGAAAAAAAACAAAATATCCGTAAGGGGATGCCCCACCCGGGGAATTGCGGTGGTGAAGTACGGCCGCAATTTTCGCGGGTGTTTTTTGGGGAGTCGTGTGATCGCGGTACCCCGCGGCCTGGGGGGGGGCGGAGGCCCGCCCCGGCCCCAAATTTTCACATTCATTGCCGCGGGACTTATTCTCCGCAAGAAAATTGACATGTCCTTTCAAAACACCGTACAATGCGTTTGTTTTGTCGAGCGGGAAGAGGGGGCGTAATCCATAGTTCTCTTGGAGCTTGAAATTTTCTTAAATTTTGGGGTGCATTTGCCCCATATTAAGGCAGTCGCCGCTAAATACGTGGCGAAAGCGCCCCAAAAAAAAAAAGCCATGTGAAATTTTCCCCAAGGGGACAGAATGGAACACGATGTCACCTCAGGATTTTTGTTTTTATTTATCTGTCTTTTATATGGGAACTAATAAAATAAGCATTTTTATGGACGTGTGCTGAACTCTCTATAAAATTAGAGAGCATTTCTGGAGCTGTATGAATAAAATTTATCATACAGTATGAGCCTCTGTGATAAAATGTAGTTTATGCTGAGCATTAGAGTATACGTATATGTGCCTGAATGTGTAATGACTAGACTACTGCATATGTCTGTTTTGGCTGGTTGGGAAAAGCTTCTTGATGATGTCTGACATCTGTGAATCATACTGGTATAGCACCTGATATCTGGTATTGCTTACAGTCACACTGCTCAGTGCTGACAATCAGCAGAACTTACCTAAGTCATTATTCTTTGTAATGGCTGCAGCTACTCGGGTCCTTGGACCTTGCTGTGTAAACGGATATCCAAATTTAAGAATTGCCGAGTTCTCTTCAAGCATCTGTGCAATTTCCATCTCCACGGCAGTCCCCAGCTGCTGTCTCTGCAGGCAAGGAAGTCGATGTGAAATGGATCTGAGCTATAGCATGTTATCAAGACCTAAATAAATGATTATACCATTACCTGATTAGCAATCTTAATCTCTGTCAGGGTCCTGTTTTGTTTCAGAGCTTCTACAAGGGCCAAAATCCCAGTTCCTGTTATGAAGTTTGTTTCAATGTTGAAACTCCTCAATGTCTTATTAACCTTCAACATATCTGCAAAAGCCTTTAAATAATAACAGCCTAGTAAGGGATGATTAAGCCACAGCTATCAATACACACTTTATGCAACTCTTATTCTACATCTGCTTAAAATATAGCTGCAGCTACATGCATATTTCCCAACGCGCACTCCCCTAATTTCAAATGCAACGGAGTTTTTACAGTTAAAAGCTAAAGAAAGTTTAGGAACTTCGCAAATACTGTAATTCACTATTTTGTAATGACTTTGGGCTATTGTTTGCCGTTTCCTTATTCACATAACATATACATAGCATACAACTGCTTTGTCCTTAAATGTAGTGCCATCCTGCTTTACTGGTAGCCTCATACTGAGGCCAAATGGGGCATCACTGTTGATAGCATAATTTAGGAGG
This sequence comes from Phyllomedusa bahiana, assembly GCA_025379985.1. Lineage (NCBI taxonomy): Eukaryota > Metazoa > Chordata > Amphibia > Anura > Hylidae > Phyllomedusa > Phyllomedusa bahiana. Next base: position 49,596 of record JAODAL010001686.1, on the reverse strand, counting down.
GAGATTTGTCAGGACATTCTTATAATTTGCAATGCATGGGTATTATATATATATTTATATATATATAAAATATATATTTTTATATATATTTATAAAAATATATATTTTAATATATTTAAATAACCAAGTGCTTTTGTGAGTGTGGTCAAACAAATTGGAGTGTGAAAAATTTGCTATGGTAAGTTAGAACCTACCATATGGGCTCTTTTGGGGTCCCAAAAACAACTGCCGAATACTTTGCCCTTTATATGATTCTGTTTCACTGCAGGACTGCCAACATTACAGGGAGTTTCTGACTATGCTTCAGGGTAAGCTGTTTGCATCACATTTTTGAAGTGTATTCAGTGTGCATTACTGAATGGAGGTCCAAAATTATTTCTTTTTGCTTTTGGTCTGACTGTTTACATCCGTATACCACAGAAACAATGTGTGGAATTACACAGCAAGCTTTACATTAAAATGATGATCATGAGAATCCTACTTTCTCACAACCCTACTATAAAGGTGCGTTTCCACAGCAAAGACCAAATACTGGTCAGATTTTCCGGATTTTTTTGGCACTTAGGGGGGCGGCTTTTGTCTGCAGTTTGCTGTTTCAAGCTGTCACTCTTCGCACACACATGTTCATGTTCTGCCCAAAGACCGGACGTAATAATGAATATGTTCTAAGTTTTTTGGAAGGCCGTCGGAAAATCCGTGCAGTGTTTAAATCAATGTGATAGGTTGACAGTCGCTTTACAAATGGTTTTCAAATCGAAAAACTGTCTGTAAAACCGACTGAAAACCCTGCCATGGGGACAAGCCCTAACTTGACAGTGAAAGCAATTAATGCTGTGATCACAATACATGGCCTCCCTAAGCTATGCTTTATATTGCCATAGCCACTTTGTAAGAAATTTCCAAAATGATACCCCTCTTTATAATCTTGATATGGCCTTATGTAGTTAATTACAGAGATTCATGTTTAATATATACTTACAAGAGCCACTGGATCATTGCTTCGTGTTGCTGCTAGGCTAAAAGACTTAACATGGGTATTTGATTCCAAACACTTTGCAAATTCCTTAAGGGTCGGTATAGGGATGTTCTATAGATCATAACAAAATTAAAAAGAGAAAAAAACAACATAAACAACATAAAAAAGTGTTATTACCACCTCCAAAAAAAAAAAAATCGGATTTCTTACATATAACAGCTATGTATGAACCCATAAATTGTCACACTGGTTGCTAGAAGTGTGTAGCCTTACAATGCTACTGACAAACGGTGGCCATTAAGCCGTGTATCAATAGGAACCATATGGAGCAGTGAAAAGTTAAAGAAACAGTTTAACCAAAATTGTTTTCTTTTTGGGTAAGAGGGAAAAACTTTTAAAAAGTGTATTGTCACAGATTTAAACAAATTGTGGTAATCCCTCGGGAAAAATTAAAAAGGTCAAAATGTTTACATTAGTTTTTTAAAAAGGGCCCCTTAAAGCTGGCCAATTATGAGGGGCGAATAGGGGAAAAACTAAAAACAGTTTTTAGGTCTGAAAACAAAACTGTTGGTTTTATGAGACAAAGATTCTTTATGTCTTTTAAGGGATTATGTAAGAAACCCAAAAAAGAACACATAGAGTGACATTTATGATTTTTGTCCCCACGGCGCCTTTTTTTGAACGCATTTCGTAGTGTGGGAATGCCACCTAAAATCTATAAAATTGTTTTAATACAGGCCCATAGATTTACGGTTTTCCGCTCCCAAAGCGCCCACTTCGGGCTCAAAAAACCCAATTTTAAAGTGCTCTATTGGTCCGAAATTTAATGCGCCTGCATTTGTCGTACAAAAAAATTAAAAGGGCGACTTGTATGATGGGGAGTTGCGTGTTTTTGGAAAAAAAAAACTGCGCCTCACCGGCTCGAATCCCCGTCGGATGCAAAAAAAGGGGGTTGTTAGGCGAAAACCTTCGCCCCCTTTCGGATTTTTGCCTAACATGATGGGGGTGGAAATTTGGGCGCGCCGGGGGGTGTTCTGGGGGCTGGAGGGGAAAATTTTCAAAAAACTCTGAGGCATGCTTTGTTTGTGGGTGGGCCCAAAGTGAGGGCATTGCGGGCGCTCAACAGCTCCGACGGGAAAGACCTAGTTTGAATTTTGATCTATCTGAGGGGGGAATTTTAAAAGTGGGCGCGGTATTCTTTTTAATGCGCTCGGTTTTTAATTTACAGCATTTACACTCTAAAAATAAATGAATTTTCAAGAAGAATAAAAAATTAAAGCAACAAACCCTAAATTGGGGGCCCACAGGCCCCAGAAAAGCCTTTTTGTTTTTATATACTGAATTGCATTAAACTTCTAACCCAACCCCCAAATTACATAAAAAATTGATGTTATGAAAAATGTGTAAAAAAACATCTTGCAAACTGAATTGGCTTATGGGGAGGGTTTAAATTTTAGTGAAATTTTTAAAACGGGAACTTTGCAATATTTTTGTAGGGGATTTTTTTTTCTTTGGCAGCTAATATATATATTGTCTTTTAATGTTATTGAAAAAAATTTTTATTAAAAAATTGTTTTAAATTTTTCCGAAAATTGGGGGGCTATGTCGGTTATTAATTTAATTTCATTTTTTTGCCCAAATCCATTTTATTCTTCATTTTCTACGGGTTTTGAAATTGTTTTTCCAAGGGGAAACCCGTTCCGGGAATTTTTCTTTGCAAATAGGGTGCCCACTTTGTGTCGGGGTTTTTGCAACGTATTTGAACGGTTTTGATTTTGGAAAATTTTAATTTTTCCCATAGTAAAAAAAATGGGGAAAATGTATTTTCCGAGGGCGAAATCCCATTGCAAATAGTTGTAAAAAAAGCGTAAACAAAATGTGGCCCGTTTTTGCAATGAAATTTCCCGGAACGAAAATTTCGACCATAAATTCGTCCAGTTTTCCCATGGGTTTCCCAAATTCAAAGCACTTTTTTTCCTTATTTTAGGTCAGTTGGGTGATGTATTTTAGGGACGAAAATACTTTCTGTAAATACGTCCAGAACAAACCCCCTTGGGAAAAATTTAAAAATTTCCTGCTTGGAAAAAACCACAGGTCCCAGCTAGACCTGGCTGTGTTTGGCTCTTGCTGGACATAAAAAAAAGGGGGAATAAAATTTTGAATGAAGAAAAATTTACATCTTAATTTTTTATTTAACAACAAAAGCCCAAAATGAACATCTGCCCAAAACTTTTCTGCATTGGCTTATTAAAGAAAAAGGATTTTCAATTCTCTCTCTTTTTTTAAGACCTGTTTTTGCTATTTTTTCCCTTTTTTTTGGGGAGAGCTTATTTATATTTTTTTTTTTAAATGGGTCAAAAATTTTTTATAAAATTGAAAGTATTTGGGTTTAAATTTGATTTTTCACTTTTTTATTCATTTTATTTGAAAAAACAAACTTTTTGTTCCTTTCATAAAAATGCTTAATGAATTTCCCCGCTGTTTTCAGCCGTCTGAAACGGAATTTTTTGGTTTTGGGGGCCCGTCCTTCTGCGTCAAAGGGTTTCCCCACTGCGCCTCACACACTGGCGGGGCAGGGGAAATTTTTCCTTTCTTTTTATGAGCGCCTTCCCGGGCGGTTTAATTTGGCCATCCTTCGGGACCCAAGTTCCCAATTTCGCCCCCACACACTGGCGAGGCGAAAGGGGAAATTTACACCGCATGTATGAGCGTAAAAAAGGGGCAGGGGGCCCACATAAATGAGGGGGCAGCTTTAAATTTTGGATCGGGGGGAAAAAGGGGCTTCGGAAAAGCGCAGATCCCTTATACATGTCGCCCATAATGTGTAAATAGGGAGCCCTTTTTATGGTTTTTGGTGGGGAACGCCTCCAGCACACCCTTTGATCTTTAGGCGCATTAACCCTGGGCGCTCTGAATGTGTTGTTTTTGGAGTGTGCCTGGTTTAAAAATAGCAAATAGGGCTGTGCAGTTTTTGGGCTTAAAAAGACGTTTGGCGCACCCTGTTCATAATGTTGCCCTTTAAAGGGGGAATTAACTAAAATTAAGCAAATAAAAGATGTCCCCAATACAGGTTTCTTGAACTACCCGTACTTTTCAAAAAACTGTTATATCGCATATTTTTGCTATGTTTTGGTTCTCTCTCCACGGGCCAGTGGGGGGGGGGTACAGTTTTTAGAATGCGGGTTGAAAATTTCATGTCCCCCCAAAAACCTGCGCCCCTTTCCGGTGAAACTTTTTAGATTTTTTATATTATTTTTCACCCCAATTTTTATATTTATATATATATTTATATTTTATATTATAATTATATATATATATAATTTTAATTTTTTATATATATATTTATAATTTTATTATAAAAATTTTATTTTTTATATTTTGTGAAAGTATAAATTTATGTATTATTATTCCATAGTAATGTATGCACACATATTTATGCACACTTTTATTTGGAAATTTATATTTATTTTTCAACTACATTTAAATACAGTAAAATGAAAAAGGTTTCCCGGTTTCAAATTTTCCCCTACTACCCCGTGGGCTGCCTGAAACAGTCCTGATGCGACCTGTTAAATTTTGCCCCTCCGGCTCCTTTCCCTCTCCACTAAAGTACAGTTACCGTTTTTATTGTGTTAAACATTTAAAAAAAAGCAATAATTAAATTTTTGGGGAATTAAATTTTTAAGTTGTATAGATTTCACGTTTGAAATAAAACAGCTAAATTGGGATCTGTATCTAAATTCCCCCTACAATCTTTAATACCCTTGCTATCGGTAAAACTATTACAAATGAATAAAAGGAAATTTAAAAAAATGAAGAAAAAAAACTCTTTAGAGTTGCTGCACATATGGGGTTCAGGAAAACCCGAACAAGGGGTTCGCTTTTTGGGTTTTTATTTTGGGGGTTCTGCAAGGGTTTTATTCTGATTTTTTGCAGTTTTTTTTACTATATGTGAAAAATCTGTTTAAATACTGTCATGTTCCCTTTTTATTTTAATCTGTATGATTTTTTTTATTTCGCTATCTAAAACATATCTCGTTCAAAATTACAAATACAAACCTTTAAAAGTTGTTTTTAAGTTTACAATAAATAGGAAAAAAATTTTATTAGCTTTTTAAACTCGCAAGCTCTCTTCCACATTAGTTGGGTTTGGGGGCTCTTCAAATGTAGGTTTTACCTTTTCAGCTTTCACAACATCTACAACAGAAGGTCATTGTAGAAACAAAGGAGTATGTTAGCATTTGTGCTCATACTATTTATGGACTTTGACATAACATATTATCACATCACATATGAACACTGAGCTGTAGGAACTCGCTGGAATTCCCCATGGTTTAATGAAGGGGCCCAAATTTAAAAACAATTTTTGGGGCTCCACCCCATTTGTTGGGATACTTTGAAAATGTTATCTCGACATACACCTTAGTGGTACTCTTGGGTCTTGCCCAAAAAAAAGCAATATTGTGGAAAATGAGCAAGAGTTTGTTCCAAAAAGAAGGGGCTGTGAACGCATTTCCCAAAACGCAAGAACCATTTTTTTGGGAAATATTTTGCCCGGAAAAAATACTTCTTGCGCCCTTTCTCCCTATAAAGAATTGCAATTTTACCAAAAAATAGGGCCCTTTATACAAAGAGCACGGGGCAATTTTAATGCGCCCAAAAAGGCGCATTTAAATATAAATAGCAATGATACACTGTGCGCCTCCAACCCGCAAAGCATTTTATTGAGGCGGGATTACTTTTAAAAATAATTCGTTTTGCGCCTCTGTTATGATAGGCGGGGGTTACATACACCCAGCAAAAGATCGCTATGCACTTTCCCTTTTTTTGCTAAAAGCGGCCCCTTTTTTAAACCACATTTTTTTACTATGGAAAAAATTTCCAGATTTTTTATATCCAAAGAAGATTTATTGACAAAATATGAATATTACAAACATGTAATCAATAAAGGACAATATGCATAAACCCAAAATGCCCCGAAATTATTTTTTTTTTCTGGAAAGCAGTAAAAAACTACTAGGCCTTGTGGACCTGCAATAGAAAACAGTGTATATGCAAAAAGAGTAACCGAATGAAAGGCAAAAGAAAGGAAGGACTATGGATCATATAGGCCTGCGGTGTACAATAATATACATATTGAAATAGGGGCCTTTCCACATAGAGCTGAACAAAAAAAAAAGGGCAGCCCAATTCCTTCGATTAGCCATGTTAGGTTAAAAGCTACTTAATGCCATATGACATCATATCAGAATAATTACACTGCTGAGATAACAAAATCAAAGAGAAAACAGGGTGGAGGAAAGAGGAAGAGGAGAGAGAACGAGGACGCGGATGCGGACCACACACCAACCCATTAGCAGACATGTCCATAGAGCCACAGCAGTAAATAATGTGAATATTTCCCCAACACAAGGGGACGAGGTGCAGAAAGCAGCCACGGATATTAAACAGGTCTTCTAGGGAAAGATATTTATTCTAAGTGGTAAGTGACTACTAAAAAGGAGAGAACAGAAATGAGAGCCAGTAGAACCACATTTTCTGGACTAGTAATTCCTCCATATGGAAGATATGTCAGATTTCAGCGAACCACTCGTCTAGAGTAGAAGGGTCTGGAGTAAGTGGCGTAGAAGAGACTTTTTGTATACCAGGTTTGTCAGTTTGAACATGAATAGCAATGCAGCTTCGGGAGATTTAGAAAGTGGGGCTTCTGTTAGGTCCTGAATGACCTTGTACACCACGTCCCAAAAGGGTTGTAAAAACAGGAAGCTCCACCATATATGTAACATGGTGCCTACGGCGGTACCACAATGCAAGCAGAGATCCGGAACCGATGGGTACCAGCTATGTAGCACATAGGGAACTCGATACCATCTAGATAGAATTTTAAAACAGGTCTCTTGGGACTTGGAGGCTATAGTTACTTTATGTGTGAGTGTGAAACATCTTGTCCATTGAGTTTGTGAAAATTGTCTATTAAGCTCCAGTTCCCAAGCTTTGCAATAAGATGGTAAGGAGGAGTGGTGGAAAGAGGAGAGTTCTCTATATACATGAGAGATGGAGTGTCTTGGGGGCGATTCCTGTAAACATAATTGCTCAAACGGCGTTAAAGGTCTTTTGAGATCCATACTCCTCTGGAAAGAGTCATAGAAATGCCGAAGCTGTGCATGTTTAGTAGCCATAGAAGGAGTCCAGGTCCAAGGTAGGGAAGCCAGAGACAGCGGGCAGACCTCCTGTGCCAGGTGAACCCATAATTTGTTACTATTCGAGCACGTCATATCTAACATGCAAGAGTAGGTGGTGGCCGAATAATATTGCTTGCAATCAGAGAGGCCTAACCCCCGTCCTCCTTTCTCCTGATAAAAGTCATATATGGCAGCCTTGGGCGGCCACTCGACCAGATAAATGAAGTGAATGCTCGATGTAGGCGTTTCCAAAAAAGACAGTGGATGTGGATTGGGACTGTCTGCATAATATAAAGAAGACGAGGCAAAACCGTCATCTTGAGAATATTGATTCTGTCGAACCAAAAGAATTCCTCCTTGTTCCAGGAATCCAGATCTCGTAAGATATTATGAAGCATAGGTTCAAAATTAAGAGACATAAGTTTAGAGAGGTCTTTGGAATTCTTATTCCTAAGTAAGTAAGCCCCTCACGCGGCCAGAGAAAGGGAGATACCAGATTTTTTTAAAGGATCGTACTTTCAGGCGCACTTTACACTGATTAAAGAGAACTTGTCACATAGGTTATGCCCCCACTTGCTGAGGGCAGCACAAGCTAGTGTCAGACATGCTGTATCCAGCGCTCTGTCCCTTATTCTGTAAGATGTTGTAGTTTTAGAGTATTTAATGTTCAAAACTGCAGTTTTTAGCCAGAAAAGAGTCATGAAAAGAGTCATTTGAGGTTAGCCCCGCCCACTTCAACTGAGTAACCTGTTACTTTGAATAGGTAGAACCATGAGAATAACTGTCAGTGGGTGGGGCTAGCCTTTGGTGGGCGGGGCTAACACCTGCTCATGAATAAGATTTGAGCATTAAATGCTCTAAAACTACAGAATCTTAGAGACACAGCAGGTCTGTCACTAGTTTGTGCTGTCCTCAGCAAGGGGAGCATAATCTATGTGACAGGTTCCCTTTAAATGCGCCTAAAAAGTGCCGCGGCCACGCCAATTTTTGGACATGTCGCCCTATGTCTGTCTCACTGTGTCCTGTGGCTCTGCAACTGTGTGTGCTTGGGTACTTCATTGTGGATATTTGTCGGGATTCCAGAAATAGAGTTCCAAAACATATTGCGAATGGGGCCTAATATAAGTGCATAAGTAGGTATGGTATCAATATTAGAATACATTTTGAAACTGTTTAAATGAAGTATGTCCAGAAGCTTAGTGCACCCTAAACAAACGATTCATTCTTGTGTCCTTATGTGCACGACCATGTGCAATACGGACCACTCTATTGCTTAATGGATTATGGTGTCCCTGGTTCAATCTCCTCATAAAACATGTATATCTATTGAAAAACAGAACTATACAAGCCTCAAAGCAATAGATTACCACTGTATTAAGAACCAATATTACATTGGCAATCAGTTTGGGCTGTGACACCCACTGAACAGGTCTCGCCAAAAATGTGATGCGTAGCAAAATGTTTATTTTCTATTTTTAGCTCGCATAAAACAAAACAGATGAGGTGTCTCTGATCAGGGTCAACAATGGAAATGACAGTAATCCACTAGTCTCTCCTCTGATAAATTAGGCATTCCACAAACAGTCGTACATATATTTCGCACAACATTATGTATTCTTACTTCTAAGATCTGCTCCCTCTGATCCATCTTCATTTCCTTGAGGTCTGCTGGAAAAATGTTGCACGCCTAGGACAGCTAAATCATACAAGAGCAGAATTTAGACATGACGTAAAAATACAGCCTTGCGCTTAAACCTTTGAGCAAGAAGAACAAGGCCAATAAATACAACACATTATGGTGTTTTGAATCAGGGAACTTTCTTTTGTAAGTGACCCAACCTTGACACACAAAGGGTTTCATGATTTACTTCATGCTTGTCCTAACTTGCTGCAATTAAGAAAAGCAATAGCTGGCGACGTTCTTTACAAGAACCCTTTCATTTATCCTAAGAATGCAGCACAATTTTACTATTATGAGCATTATTGTCTAAATGGGTAAATATAGAAGAAATTAAATTACTAGCTGAGAATCTTGTTTGTACAAAAGAGAACAGCAGATTGGATAATGTAAGCACTATGTCGTAGTATCCACTCATATGACAGCTCATTTGTTTCCTACACTGCTGATTGGATTACCCTTTACCAGTTACATAAAGAACTGATTTAATAACCCTGTGTCCAGCATCTTCAGTGTACTCATAAACATTTTTTATCCATTCCCTGTATTTCTTATACAACAGTGGGTTGCCAGTTTCATACATACCCAGTCTATTGCAACTGCACAGCTTCCAGGCTTATCTTTATACCAGATACATGAATGATAGGTTGCCTTTCTTGAATATTAAATGGGGCTTATATTCCATTTTATGGGGGGCTTAAAGGGGTTTTGCCAGGATGTGCCTTATCTGCTAAGAAGCTAATGTAATCAAGCCATGCTGAGCTAAAAGAGAGACACAGCCAGAGCACAGAGCCTGCATAAGGGATCGTGTGAAATGTTCACTCAAATAATCAAACTACAACTAGTGGATTCTGTATACAAAAGACAACACCTTTTCTCCACAGCAGCTTGAAAGCTTCCTCATGTTCTCTGTCATCAGATAAAGCAGGGATCTACTCAGATAATCACACTACAACTAGTGGATTCTGTATACAAAAGACAACATATTTCTACCCGGTGCCTTGAAAACTTCTTCAGCTCCCTTTCATCAGATAAGAAGTGTTCTCTGCGCAAGCCCCGCCAGCAGCTCTTGTCAGGTCATATCTAATAGAAGCTTTTAAGTAACTAAGGGCAGGTAAGACAGCCTGCAGCTCTCTCAGACTGCAATTTTTGTAATCACATATATTTAGAAAAGTGATTAAATACCCATTTTGGAGGATCCCACGTCAACATTACATCGTGGCAAAACCCCCTTAAATACAGGAATAAATGTCAAATATAAACAGGAATGAATGAGCCACACTTTATTTAATATAATAAAATGACTTCTACACTATTTTTCAATGTAATTTCCAACCACTTCAATATTCTTGTTCCAGTTCTCATGAAGCTTCTTAATCCTAGAAGAGTAGAAGTCTTTTGATTGCATGTTACCCATACTTGCACAGCGTCAACCTACTTAACTCCTAAAAATTCCTTACGTGGGCCAAAGAGATGATTGTACTAAATCGAGACTAACCTGATGGTACTAAATCTAGGCTAGGAGGATGAAGTAGGAGATTCTACCAGAGCTCTTGTTATGTTTCCATTGTCAAAGCAGCATTGTCTTCACTGCTTGAGGTTTTTGGCCAACATGTGGTTCACTTGCAACCGACCCTCTCTGAATGACCTGTACCAATCATATATTTTAGACTGACAGAGATTCTCATCCCCAAACTCATTTTTTAAGTCTTGAATAAATCGGAGATGGGGCAACACCTTAGTTTGTCAAATATGTAATAATAATACCCTGCACAATGCTACTGTGTACCTTGTGCCGATTACAACTAACATGAAGGGGTGAAAGAGCAGCTAGCACTATAAATGATAGGTTTAAATATGCATGTGTTTTTGCAGTGAATCATGTCTTCTTATAAGAACAGAGCATGAACGCCCTTGTAGATTGTGCAGCTTTAATTCCCATGCTCTTCACTGCTGATATTCGTTTCGGAGTGGAGTTACATACAATGTATAATGTAGTTCAGGTAAATCATTAGTTTATGCAGTTCTGTTACTTACTAGCAAGGTCGCTAAGCTCTGTGTCTGTGGCACTTGCCAGAGCTTCTTCCAGTTCAGGCTCCAAGGTCACCCTCTCTTCTGGCTCCTGCTCCAGGGGCATATGCTTGGGAACAAATACTTTACCTGCAAAAACATGTAGGGCACGTAGTCTGTAAACTACATAGATTATTACTGGCTACAACTAGATGTTTTTTTCTTCCACAGAAATATACAGTACTACATTAACAAATGCTTCTGGCCATTATAAGCATGATTTCTAAGCCTAACCAAACATGCCAACTACTCTGGAAGAAAGGATGTTTATTTTACTTTATTAGTGTTTTATAGGGATAAAAAAAATACTTCAACTTTTTCCCAGTATTTTAAGCCTTTGATTTAGACAGCTGAAGCAAATATTATCTTCTTGCTTTATATGTGAATTATAACAAAGACATAGAATGAAATGAAGGATACATGTAAACTATAGAATGCAAAGTAAATGTGAATCTATTAAAATATAGAAATATTAGAGTAATAAATGGAGAACTTTTATCCAATAAAAGGTTCAATAGTTTTAGTGAATATCCCAAAATATACAGATCTTATCAAATAAATTTTCACCCAAAGGGGATGGAATTGTTTGTTAGATAAGACCTTGTTCATGGTTAAAATGTTTATAGAGAATATCAAATATACATATAATATAAATATATAAATCATATTACATAATTATTATAATTATTATCACCTGTTATGGCATAGGAAAGAAGTAAAATAAAATTGGAGCAGGGGCATAACTAGAGAAGCCAGGGCCCCATAGCAAACTTTTGGATGGGGCCCCCCTCCCCCCCTCCCTGACCACGACCATGTACCAGGACATGCTGTTAGATAATGTAGATAATACAAGGGGCAAATACCTCACCATACATATCACCATCATACTGCTACCAATCAAATCCACTATACCAAAACCAACATTACCAATAATGCTACTTCATAAGGACCTGAATATACCACCAGAACACGACCACGAATTACCACCACATAGTGACTGAATAATACCCCTACACTATTACTGATCAGTACACAAAGACCAATACTGTCTAATAATAATAATATATAATAATATAGTGACCATAAAGTGGTATATACTAGTGTATGGGGCTGTATAGGCAGGCAGGCAGGCAGATAGGGGGCTGTATAGGCAGGCAAGCAGGCAGATAGGGGGCTGTATAGGCAGGCAGGCATATAGGGGGCTGTATAGGGCAGGCAGGCATATAGGGGGCTGTATAGGCAGGCAGGCATATAGGGGGCTGTATAGGCAGGCAGGCATATAGGGGGCTGTATAGGCAGGCAGGCATATAGGGGGTTGTATAGGCAGGCAGGGCATATGGGCAGGCATACATAGGCAGGCATATGGGGGGCTATAGGCAGGCATATGTGGGCTATAGGCAGGCATATGGGGGCTATAGGCAGGCATATGGGGGGCTATAGGCAGGCATATGGGGGCTATAGGTAGGCATATGGGGTATAGGTAGGCATATGGGGGCTATAGGCAGGCATATGGGGGAGTATAGGTAGGCATATGGGGGGCTATAGGCAGGCATATGGGGGCAATAGGCAGGCATAAGGGGGGAAAAGGTCGGCCATATGGGGGGCTATAGGCAGGCATATGGGGGGCTATAGGCAGGCATATGGGGGGCTATAGGCAGGCATATGGGGGCTATAGGCAGGCATATGGGGGCTATAGGCAGGCATATGGGGGCTATAGGCAGGCATATGGGGGGTATAGGTAGGCATATGGGGGGCTATAGGCAGGCATATGGGGGGTATAGGCAGGCATATGGGGGGTATAGGCAGGCATATGGGGGGTATAGACAGGCATATGGGGGGGTTAAGGCAGGCATATGGGGGCTATAGGCAGGCATATGGGGGCTATATGGAGGCATATGGGGGCTATAGGCAGGCATATGGGGGAGATAAAATAAGAAACAACTTACTCACCTCGGTCCACGCTCCCCCGATGCGCCGCTCGCTCCGCTCTGCTGCTCTCCCTGCAGCCTCTGCGCTCAGCGCGGGCGGCGCGGTGATGTGACGTCACCGCGCGCGCCCACGTGACCACAGAGGGCCGGCAGGGGAAGTAGCAGAGCGGAGCGAGCGGCGCTCCGTCCTGCTACTACCGAGCAGCGCTGCCTCTGAACGCTCGGGCCGCTGTTAAGTTCACCGGCGGCGGGCCGAGCGGCATTACTACCGGGGCGGACGCAGTAGCAGCTGCCCCGGGGCCCCCCTAAGCGCAGGGGCCCCGTAGCAACTGCTACCCCGGTAGTTACGCCCCTGATGGGGAGAGTCATCAGAATTGATTGAAAGGAGGAATGAAGCAAATACCAATGACAACCAAATCGGATACTATTTCTGAAAAACATCTGAAAAAAAAAGATCTGATATTTAATAGGCTGCCAAGGGCCGATGCTTAGTATTTTTTTTAATATACAACTGTAGGCAGAGTGATTCTCATAGCAAGAACCATGTTACGGCCATGTACACAGAGCATAAGGCAGACCTGCACAAATGGCAAGAGGGCTGCATATAGCCCGCCAAAACATTTCTGACTGCCCTGAGCAGCACACAAAGGTAGTGTGGTTTAAGTAAAGCTTGCCCCAAAATGGTCAATGCCACATGGTTTGGGGGGGGGGGGGCGGGTCCCAGGCAGTCTACCCCCCACCTCCTGCAATGTTGTACGGGTCTGGCCTAAGGTGACTAATGTCTGAGCATCTCCTTTTTGGAGTTAGCAAATCACTGTATATATAGGGTTTCCCTGCTAATAGGTGGTGTTCCACCAGACTTGATAATAGAAAAGGAGCTATTCCTTCACAATGAGAAAGGGACAAATTGAGAGGTTAGAAATCAGGTTTTTAAATAGTGTGTATTGAGGTTAAGAGTTATACATAATAAAAGTTAAGTTTTAGTGCTTTATAGATTGAGAACTGATCGAGTTTAAGTTTGCCTATGGCAACATAGTAAATATATTCATTCTAAATTCACACAAGCACATTCAAATGTTTATGAAGACAATTCATCTACAAGGGGAACAAACCACTGTCTATAGCAGAAGCTACCAAATAATGCTTTTTGTAACTCAATGACAATAAATACAGTCATGTTTATCACAGAACTGCAAAGAACCAAATGTGACCACTGCACTCATTCATCATGCAGCTCTATAGACGAAGATGGCTGTATAGTCACTCACACTGGCTCTTAGTAATTCCAGATTGTTTGTGACCAAAACACTTGCTGATGTGATGACTACTTGTTGCTGTCAGCACAGCTTTAGGAACTCAATAAGTGAACAAACATCAGAATAAGAATTGAAACGCCATGTCACATACAGTACAATATATCCAGGATAGTTCACTTTATGGTTCTGAACAGTTCCTACTGTCTATCAGTTGTGAATCCAATCCTAGTCATTGCCTTTAGTCTAGTCATTCTGGAGCTTACTCTTTCCAAAATATAATTTTCTCTCCAGTAGACATAACAAAGGGTGTGTGCAGTTATCGCCCATAACAAAAATGTTGCTAGTTGTAAGCTACACATTCGACTCCCATTACCCAATACAGCTGTTTGGCTATTAGGAGCACTAAAAGAATACAGTAGACTCATAGTTATAAATCCTTTAAAGGGGGTTTCTCTTTATGCTGTTTCACTGAGTTTTAGCAGTTTTGCACTTACTCTGTCTCCTCAGGCTGTGGGTGGTTCTATAGCATATTCAACTTCTAGTGAGCTGTTATTCACTAGAGAGCAGAAGATTACAAATAAAGCCATGCTTTTCAGACCACACAGCACATGTACCTTTTGTTAAGTGAAGCTAAATCTTGTTAGATATAATTAGTTTGCTTCAATCTCAGTCCATCAGTGCGGTGACATCACTCCCTGCTCTCTACCCTCAACTAATCAGATAACAGATGTCCGTCTGGTATGCAGGTAATCATAGAAACCTGTGTGCACTACAGCCCACATAAAAAAGGTCTTATCTCATGACTAAAGCAAAATCTAATGACCAATGTATTTAGAAAAAGTCTTCATTTATCTGTCTCTTTATGCTGAAAGCTAATCTTTGTAGTGAGAAAACCCCTTTAAATTGAAAGGATAGTGGCTCCCCAACTGAACTGAGGAAACCTTGTCATTGGTGGATGGTGCCTCACAATTTGATCCAAAAATGTGCGCTAAGAAACTCATATTTTCATGTATCCAGAAAGTAGCAAAAATTAATGTTAAAATAGTTCATATATTCTGAATTTCACTGTCTCTTAGTGTTCATAGAGTGCTGCTGATACGTTTTTGTGTTTGTATTGTTTGCGGCCATGTCAGAGTGCATCTACATCATTCTCTTTAAACCCTTAGCGCTCCATGATGTTTCAGTGCGCCATGGCGAGCGAAGGGAGTATAGAGCAGGCTCACACGATGAGCCTGCACCATACTTTGCAGGTGCTGGCTTTATACATCTGACAAACAAAGGTAACGGCAGAGATCGGAGCCAGCTAAAACAGACATGTCAGGAATGGCCACAGGTCCCCTTTAACGCCACATTAGAAGAGACACAGACTATTATGGGTCACATGTATGAACCTGTTTAGGTATAAAACTCACTTTTTTGCCCATAGGTTACCATGGGCAAAAGAGTGAGTTTTAGACCTAAAAAGTTTCATACATGTGGCCCTATGTATGAACTCTGTTAAATAAAACGGGTTACTCCAACATCTGAGATGTTGAGTACATTCATCCAATTTTCAACATAATTTGGCCAGTATTCTACTGAGCACAGTCAAGGCTAAATATTTAACCTCTTCCAACAGGCATCTGTGATCAGTCTCTGGTGACTAGGACTTTATCTTCTTATGTAATATACGCTTTAAATTCTAACAAGTAAACTCTGCAGAACTGATTAATACAGGCGTGTTGTTTATAGACTTTAGAGACTGGAAAACAATTTTAAGTAAGGCAAATATTAAAACGTAATGCCCATCCGTCAGCTTAAATGGGTTGTCTCACTACATCGATTCTTCTTACCTCAGCCCTGTTTTCTCAGTTTCAATTCTTAATTCAGGGCCATGTTTACCGGCTTCTACTGGCTGCTACTGGCCTGCAGTGGTGAGCTGCTGAGGACACCAGGTCTGCAGCTATAGCGACCAGTGCTGGCAGCCTATCAGGAGAGATCGAATAGGTCTGTAGTTATAGTGACCTAAGGAGCTGATACAGCCCATACAAGAGGGGGTATCAAGAAAGGGTAGGACACATTAAAAGGACACATATTGCAAAGTGACTTGTTTTTGCAAGATCTTTAACATAAAAAGCTATTTTTGTAGTGAGACAACCCATTTAACAAGCTGCCTAACAAGTCTGTATTCCTAGTAGCCAAAACAGTCACCCAAAAATTGGTGCTGCTGAAAGAATACACTGGACTCATAGCTATTAGTCTAGTGTATTCAAGAGGGGAGTCCTGCCTCTACTCAATGCACATAGAAGAGTGAAAAAATTTTGGGATAATTTTAAGGGCCCCGTTAAAAAACCCCCTTAAAAAAATTTTTTCCGCGTATTGGCGGTACTGCGGCGGATTTGCGCTTCAGTATGGGGCCAACCGCGGGAGCAATTTTCGGTAATCCACTGCTCTCATTAGAAAAAGTGGAATCCTCGCTCCTCCCCGCTGGGAATCCGCCGCGGGGGGAGAAAATGGGCATTGCACATTATTTACGGCGGGGGACGTAAATGTATTGTCTATGGGGCGGGAGCGGCGCCCCGCCGCGCTCCGGCCCGCCCTTTTTTTTTTCAGGTGGGGTTTGTGTGCTCATACGGCGCGCAAATCCGTCGGGAATAAGCCGTGGAAAACGGCTAAAAGCTGGGTAGCTTTTGAGAGTATTATCTTCATCAGACATAATGGGCCACATGTATGAACCTGTTTAGGTCTAAAACTCACTTTTTTGCCCATAGGTTACTATGGGAAAAAGAGTGAGTTTTAGACCTAAACAGTTTCATACATGTGTGTATGCACATACACACAGCAGCCAATTAACCCCTTAGCACACCATGATGTACTGGTACATCATGGTGACGCTAAGGTAGTATGGAGGGGGCTGCCCGTTGTTAGATACAGCTGACACCCGCTGGTAACAGCAGAGATCGAAGCCGGCTTTGATCTCTGCTGTTTAACCACTTAGACGCTGTGGTGATAGTGGCTATGGCGTCCAAATGAATGAGGAATGGTAGATCTTCCCTCCCGTAACAAAACTGCAGGGAGGCGAGTGGTTGCTATGGCAGCCAGAAGCCTAATGAAGGCTTTCATGGCTGCCACCTTACTGCTTCTATGACTTCCTGCCTTCTAGTGGTCAAGTTTCCTAAGAGTAAAAAAAAAAAAAAAAAAAAAAAGTAAAAGATAAAAAAATTATAAAAAATATTAAAAGTTCAAAATCACCCCCCTTCTTTTTACAAATAAAAAAAAATTAAAAAGTTACACATAATTGGTATCACCACATCCATAAAAGTTCAATCCATTAAAATATAACATAAATTGGAATAAAAAAATAAATCCCAAAAAAGTTGATGTATTCCTATATTGGTAATTCAGGTAAAAGCACAAAAAAAAAATAAAAGTGACCCCAAAAATTTGCATGTATTCCTAAATGGTACCAATAAAAAGCACATTTTGGCCCACAAAAAAATGCACTCTCACTCCATCAGTCCATCAGTGGAGGAACAAAAAAGTTATTGGTTGCAGAAAATGTCACTGCAGTGCAAATGTTAAATATAGAATGTTTTTATTTTATGTTTTTAAAGTAATAAAACATAAGTTAAAGCCTACATATTTGGTATTATCGGAATCGTATGAACCTGCATAATGTAGATAACACATCATTTATACCAAAGAATGAAAACTGTAAAAACAAAACCGCCACAAACATGGTACAAATATGTTTTTCACATTTCACCCCACGTTTCCCAGTATATTCTATGGTATGAGGAATGACACCATTAGAAAGTACATCTTACCTGAAAAAGAAAAGTCTTCATATGTCTATGTAGAAGGAAAAATAAAAAAGTTATTGGTCTTGGAAGGTGGGGGGAAAAAATGAATGTGACGGAAAAAAAAGCTTGGTCCTTAAATGGTTAATAGCCACCCTGATGACATAAGGGGAAGCTTTCCTTATTAATTTAAGGAATTTATAACTATGAGTCTCCTATATTCTTTTAGTGCTCCTAATAGCCAAACTGCTGTTTTGGGTAATAGGAGTGGGATGTGTAGCTTACAAATGGCAGAATAAGAATACAGATCCCTTTTAGAGCTTAATAAATAACATGTAACATTTTTGCTATGGGCGATAACTGCACACACCCTTTATGTTATTAGAACTGGAGAGAAAATTATATTTAGGAAAGAGCCAACTCCAGAATGACTAGAGTAAAGGCAATGGGTAGGATTGAAATGCATTTATAGCCTGTGTTACATAAAATGAAATTAGCTGTCTGTTTTGTCAGGCCGGGGTAACACAAAAATGATACGAATCAGTGATGTGCACAAGTTCTGCAGTTTTGCATGTTCTAACTGGAATAGATAAAAGCCATCGGTCAGTAGATCAGAGCCCACCAAACTGCTGACACCACTACTGAGGCCCTGTGGAGTCAATTTTAAAGGGGCTATGCAGCGTCTCTCTCTAGGACATGCATGTGGCAATACCCTGCTCCACACTAGATAGGAAATTTCTTGAGGCAACCATCCAAGGCCCGACAGGAATGGTGCTGTCATGGACGGCGCCGCAGCCCGTGGGGCAGGCTGGGCGCGTCCATCTCCCTGCCTGCTCCCCAGCTCCGGGGGCAAGCAGTTCCCTGGTCCGGGTATCAGGCCGTGGGCGCACTCGTCCCCCGGAGCACTTTCACTTACCTCGCCGCACTCCTGCTGTGCTTGGGGGGCGCGCGCTCCTACTGCCGGGCACGTGCGGTTCTGCTGCTCAATTTAAAGGGACAGCGCGCCGGTGATAGGTCTCACCGGGCGCTGACCCTATTTAAGCCTTGCCTCTTCCTCATCTCACTGCCGGATCTTTAGTGGCTCATAGCCTATCGAGAAAGCGGTCTTTGTGCCGTGATTGTCTCTCCCGTGTACCGTACCGTTCAGCTTCTGTCCTTTGCCCATGAACCTCTGCCGCCTGCCCTGACCTACCGTCTGTCCCCGACTCCGATTTTGTACCACGCTCACCCTTGGCTGCCACCGCAAGCAAGTTCCGCCAGTGGAAGCGACCTAGTAGTTTCCCGCCGCAGCAAGTCCATCCCGCTTTGCAGCGGGCTCTGGTGAAAGCCGGGTTCTACTTAGACTCCGCTCCCTGGTGTGGGCTTTCACCATCGCTTGCGGTGGTCCAGCGGATCCACTACTGCTACCGTGACAGTAAGATCTGGCCATGGATCCCGCCAAGGTGCCTCTGCTTGGCGAAGCGGACTTTGCAGCAGTTGTTGCGCAGAAGTCACGACAGATCGCGCAACAGGCACAGCATTTGGACCAGCTAAGCGTCAAGTTGCAGCAACTCCTGGCACACCAACAGCAGCCACCATCACAACCCGTGGCTACACCACCTCCAGCTGCCCCGCCTGCGATGGTGGGTCCCAAGCTCCGATTGCCGTTACCGTCAGAGTTTGAAGGGGACTCCAAGCAGTTCTGTGGTTTCATCTCCCAGTGCTCCATGCACATAGAATTGATGGCTGACCAGTTCCCCACGGAGTGCTCAAAGGCGGCTTTCGTGGTCAGCTTGCTTGCATGGGCCACAACTCTGTGGGATCGGAACAATCCGGTGACGGCGGATCTACAGACCTTTCTCCAGGAGTTCTGCTGTGTTTTCGAGGAACCAGCTCGGGCGTCCTCCGCTGAAACGGCTTTTCTAACCCTGTGCCAGGGGGACTCGTCTGTGGGAGACTACGCGGTGCAGTTCCACACCTTGGCTTCAGAGTTATCCTGGAACAAGGCCGCCTTGTGTGCCACCTTTAAAAGGGGCCTCTCCAGTAGGATTAAGGATGTGCTGGCCGCAAGAGACATCCTGTCCTCCCTCAGCAGGTTAATTCTGTTGGCTACACGCATTGACGTGCGTTTCGCCGAAAGGCGAGAAGAGCTTCGGCAAGAACGTGAGGTAGCACGGCCACGCCAGTTTCCACGCCTGGCTCCAATGTTCCAGAGGCAGCCTATGCAACCGACATCGCTCCCCACTGAGGAACCCTGCAGGTCGACTGGGCCCAACTTACCGTGCAAGAATTGGCCCCACGTCGGATGGAGAACTTATGCCTACAGTCATGGCCAAAAGTTTTGAGAATGATACAAATGTTAATTTTTACAAAGTCTACTGCATCAGGTTTTATAATGGCAATTTGCATATACTCCAGAATGTTATAAAGAGTGATCAGCTTAACAGCAATTAATTGCAAAGTCAATAGTTGCCTAGAAAATGAACTTTTTCCCCCAAAACACATTTCAACTTCATTGCAGGCCTGCCTTAAAAGGACCAGCTAACATCGTTTCAGTGATTGCTCCATTAACACAGGTGTGGGTGTTGATGAGGACAGGGCTGGAGATCAATCTGTCATGATTAAGTAAGAATCACACCACTGGACACTTTAAAAGGAGGCTGGTGCTTGAATCATTGTTTCTCTTCTGTAAACCATGGTATCTTCTAAAAAGAGCACGTGCAGTCATCATTGCACTGCAAAAATGGCTAACAGGGAAGAGTATCGCAGCTAGAAAGATTGCACCTCAGTCAACAATCTATGGCATCATCAAGGAATTCAAGGAGAGAGGTTCCATTGTTGCCAAAAAGGCTCCAGGGCGCCCAAGAAAGACCAGCAAGTGCCAGGACCGTCTCTTAAAAGTGTTTCAGCTTCGGAATCTCGCTACCAGCAGTGCAGAGCTTGCTCAGGAATGGCAGCAGGCAGGTGTGAGTAGATCTGCACGCACTGTGAGGCGGAGACTCATGGAGCAAGGCCTGGTGTCAAGGAGGGCAGCAAAGAAGCCACTTCTCTCCAGAAAAAACATCAGGGACAGACTGATATTCTGCCAAAGGACCAGGAAGTGGATTGCTGAGGACTGGGGTAAAGTCATTTTCTCAGATGAATCCCCTTTCCGAATGTTTGGAACATCTGGAAAACAGCTTGTTCGGAGAAGACAAGGTGAGCGATACCACCAGTCTTGTCTCATGCCAGCTGTAAAGCATCCAGAAACCATTCATGTGTGGGGTTGCTTCTCAGCCAAGGGAATCGGTTCTCTAACAGTCTTGCCTAAAAACACATCCATGAATAAAGAATGGTACCAGAATGTCCTCCAAGAGCAACTTCTCCCAACCGTCCAAGAGCAGTTTGGTGATCAACAATACCTTTTCCAGCATGATGGAGCACCTTGCCATAAAGCAAAGGTGATAACTAAATGGCTCAGGGAAGAAAACATAGAGATTTTGGGTCCATGGCCTGGAAACTCCCCAGATCTTAATCCCATTGAGAACTTGTGGTCAATCATCAAGAGACAGGTGGACAAACAAAAACCAACAAATTGTGACAAAATGCAAGCATTGCTTGTGCAAGAATGGACTGCTATCAGTCAGGATTTGGTCCAGAAGTTGATTGAGAGCATGCCAGGGAGAATTGCAGAGGTCCTGAAGAAGAAGGGTCAACACTGCAAATATTGACTTGCTGCATTAACTCATTCTAACTGTCAATAAAAGCTTTTGTTACTCATAATATGATTGCACTTGTATTTCTGTATGTGATAAAAACATCTGACAAACCAGAGGGCAACAGATCATGTGAAAATAGAAGATTTGTGTCCTTCTCAAAACTTTTGGCCATGACTGTATATTGCGGTAGTCCAGGACATTTTCGGAGGAATTGTCCTCAGCGCCCCAAGCGTCCGGGAAACTCCCGCACCTAGGCTTCATGGGAGAGGAGTCCCTAGGTGCAAATTCCTCCTCTCCACGCCTGATGATGCCGGTACAGATCGAGACTGAAGCTGGTCTAGTGTTTCAGGTCTCAGCCTTTCTAGACTCCGGCTCAGCTGGGAACTTTATTCACTACTCCCTCGTTCAGCGGTATTGCCTTCCAGTAGTCCACCTGGAAAAACCGTTGGTGATCTCCTCAGTCAGCGGAGTGCTCCTAAGTGACGTGATACGGTACACCACCAAGCCGTTGTCTCTTCATATTTGGGTTCTACATAAGGAGAAAATCACCTTTTATGTGTTGCTACACTCCTTCTCGGCGATTCTGCTAGGACTCCCATGGCTGCGACTCCACTCTCCTATGCTAGACTGGACGTCAGGAGAAGTAACTCGCTGGGGCTCCAATTGCTTAAGCCGCTGTCTGTTGGCACCTCGCCCGGTGCTTCCCTGCTCTCGCTCCAAGCCCCGTGAGCCGTTGCCCGGATTACCAGCCGAGTACCAAGAATTTGCCAATGTCTTCTCGGAGAAGCGGGTTGAGAGCCTCCCTCCTCACCGCCCATATGATTGCCCGATTGACCTGCTACCGGGTACCACTCCTCCTCGTGGCAGGGTCTACCCCTTGTCTGTGCCCGAAACTCAAGCCATGTCGGAATATATACAGGAGAATTTACAGAAGGGGTTTATACGAAAATCCTCCTCTCCTGCAGGAGCAGGATTCTTCTTCGTGGAAAAAAAGGATGGTTCCTTACGGCCCTGCATCGATTATCGGGGACTAAATAAGATCACGGTGAAGAATCGGTACCCTCTGCCGCTGATCACGGAGCTTTTTGATTACCTACGCGGCCCATGGATCTTCTCCAAGTTGGACTTAAGAGGTGCCTACAATCTGGTCTACATCCGTAAGGGCAATGAGTGGAAGACGGCCTTTAACACCAGAGATGGGCACTTTGAGTACTTGGTCATGCCGTTCGGTATGTGTAATGCCCCAGCTGTCTTCCAGGAGTTCGTGAATGACGTCTTCAGAGACCTCCTATATTCCTGTGTCGTGGTGTACTTGGACGACATTCTGGTATATTCACCTAATCTGGAGACTCACCGAGCCCACGTTCGCCAGGTACTGAGGCGCCTTCGAGCTAACCACCTGTACGCAAATCTGCGGAAGTGCGTCTTCCACCAAACTAGTCTCCCATTCCTGGGCTACATTATCTCAGACCAAGGCCTGCGGATGGACCCGACAAAGTTTTCTGCGGTGTTGCAATGGCCTCGCCCAGTCGGCCTTCGGGCAATACAACGATGTCTGGGTTTTTATAATTATTACCAGCAGTTTATCCCACACTTTTCCACGCTGGTGGCTCCCATCGTGGCCCTCATGGAGAAAAACGCAAACCCACATAGTTGGCCCCTCGAGGCCGAGGAAGCGTTCGTGAAACTAAAAAACGCTTTTGGCTCTGCTTCTATCTTGTCGAGGCCGGACCCGACGAAGCCCTTCTCGCTTGAAGTAGACGCCTCATCTGTTGGAGTCGGAGCGGTCCTCACGCAAAAGGGGCAAGACGGTCACTTGTGGCTTCTATTCCAAAACATTCTCTCCGGCGGAAAGGAATTATACTATCAGAGACCGGGAGTTACTAGCCATCAAACTGGCCCTGGAGGAATGGCGCTATTTGCTGGAAGGAGCTCGGCATCCCATCAGTATCTATTCGGATCATAAGAACCTCCAGATGGCCCAGCGACTCAATCCGCGCTAAGCCAGGTGGTCGCTCTTCTTTTCCCGGTTTAACTTCCAGATCCACTTCCGTCCCGCGGAAAAGAATCTTAAGGCAGACGCCCTGTCACGCGCCTCCGACGTGGTCGGGGAAGAAGTGGTCCCCGAGCATATAATACTCCCTGAGCGTCTTGTCTCCGCAGCTCCTGTCGACCTCCGTAATGTCCCGTCAGGGAAAACATATGTGAGCCCCGCACTCCGAAGAAGAATCTTGAAGTGGGGACACTGCTCATTGGTGGCCAGACATCCCGGTGCTCACAAAACCTGTCTTCTTATCTCCCGGTTCTATTGGTGGCCGGACCTCGTAAAGGATATCAAAGAATTCGTCGATGCCTGTGTCACCTGTGCACGTAATAAAACACCTCGTCACAAACCGGCCAGGCTCCTGCGTCCCCTGCCCATCCCTACCACTCCCTGGTCGTACGCAGTGATCGATTTTATAACCGATCTTCCCCCCTCTTCTGGCAACACCGTGATCTGGGTGGTCACAAATCGGTTCTCGAAAATGGCGCATTTTGTCCCGTTGCCGGGTTTACCCTCTGCCCCACGCCTGGCCGACCTGTTTTTCCACCACATTTTTCGTTTGCACGGGTTGCCCCTACAAATCGTCTTGGATCGAAGGGTCCAATTTGTGTCTAAATTCTGGAGGGCCCTTTGTTCCCAACTGCAGGTGAAGCTCGATTTCTCTTCGGCTTCCCACCCAGACAAACGGCCAGGCGGAGAGAGTAAACCAGGTCTTAGGAAGCTATTTGCGCCAATTTTTCTCGGCTCGCCAGAATGACTGGTCCAATCTGCTTCTGTGGGCGGAATTTTCCTACATTTCCCTAGATTCGGAATCCGCGGGCGCCTCTCCCTTCTTCATCATGTACGGCCTGCACACCCGCCCGCCTCTCCCACTAGCATCCCCGTGCGAGGTCTCGGCAGCGGATGCGTTGGTCCAAGACATGAAGGCCATTTGGGCCCTGACTCGCCAGTCTCTGCTTCGAGCTTCTGCATACACGAAGACTCAGGCAGATAAGAGGAGGAGTCCCCCCCCCAGTTTTTTCTCCCGGTGACAAGGTGTGGCTGTCGGCTAAATCTGTCCGCCTTAAGATTCAGAGTTACAAATTGGGACCCCGCTATGTGGGACCATTTGAGGTGCTTAAACGCATAAACCCGGTGGCTTACAAACTCCGGCTCCCACCTTCCATGCGCATGCCGAAATCCTTCCATGTCTCTCTACTCAAACCCCTGGTTCTGAACAGTTTTTCTTAAAAAAACGGTCCCTAAATCTCCTGTAACTGACGCACTAATGTTTTCCTGGTAAAAGAGATCTTGGATATGAAGGTGATTAGAGGAAAACGATATTTCCTCATTGATTGGAAGGAGTTTGGGCCCGAGGAAAGGTCGTGGGAGCCGGAGGATAACATTCTGGACCGTGGGCTAGTACAGAGTTTCTGTCATGGACGGCGTCGCAGCCCGTGGGGCATGCTGCGGGCGCGTCCATCTCCCTTCCCGCTCCCCAGCTCTGGGGGCGAGTGGTTCCGCGGTCCGGGTATCGGGCCGTGAGCGCACTCGTCCCCCGGAGCACTTTCACTTACCTCGCGCGCTCCTGCTGTGCTTTGGGCGCGCACTCCTACTGCCGGCCAAGCGCGCGCGGTACTGCTGCTCAATTTAAAGGGACAAGCAAGTTCCGCCAGTGGAAGCGACCTGGTAGTTTCCCGCCGCAGCAAGTCCATCCCATTTTGCGGCGGGCTCTGGTGAAAACCGGGTTCTCCTTAGACTCCGCTCCCTGGTGTGGGCTTTCACCATCGCTTGCGGTGGTCCAGCGGATCCACTACTGCTACCGTGACAGGTGCATGTGTTGTACTCTAAAAGAACACGAACACAGTACCTGCCAGTGGTTCTACAGTTGTCTTATTAACTGGTGTGCAGCAGCGTCTCTCTACACGTGATGTCACGCTGGACAGCAGGGTAATCATAGATATCCAGACGCTTATACTACAAAGAATACAGAGATACTCAGGTGCCACATGCAAGTGCCGCCCTCCTCATTGTTATGTATGGTCGTCTCACTGCTAGCTGAGACCTGGTCTGTGCAGTGGAGTTCACTTTGTAGGAACATGCTTTTAAGGATTATGCACTTCAGGAATGTGCTCATAGTTTAAATTAGACCAAAAGTGTTACCTGAGAGGTATGTAACATGCAAAACACAAGTGGATCTCCATTCTTTGTTGGTTAGTTTCATTACAGGTAAAAGAGGTATTTCCACCATAAAAAGGGATAACATATTATTAGAATACGCCATCACTTTCTGTTGTATATAAATCTGACAGCCAGAATCATCGCTGATACATGTTCATTGCATTTTTGGGTTCCTCTATTATTCTTATTAGAAATGTCTGAATAAACTTATAACTGGGTAGTGCCAATCCCTTCTCAATAACACATAAGGGAAATGGTTACAGAGCAATCAAGGACATGCTCTTTACAAGAAGAATGGCAACACCCTGTTGTTTATTTATCCTGAAAGGTTATAGACGCATTTCACATGCAAAAATGATTTTTAAATAGTTAGGGAACTTTCACACAGAGTGTTTTTGGTGTTTTTGTGGTGCGTTTTTTTAATGTGTTTTTAATGCACATTTTTGTGCAGAAATGGGCAGCATTAATTGCTGTGCATTTCTGCAAAAAAATAAAACACACCAAAAAATGCGGCAAAAAACACACCATGTGTTGTTACCTTGGAGAAAAATTTTAGAGCGACATGTATGATTTTTGGTGCTTCGATGGCAATTTAATTGCGCATGATAATAGTGTAGAATGTGCCTGAATTTATGAACTCGGGTCATAAATCAGGCACATTCTAGCGCAGAAACAACACTTCTGGCTCAGGTAAACCACTTTTAAAGTGGTTTACCTGTTCCAGCAGTAATGCGCCTGGATTTGCTGTACTGAAGCTATAAATCTGTATCTTCATACGGTTGTAGTGTGACACACCTCCAGCACACCCCCCGAAATCAGGTGCATTACAAAATTCTGCGGGCGCTCTGTAATGCACCTGATATTGGCGTGCGGGCATTTAAAAAATATAGCGAATGTGGCTGCGCTACATCTCGGGCTGAAAAGACGCTAGACTTCTAGCGTAGACCCGTTCATACATGTCCCTCTTAGTTTTCAATCTTCCTTCCTCTGTTCATTTTTAGACAAATTTTTTCATGTTTATGTGTCCTTCCAGTAATATTGTATGTCAGGTCTGTGTGGCAAGAGGTAAGCATAGAGTTTGTCATTGGTGCTCTGCTTTCTCTCTACACTTGTACACAGCCTATGTGATTTCCCTCTTGCAAACTTCTTTGTGTGTGCTTTCCTCACTATTCATGGTCTGTGTGAGCTGTACCTCCTAACCCTTTTCTTCTGCCATTTCAGTTAGGTGCAGGCACAGTGCAAATGAAGATTTATTTGGGATTTAGCAGCAGCTAAGTGAATGCTTTATATATACTACACAGAAATGGTAAGAAATTTGTATTTAAGCCTGTTTAGAAAGTTGCTTAAATTTTGCATTCAGGAAGCAAGTGGACAATAAAAAAAAACTTAAATGCTAAAGTGTATAAAGCTGTTACATTTCCAGGAGGAAAAACAGAGGAATATCACAATGCATTGTTCTATGAAAAGATGCACCGTTATTTATGGGGAAAGTATTTACTGAAACAAGAATGTTTAGAGAGCTGGTAGCGCCTGTTTACACAACTATGTACAAAATATATATGTACCCCGTAGAAAAAATTCCCGAGAGGCTCAGGAAAATTCTCCAGGTGCACAAAAAACTGGAAGAAAGAAAAGCGCAGCTGAGATCTTCTTAAAAGAATGCGCCCCATAATTACAGTAATCTATAGCTCTCATAGAGAACTATGGATTACGCCTTGTCCCCCGCGCTTACAATACAATCGTATCATACGCGCAGGGAGATAAGTGACATGTCACTTATTTGCGGCGATTACGTGCCGCGAGTAATGTATGTCTATGGGGGTGGCGGGCTGCCGGCCCCTCCGCGCCTCGCGAGCTCCTGAGACTCATGATGTATTGTGGCGCGTACTGTACGCACCACAATACATCGTGTGAACATACCCAAAAAGGGAATGTGTCCTCAAAAAATTACTTATTGTTTAACTCACGTTTTTATGTTAAACACATTTTTGAAGAATTTTATTTTAAATTTTCCATATCACTTTCAATATTTTTTAATAATTCTTAAAGGGGTTGTCTCACTACAAGGATTGCTTTTTACATTCAAGATCTTGCAAAAATAAGTCACTTTGCAATATATGTCCATTAACAATGTCCTACCTATTCCTAGATATCTCCTCTTGTATGGGCTGCATCAGCTCCTCAGGTCATTATAGCTACAGATCTGTTCCATCTCTCCTGATAGGCTGCCAGCACTGGTCGCTATAGCTACAGACCTGGTATCTTCAGCAACTAATCACTGCAGGCCAGAAGTAGCCAGTAAACATGACCCTGAATTCAAATATGCAACTGAGAAAATAGGACTGAGGTAAGATGAACTGATGTAGTGAGACAACCCCTTTAAGTCCTGCAGTTTTCACTTTGGCCACTAAGCCTAATAATAGTCTGACACTTCCTGCTCTGTAGAGAGCATTTTTCAGTAGTCTGCTCATTATAAGCACAAGCAGGGTCAAACTGAAAGGAGACACCAATGTGTATAGAAAACAAAGGATCCACCGGTCACAATAGGAGATAGTCACAGTTCTCCCTCTCTCCCTCCCTGCACACTGACTTCTTCCCAGGTCACAGAGCATGGCTAGAAAACTGTCCTATAGAAGTCAATGGGAATGATCCAGTCCACAGGTTCCTATGTGCATGAAGCTGCTGTAAAGCCTCTCTCTAAATGCTGCTAGAAGCCGTGTAGGCAAGAATGCTGTCCCCACAATCATATATAGACGACCAAATCGAGAAATCTACAATCAGAAAAAAGTAGCTAAGAAGAAAAGAATATGTATCAGGGTCTTGTTTTAACAAGTAAAAAAAAATAATTGGCGACAGATTCCCCAGAAAGATTGTCTCTGTCGCCCATATCAACCAATTTAGAGCTCAGTTCTAACTGGTTGCTATGGGTAAAAACAATTGTAGAGACAATTTTCAGAAATAAGGCCGATTGTTCTCAGTTCAGACTTTAAATTGTAGTTTTGAAAACTTATAATAAAAAGTTTCAAACTAAGGCTTAAAAATGAAAACTAAAATTAGAAGCACCAACGTCACAGTTGTTTTTTGTATAATGTAATAGTGAGCAGATCTAATGGCTGGTAGGGATTAGATCAATGGCTAAAAACAATGCAGCACTGAGAACGTATCGTGTCACTAATTTTCCTGTTTACAGAAAGAACACAGACTATCCATCTGTCTTGTGACAGTTTGGCCAACAAATGTCAAACATCAGAAATTAGGCAATTTGTGAGAACAGATTTGCAGCGAGTGTCATACATTTAACACGATCATAGTAAACAAGATTAAAAGGAAAGCTACATTTCTGTGTTTGTGAAACACTCTTATGAGCTTTGTGGATATAAACTGTATCTGGAAGCAATTAAAGTGGAGATCCTGTTTTTGCAAATCTCCATTACATTATTGCCAGCTATAGGATTTAAGTAGAATACAGCGCCAAGAGACACATATTTATTTAGCTGTGCAAGCTGAATCACGCTAGATGGGACCACCAAAGGTTTCAGTCTCTGTGTGTGAAGACATTTCTATAGTTATATAGCTACAATCCAAACGTAATGACACATCTGTAAAAGGCTTGGGAACTATGCAAAACCTGCAAATGCAACTGACCAGAGCTCCCGTATTGTACCTCTCCCAAGGACCGCAGTAAATCTTACAGGGGGTATTCTTTATCTGAGACCTTTATGGGATTTTAATTATCAATACCCAAAATGTCTGAGAGGTCTTCGTTCCACTTTAGGGCCTGCTAGAGATCAGAATGGAGGGGTCCCCTGCTCAGCAGTCCAGAAGAAGGATATGAGGTGTCTATTTTCATAGTAGTTTTGAGGGTTACAGAAGTGGCTGTTTCACAACTATAACTAGAATGAACAACACAAGTATAGTCTCATCTCCAACCCATCTCCTCCTCTGTGGAGTCTGAACCTCCGTCATCTCTGTCTACCACCCTACCCGGTCTCTCCGCTCTGCTGATGATCTTAGACTACATGCCTCAGTCATCCGAACTTTCCATGCCGTCTCCAAGATTTTTCACGTGTGGCACCAGTTCTCTGGAACATGCTACCGCAGGCGATCAGTAACAATCATAACCCCCAAAGCTTTAAGAGTGCCCTGAGAATACATCTTCTTAGGCAGGCCTATCAAGATCCCTAATTGCTAACGCCCACCTTCTATCACACACTGTCATGGGGGCTGACGCGGGTGCCATCGACCCCCACGGCTGCCCCCTTGCCCGCATGGGGTCCGGCGCGGGTGCCGCGGCCGCCCGCGACCATACCCCTGCTGCCCGGGCCCCGGCGCCTATACACTCACCCGTCCACGCTCCTGTGCTTCCTGCTCCTGCCTGTCCCAGCCGCCGCGCGTGTGAGATGGCTGGTCTGGATTTAAAGGGCCAGCGCGCCGGTAATTTGTCAATTGCCGGCCACTGGTCCTATATAAAGTACATGCCTCCTGCACTCTCTGCCAGATTGTTGGTGTGCGTCTAGTGAGTCTTGAGAGTGTTGGAGTTTCGTATTGATTACCCATGTACCAGTCCGTTCCGCTATGTTTCCTGACCTTGCCTGTTTTCCGCCTGCCCTGACCGTCTGCCCGTCTCTGACCATGAACCTCTGCCGCCCGTCCTGACCTTCTGCCTGTCCCCGACTTTTTCTCCGTATTACGATTCTGTACCATGCATTACCCCGGCCCCGTCATCGTAAGCAAGTCACGTCAGGGGTAGCGACCTGGTAGCCTCAAGCCGCAGCAAGTCCATCCCGCTTTGCGGCGGGCTCTGGTGAATACCAGGGGCTATTTAGACTCCGCTCCCTGGTGTGGCTTACACCATCGCTTGCGGTGGCCCAGCGGATCCACCAACCCGTCACACACACACTTCTGTCACTCCCTGCACTCAGGCACTTATCTGTATATAGATGTATGGTCTGAGTGGC
The DNA here is from genome assembly GCA_025379985.1 of Phyllomedusa bahiana. Lineage (NCBI taxonomy): Eukaryota > Metazoa > Chordata > Amphibia > Anura > Hylidae > Phyllomedusa > Phyllomedusa bahiana. The sequence goes on along the minus strand of JAODAL010001686.1, from coordinate 18,888 downwards.
AGGTTCATCCACTTTTTATGTAAACCACCCCTTATTTTTGCTACTTGGGGGGACCATTGTGTAAACTGAGCACTTCTCACCCATACACCCTAGTAGATTGCGAGCAGGGCCCTCACACCTTGGGCGACAGGTATGAATCTCGCCACGTCGGGCCGCACCTTTCCGCGCCTGATTTATGTCGGGGCCGGGGCGCGCTCATACATGTAAAGTCCACCGCGCCTCGCCAGTGTTTGAGGCGCAGTGCGGGACTTAGGCGCAGTGCGGGGCTGCGCCTAAGATTCGCCGCCGGAGGTAGTGTGGTCATACATGCGGGCAAAAGTCCGCTGCACCTCGCCAGTGTGTGGGGCGCAGTGCGGGGACTGAGGCGCAGTGCGGGGCTGCGCCGAAGATTCGCCGTCCGAGGAGGTGCGCTCGTACATGCGGGGAAAAGTTCCCTGCGCCTCGCCAGTGTGTGGGGCACAGTGCGGGGACAAGGGCGCAGTGCGGGGACATGGGCGCAGTGCGGGACTGCGCCGAAAATCTGTTCCGATGCGAGACAGGCTGGAAAACAGCGAGAAATCATTCCACATGTCGGTGCGGAGTATGAATCAAAAATCGCCTTTATAAAGGCGTTCAACATTCTCAGAAAAAGAGCTGAAACCTAAAAAATAAAAAATACATAAAACAAAATCACTTTCCAATATCCTAATTCAAGAATTAGGATATTGGAAATTGCCGGGAAATACAGTAATTCAAATTCTGAAAGCTATTCTCATTGGTCGGCATAAACCGGCCAATCAGAATAGGAGCGAGAGTGAACCATTAAAACCTATGGAGAACTATTGACCAATCAGAATCAAAGGCGGGACAGTTCAAAATACAGTCAAAATGCAGAAAAGAGCTGATTTGCTGAGCTAGCGGGGGCTTGGGTAGCTCGGCCAATCAGAATAGGAGTGACAGAGACCCATTAAAACCTATGGAGAACTATTGACCAATCAGAGTCAAAGGCGGGACAGTTCAAAATACAGTAAAAATGCAGAATAGAGCTGATTGGTTGAGCTAGCGGGAGCTTGGCTATCCCAGCCAATCAGAGCGCGAGCTACTTCTCCTATTGTAGTCTATGCAATCTCGGCTCTCAGCGCCGTGCGGCATGGAGTATGAATAAAAAAATCATTTTTATTAAATGTAAAATATTCTCTGAAAAAGAGCTGAAACCTTCTATAAAAAACATAATTTAATAAAATCCCGAACTACAACGCATTTGTTCGCCGGAAATGCGTAATATGGAATTTGGTTTAGAGAATTGCCGGTGAATATACAGTAATTCAAATTGTATAAGTTTCTCATTGGTCGCATGAAACCAGCCAATCAGAATAGGAGCGACAGTGTCCCATTAAAACCTATGGAGAACTATTGACCAATCAGAATAGGAGCGACAAAGACCCATTATATCCTATGGAGAAGTTTTGACCAATCAAAATCAAAGGCGAGACAGTTCAAAATACAGTAAAAATACAGAAAAGAGCTGATTGGCTGAGCTAGCGGTGGCTTGGCTATCCCAGCCAAATCAGAGTGCGAGCTACTTCTCCCATTGTAGTCTATGGAGAGATGGGTGCAATGCAATCTCGGGGCTCAGCGCCGTGCGGCATGGAGTATGAATAAAAAAATCATTTTTATTAAGTGTAAAATATTATCAGATAAAGCGCTGAAACCTTCTTTAACCCCTTAAGGACCCGGATTTTTTTTTTTTTTTGGTGACACGTTCGTTTTTCCCTCCTCGCCTTCTGAAAGCCATAACTTTTTTATTTTCCACCTACATAGACACATGAGGGCTTTTATTTTGCGGGACAATATGTACTTTCTAATGGTGTTATTCACTATACTATAGAATATACTGGGAAACCGTAAAAAAATTCCAAGTGGGACAAATTGTGAAAAAAATGTATTTTCTCCATGTTTGCGAGGGTTTTGCTTTTACGGCCTTCAATCTTCGGTAAATATAATGTGTTATCTGTATTCTACAGGTTGTTACGCATCCAGCAATACCAAACATGTAGGGTTTCCGTTATGTTTTGGTACCGTAAACAAATTCCAAACATTTTCTATTTTTGAAATTTGCGCCACGGCGCCATTTTGTGCGACCAATAACTTTTTTGTACTAACACCTACGGACATCAGTGAGGGGGCATTTTTTGCGGGCTGAAGTGTACTTTTTATCGCTAGCAGTTTGGAATGCATGCGACTTTTTTGATCATTTTTTGAGTGACGTAAAATGACCAAAAAACGCAATTTTGGCGTTTGGATTTTTTTTCTTCTACAGTGTTCAGCGTACAGGATAAATGATGTTATATTTTTATAGATCTGACTTTTTTGGACGCGGCGATACCTAATATGTGGAACTTTTTTATTATTTTAATGATTTTATTTGTAAAATGGGGAACGGGGGTGATTTGAACTTTTAATACTTTATTTTTTTTGTACTTTAAAACTTGTTTTTTTTTTTACTGTAACATTGAGGCCACCTATTGTGCTTGACCACTAGGGGGCACGATTGTTAATACAACCTAATGCATTGCATAGGCAATGCATTAGGGTGTACAAAGATGGCGGTTTCCCCACTTCCTGTCTGCGGACGGAAGTGGGGCAAACCGCCCAGGGTAAGTGACGGGAGCCTTCACAAGGCTCCCCACCTCCATGCCCGGTCGTCGGATTGGCGTTAATTTAGACGCCGCGGCCATCTTTGCCGCGGTGTCTGATGGGTAAAACAGCGCCAGCGGGCGGAGCCACCCGCCGGTGCTGTTACTGCCGGGTGTTAGCGCCGATTTGCCGCTAACACCCGGCAGCTGTGTGGGGGGGTCGTGGCGCGATCCCCCTGAAAAGCCCCTTAGCGGCCCAGGGACGTATTCATACGCCCAAGGTCGTTAAGGGGTTAAAAATAAAGCACTTAAATCCCGAACAACGAGTTTGTCGCCGAAACCGGCGCTACCTAGGGAATTGCACTAGAGAGAATTGCCGGGAAATACAGTAATTTAAATTGTTTAAGCTCTTCTCATTGGTCGGCAGAAGCCAGCCAATCAGAATAGGAGCGACAAACACCCATTATATCCTATGGAGAAGTTTTGACCAATCAGAATAGGAGCGACAGTGTCCCATTATAACCTATGGAGAAATATTGACCAATCAAAATCAAAGGCGGGACAGTACAAAATACAGTAAAAATACAGAAAAGAACTGATTGGCTGAGCTAGCGGGGGCTTGGCTATCCCAGCCAATCAGAGCGCGAGCTACTTCTCCCATTGTAGTCTATGGAGAGATCGGCGCAATGCAATCTCGGCGCTCAGCGCCGTGCGGCATGGAGTATGAATAAAAAAATCATTTTTATTAAGTGTAAAACATTATCAGAGAAAGCGCTGAAACCTTCTCTAAAAATAAATCAGTTAAATCCCGAACAACGCGTTTGTCGCCGAGACCGGCGCTACATAGGGAATTGCAATAGAGAGAATCGCCGGGAAATACAGTAATTCAAATTGTTTAAGCTCTTCTGATTGGTCGGCATAAACCAGCCAATCAGAATAGGAGCGACAGTGGCCCATTATATCCTATGGAGGAGAATTGACCAATCAGAATAGGAGCGACAGGGACCCATTATAACCTATGGAGAAAAATTGACCAATCATATTCAAGGGCGGGACAGTTCAAAATACAGTAAAAAGGTAGAAACGAGCTGATTGGTTGAAACGGCGGGGGCTTGTCCAGCTTAGCCAATCAGAGCGCGAGCTACTTTCTCATAGAGTTCTATGGGGAAAAGAAATTCCGAGCGAGCTCTGTGATTGGCTAAGTTAAAAGAGGCGCCGTTATTTGGACCAATGGTAGAGCGAGCGACGCTCCTATGGGTTTTCTAATACAATCTGAAATAAAACTGTACATGGTCGAAATCAAATGCTAATACTACATAAGTTGTCCCGCTGTGTATATAAAATGAATAATAATTTGGGGGTAACAAAAAAAAAAATATTACATCAATAAAATCATGTTTATTTCTTTATTTTCGTTGCACCCATACTATTGATCCTTGGATAACGAAAATAAAGATATAAACAGGATTTTATTGAATTAATATTTTTTTTTCGTTACCCCCATATTATTACTCATTTTATATACACATATATAAAGCCGCCATCGTACATGCCTCGGGGTTTTCGAGCACATTCATTGTGGTAGCCAAAATTAGAAAAATGTTGTCCAAATATTTATGGACCTCACTGTATGTGGAAGGTTACAAATATGTAGCCAGGCATCTCTGCACCCTACACTTTTGTAGCTGTTATGATTGGTCTTCCATAGTTAGTATATTAATTTTCCAAATTATCATGATTAGAATAAACCTTCCAGTCATGCTCTGCTTATGCTGCCACCTTGGCTTCTGTTTTAACATAATTCATGGTGAATATGATGCAGTATATTTACCTTATAAAAGGTCAGTCAGGTTAACTTGTCACTACTTGTGGTTACTAATGTTAGAGTCTGATGGTCCAGTAGCTGTGTGTAGACAAAACCATGTTTGTATGCAGCTGCCAATGACCACACAAGCTTGGTTGGTGAAGCAGTGATAGCACCAGAATACTCATTCAGGCATCAATGGCCATGTGCGGGCATGTATCTAATGGACTGCTGGAGCATGCCTTATGTCAAATATAATTAATATTAGTGACCTACTAAAGAGAATAATCCTAATCATCTGTAGATTTAAGGCTTAGTCATCCTTTGTATATGTGTACTTACATAAAAGAAGAATTGTAAGTTCCTCCTTTTGATGTTTTATAAACATTTAGTTGTATACAGACCAAAAAAGTTCAAATATAAGCGTTAATTTGAGTAAATTGTTAAATATTATTTCTTCATGGTTCTCTGATGGATATTAATGGATTAATTCTGCATTGTGATCTGTAGCCTAAAGCTAATTTATAGCCAAAAATCACAAACTAATCTTAAAACCTCCTAGATTGAGATTTTACAGTTCTTGAACTGAAAATGACACAGGAAATGCCAGAACATAACAGAAGATTTTTGTGAATAATACAGAACATCTTTAAAACTTGTTATTAGTAAGAAATCTAAAGTTTATGCAGCTGATGAAATACAAAATAGAGTCGCATAACTATGAACACCAGCTTATAGTAGCATAGTAGATAAGGCTAGACAAAGACACAGGTCCATTATGTCAAACCAATAACCCTAAAGTGTTGACCCAATGGAAGGCAAAAACTCCTACATGAGGCGGATGCAATTGGAAAAGTTCCTTCCTAACTCCAAATATGGAAATCAGAATAATCCCCGATCTAAAGAATTTATTAACCATATTCTGTGATATATTTTTCAAGAAAGGCATCTAAACCCTTCTTGAACTTGATCAATAACTCCACCATCACAACCTCTTGTGGCAGTGAGTTCCATAGTCTCCCCGCTCTTACAGTAAAGAATTCCAGTTGGTGATGATGGTCAAGCCTTCTTTCCCCTAGATGTAGCGGATACCCCCCTGTCAGTGTTACAGTCCTAGATATAAAAAGATCATGAAAGGGATCTGTGTACTATCCTTTCACATATGTATACATGCTAATTAAATCGCCCTTAGGCCTTCTATTTTCCAAGCTAAATAACCCAAACTTTGATGGCCTGTCTTGGTACTGCAAAGCCACCATTCCCTTAACCAACTTGGTTACCTTTCCCTGCACCCTCTTGAGCTCATGTTTCATATGTCGCCTCATCAGTGATTTATATAGAGGCAAAATTACATTTCTGTCTTGGGCATCTATACCTCTTTTAATGTAATCCATGATTTTATGTGCTTATTTGCAGCAGCTAACTGGCATTGGTCACTGAATTGAAGAAGACTACTGTCTAACAATAATCCCGAGTGTTTTCCAGCCATAGTTTTACCTAGTATCATACTATTTATTACATACCTGTACTTTTTCATATTAAACTTCATTGCCATTTCCCTGCTCTAACCTCCAGCTTTCCTAAATCCCTCTGTAATATTCTATTATCCTGCGTAGATTATTTTAAAGAGCTTTGTATCGTTGGCAAATATTGCAATTCTGCTCGGTCATTAATAAATATAATGAGGACTCAATACTGACTCTTGTGGTACCCCACTAGTAACTGTGAAACAATCAGATTATGTTCCGTTTATAACCACATACAACCACAGCCAAAATTATTAACGTTTGCAGCATGAACAGCAGAAAGATGGGCTGGAAGTGACTCAATAAGGTCAAGGTAGGTTGTCACAGGAATCAAGAGCATAATAATCGAGGTGGTGGCACACATGCTTGGTTGGGTTCAAGTCTGGAGAATTAGGGGGCTAGGTTACTTGGAAGTCAAGCTCATGCTTTTCCAACCAATGTTGGACATAACTAGCTGTGTGACATATCGCATTGTCTTGCTTGGTGTACATGTCTGTCTTCTATGGGTGTGCATGATCTCCAAGGATGGATTCATACCCAAGTCAGTTGACAGTACTTTCCACATGAATGAGTGGTCCAGTGAATCCCACAAAAACATTCCCCAACCTATAACGAATTTTGCCATTTGTCCACTCACGATACATTTTCACCGCATGTAAACAGTTCACAAATTGTATGATTTCTGAAATCCTGCCAACTTTGGCATGAACGCAAATAATCATCTCATTTTGCAAGTAAGATAAATTTCCCCTTTTACCTATGACAGCGACGAAGTATATGCATAGACAGCCTATCACACACATTATATATCCACCCAGCCAGCTCAAGGCACATGACTTACTTCATTAGCCACATGTTGCTAACGTCGGAAGTAGGTAGTGGTCGTAATCATGTGACTCTACTGTGTATATGATACAAGAGTTTAGCTACAGGCAGATCTTCCTGTATCACACAAACTATACCAGGAATAATATGATGATATAAATACCAGATATGAAAAATTATGATATTAGGATTGCTTGTTTGCATGCCCTGGGCTCTGTGGTAACAAAAGTTACACAACTGGGTGTGATCAGCATCATAATATGACATCACCTCTAACATTGGAATTACATAGAGAATCATTGTGTTACTAGGGAAGACTTTCTTACACATATACATGTTAAACATAAGCAGCCACCAACAGTGGGAATGTCTCTGGAATAATGTTGTCCTCTATGGACTCATGGAAAACTATAAACATTTTATGGACATTAGAAATACAACGACAACTTAAGTGTTAGCATATCTGAGAATTGCTTAGAAGCACCCATGGATAATTTATATGGAGGAAAAGAAAAACCTTCACAAAGCTGAAGATTTTCTTAAACAAGCAAGCATCCAAGCTCGATCCCAGTAGCCTCCAGCTCTCTATAAGATATAATCAGACATGAGAGGTTGCTGAACTATACTGACAGATTGATTTGCTATATTGCGTCTTGTGCAGGATAAAATGTAAAGGACCACTGCTATGTTTTTTCTTTACTTTATTAAAAATTGCTTCTAGGTACACAGTAGTGCCAGCAATTTTGCTTATCTGAAGCTGCATACAGGATTTTTCCCTGCTGCCACTGAGCAATGTAACCTGCACTCTGAGCTGCTGAAAAAAACAACATGGTTGTATGACCCAGAAGTGAAAGTCTCCATGCATTCCTATGGGAGCTTCAAAGTTACTGTCACATGAATGCACATAGAGACAGACTTTCTGTCAGCTTCAAAAACAGTGTTTTTCAGCTAATCAGTGTTTTTCATGTGACCCAACAGCCAGGAATCCTGTATATTTTTAAGTATATTTTTGTCATTTGAATCATGTATCTGTTTTAGCATCTGGTATTTTAGGTGTTTTACCCTAAACCCCAAACCTCCAAAATCAATATGTCAACCTTCCATTCCTACCCTCAACAGACTCAATATTTTCTTTCATTACTGCACTCAGCCTAGGCAAATACGTATTAGAAATATGGTATTCTAATGTGTATTTTGATGAGAGAGCTAAAGCAAGGGTTAAAGAACTGTACTGTCATTTTATGTAACGAGTCAGAGTAGTCAAACCCTATAGCAAAAGCAAAAACATAAGCGGATGATGACCAATCCCACTTTTGTATAATACATCAGATGGGAAAAATTTGGTTTCTCTAGCAGCATAATAGAAACCACATGTTCCTCTTACTGCAGAAAAGAGAAACAAGCAAAATTAAAACAATACAGTAGAGTACAAATAAATGGAAGATACTTGGTAAGACTGACCTTCCATAATGCTAACATACATTAGAAATATGCTATTTATCTATGTAGCTGTTGAAGGTCAAGTAGGTAATTCATTATAAGCGGAACAATGATTTAAATTTTAGAAAGAAAACAAGAAAAAAAAACATGAGGCTTTTATTGAAAAGTGTATGTATAGGAAAGGCAGCCCCATAAAGGGCAAAATAGGGTCCACTTTCTGGAAACTGATCACACCTATAAAGGTATGATGCACGTCTTATTCACGCATTTGTCCCGTATAGCGCACATCCGGAAACGCACGGTACCCGACTGCGCGGGCGCCCGCCAATAAAATGCTTTTTACGCTCGCGCCTAATAATCATGTTTTCTCGCGGGATTTGCAGGAAAGATTCCATTTTAAAGAATGGATACGTAATGACACGACGAGGGGAATGAAGCGAAATCCGAGGGGACAACGGGCCAATCGCGGCACATCAACTCTCTTACACGGACCTTACAGGTATGAGTTATGCCATTCCTAGCCTTGAGAAAAGTATCCATGACAATAATTTGCCACCTTATCTAATAACCTTTGTAAAGATGAAGTAATCACAGAAGTAAGATGGTAGATGAGGGGTACAACCTAGCACTTACCTTTCAGACTTAAGAAATGCTTAGACATACGAAAAACTATAAAATCGATCAAGATGCATAGTGGCATAAGTGCACCAGGAGCCATGTCCAGTAGAAAACTAAAATCAATGACTAGTGTGTAGAGTGTGGTTGATAACAATCCACACAAACCCGGGGAGAACATACAATCTCTGTGCAGATATTGCCCTTGGAGGGATTAGAACCCAGGAACCCAGTGCTGCAGGGTAAGAATGCTCACCACTAAGCTACCATGCTGTATTTATCCAAGTGATGTATCTATCACTCAAAGAATAAATGACCCCCTAACTTGCAGTACTTTAAATGAATTATGGACATTGTAATATCAATGATAAAATACTCTCCTCAAAAATAGCTAGCAGAGCCACAAATTGTTCTGTACATGGACTTTGAAGAGAGGAAGATTCGTAAACATTTTTGTATATATACCTAATAGTCACATGAGAGCGCTGGCACCAGCAGTATACTGTACAGTTTTCTTTTGCTTTATAAAGAACTTCCATATTGTTGGTAGCTTACAGGGGTGTTCCTGTCTTGCACTTTGATAGCATATCGATAGCATATGCCATCAAAGTCTGATAGATGTGGGTCCCACCTTTGCACCTATCTCGGGAACGGGCCTTAAAATCTCCGCTCAGAAGGGAAAGCTACTCGTGCTTGCGCAGGACTCTCCGTTCTTTTCTACGGGAGCTTCGAGAACAGGTCAGTGGTGTGTTTAGCTGTACTCAGAACTGCCGTAGTACAGAATGGAAAATTGTGTAAAAGCACAACTTACTGTATGTTCTGAGCTGAGAATTCAGGGATAGGTGGGAATCCCAGAGGTGGGACCTGTATCTATCAAACTGTGATGGCATAAGCTATAAATATGCCATCAAAGTGCAAGATTATTATTATTATTATTTATTTTAAAGCGCCATTGATTCCAGGGCGCTGTACATTCGAGGGGGTTACATACATTACATAAGTCAAACGAGTACAATGATTAGTGATGAATGACAATTGGCATGACAGATGGAGAGAGGACCCTGCCCGCGAGGGCTTACAATCTACAAGGAGGGGGAAAGAGACAGGAGGTGAGGGGCAGACATGTCTGTGGAGGAAGTAGTGACAAGTTTAGTGAAGGTTATAGGCAAGCCTGAAGAAATGGGTTTTCAGGTTGCTTTTGAAGCTGGTGAAAGTAGAGCAGAGTCTGATGTGTTGGGGCAGTGAGTTCCAGAGTGTGGGTGAAGCACGGGAGAAGTCTTGGAGACGGTTGTGTGAGGAGCTGATAAGGGGAGAGCAGAGGAGAAGGCCCTGTGAGGAGCAGATATTGCGTGAGGGGAGATATTTGGAAATTAGGGCAGAGATGTATGGAGGGGAGAGGTCATGAAGAGCCTTGTAGGTCATGGTTAGTAGCTTGAAATGAATTCGCTGGGCAATGGGAAGCCAGTGAAGGGATTGGCAGAGGGGAGAGGCAGAGGAGTAGCGAGGAGAGAGATGGATACGATGGGCAGCAGAGTTAAGGCTGGCTTGGAGGGGAGCGAGGGTGCTAGCTGGGAGGCCACTGAGAAGGATGTTGCAGTAGTCTAGGCGGGAGATGACAAGGGCATGGACCAGCATTTTTGTAGTGTCATAGTTGAGGAATGAGCGGATGCGAGAGACGTTTTTCAGGTAGAGGCGGCAGGCAGAGGTGAGGGTTTGGATGTGTGGTTTGAAAGATAGAGGGGAGTCTAGGATTACCCCAAGGCAGCGGACTTGCGGGACCGGTTAGAGTGTAGAGCCGTTGACTGTAATAGAGAGATCAGGGGCAGGGGTAGAGTTGGATGGTGGAAAGATGATGAGTTCTGTTTTCTCCACATTTAGTTTTAGGAGACGTGATGAGAAGAAGGAAGAAATGGAGGACAGACAGTCAGGGATCCGAGAGAGTAGAGAAGTGACATCTGGGCCGGAGATGTAATGTTAGGTATCATCAGCATACAGGTGGTAATGAAAGCCATGTGAGGCTATGAGCTGACCGAGGCCAAGGGTGTAGATAGAGAAGAGTAGTGGACCCAGGACTGACCCTTGGGGACACCGACAGAGAGAGGCCGGGGGGAGGAGGTGGAGCGAGAATGAGAGACGCTGAAAGTCCGATCAGTGAGGTACGAGGAGATCCAGGAAAGGGCCAAGTCTGTGATGCCGAGGGAGGAGGGGATTTGTAGCAGGAGGGAATGGTCGACAGTGTCAAAGGCAGAGGACAGGTCTAAGAGGAGGAGCACAGAGTAGTGGCCTGAGGCTTTAGCAGTTACTAGGTCATTAGTGACTTTGGTTAGGGCGGTTTCGGTAGAGTGGTAGGAACAAATTAATTAAGCTCAACTTACAGAGGACATGTGGCCATTCTTGACACTTTTGACAATGACAATTTTGGAGAATCTTTTCTTAATCTCTATGTTGTATGATTCCCCTGTTATTCTTCCTAGAAATTCTTCAGCAATTGGGGGTGGGGTGGGGGAGGGTGTCAGCACAGACTCACATTAACCAATCAGGGTCTGTCTGTGCAAGGACACATCTCTTTCAAAACTGGAATGGTAACGCCCATCTGACTGATTCAGTAATACATTTCCAAAAGTAACAATAAATGAACAGCACAACGCAGAGTGATAGGAGAAGATGCTCCAGAATTGTTATTTCACAGGGAACACAAGGATTTACTAAAATAGATATGTCAGGAGATGTCATAGGTCTTTTTTAAACTACAGAGTATATATGATTATGCACAACTGTAGACCCAAAATACTGTAGGGCCCTTCACCCCTGGCACACTATTATTTAACATACATGGTAGGCTAAAGAAAAAAAGATGAAATTATCTAGCACTTATTATTACTTTTTGTATTGCAATAGCAACTGTATACCAACAATGTATGACATGTAACTTTCAAAGTGTTTGCAAAATATTAAGGATGATCTAAGATATGTATATATGTATCTCAATGATTTTCTGAATGGCTTACATCTACTGAACATCACTCCATCTAATCAAAAAAGAAAATAAACCTACATGATTTTTTTACTTTAATTTTTTTTAATTGACTATTGATATTTATAGTTTTGGGATTAAGATATTCACATTGATTTGTGATTACAATTTTAATATTGTTACTTCCGATTTAAGAAGAGTCTATGTCCAATTACCCTCCTCTACCAGACATGACAGCTGTTCTGGTACCAGTTACCACTACTGTACAGGTTCACTGGGTATACTTCTTGAGCGAAACATGTGGCATTACTCATTTAACCTGTAGATGTTTCCTCTCACTCAATGATCCCATGTCAATGCTGACTCCGGTGGTAGACGGCATTACCTTTCTTTTCCCCAGTAAAAGGCACATAGTCTTCCCTGTCTTGGTGCTCCATGGCTTCTTTCTGCAAATAAGCCAGTAGATGCTCTCTGTCAAATGCTCCAGATGCTTCCTTTGTGGTCTGATCTTTCTGTCGGAACCCGGCTGGTAATAGGGCATTCTGAAAATTAATAGAAGTTATTTAACTGCTGCATACTTATCAAACTTATGAGAATTACAAAGTCTGGGGAGGGGAATTATTTGTTTTATGGCATTGGGACCTGCTCATGGAATGGTGACATGGTCTCCCAAACATAGGCTTCCAATGCAACTGAATGAAAGATCCAACCAATCATCATGAACACAACTGGTAAAACATCTGTATTAGTGAAGTGCAGTGACTGGCGGTGTAGAAACGCTTCTCTACAGTGACTGGCGGTGTGGTAACACCTCTTTACAGTACGGTGCGGTATTATATGTTCTGTACTGCTCATGTGCCATGATAAGTGGCTCCTTTGGACACCAGATAAAGATGGCCACATTTTCTTTTTTACTGGTACATTGTATAGAAAATACATGACCCCAAGAAACTCCTAAGCTCAACACAGAAAGCGATTTCTGGCTTCCAGCAGTTTTCTCTGGCAGTTATAGGTAAGGACTTGCTTTATCTGTATTAGTTATCTGCTATGCCTTCATTTTCTCTTATATTGGGTTACAATTTCAGCATAAATTGGTTTCAACATACAATGGTCACCCCAGAGCCAATTAATATTATTTGTTGACAGACCACTGTACTTCTCTTTGAAAAGTATCCTCTGGTAATGAAGGGGTTATTTATTCAGGTATTTTTTTTTCCAAGCAGCACTAAATACTAATGTGTGTTGAAATGGAATCAGGTACGTAAGTATATCACTTTCTATTTTTGGTTCAAGTGCATTATAAGAAAACTGAGGTTACTCATTTACTTGATGGAATGGAAATTTCTGCACATTTTCCTTCCCTAAAACCAGAACATACTTCATTGTAAGAGGAGTCATTTGTTCCCAGCTAAGGTGACTTTGCAGTCAATAAAGAGTTTTTCAGTGTTGTTCTTGGCTTCTGTGGGAAGAACAGCTGCCAGCATGTGGGAGAGTTATAGACAACATCCAAGTGAACCTAAAAGCTAAGCTGTGCAATTAGGAGCTTGCAAGTAACATGACTGGTATTAATTAGTTCAAGGCCGCCTGCGAGTGTGTGATGGGAAGGCCAGAGTGACATTCAATTGACTTGTCTATGTTTAGTATGTAACAAATACATACATGTATCCATTTACCTTAACTACAAAGATAAGTTCCTATTATTCAGTTTATGTGAATTACTGTTATCCAGTGATACTGATTATACAAGCAAACCACTTCATCTACTGGATTTTAATACATGTATGTTACTAACAACGTTTTAGACTTGCAGATCAGCAACCTGTTAGTTGGTTTATGCTACCCAATCTGAGAGCATACAGGGAGAGAAGCTGAGCTCTGTGATATATAGGTTTAGATGATTTGGAACAGGATTTATGAATAAAAAGCAAAGGAGTAACTGTTAAGAACCCTTGAGACAGTGAAAGGTCTCTGCTGTTGCCTACTCACTTGTCCATGCTCCTATTCCGCTAGCCGCTGCTGCCAGCGTCCAGCACGCATGTACTCCCTACTTAGGGTGGGCACACGCCGCCTCTCGAGGATTTAAAGGGCCAGCACATAATTTCTCATCCAATAGTGGCCCCCTCCAGCTGTATAAGGAACTTCTTTCCTGCAACCTGTGGAAGACTGTTTTTGATCCCTATTGTTCCTGACCTGCTTTGTTCCTGCTGTCGGTGTTTCCTGGTTCTGACTCTCTGCCTGTGACCCGACTACACCTCTGCTTGCCTCCTCAGTACCACGTCTGAGCACTTTGGCTGTCAACGTGAGTGGTCAGGAGTAGTGACCTGTGAGTTCCCCGTGGCCAAGGCCAGACCTGCCTTGCCGCAGGCTCTAGTGCATACCAGGGGGCTCCTTAGACCGCTCTCTGGAGTAGTAGGTGTCAGGTTTGGACTGGCACAAAGGAACAGGTGAATCCCCTGGTGGACCCCCGAGCAAGACAGACCTAGAGGTGCCTTTCCATTGCCTATGCAACTTTGGGAGAGGCAGAAAGGCTGAGAAAAACAGGTAAAAAGCAGCGAATAAGAGGCATGTACAGTAATGTACAGTAGCTGTAGGGTGGGACCCCAGAATCAATTCCATTGGTGGGCCCCATACAATTAACTTCACTGGTGGGACTTAGGCATCCTAGACGGTAACCCAGTGAATCCACACCCACAGCCGTTACATATGGCATTAGGATTATTCACAATACCTATTACCAACATTCTCAAGGAGCAAAGCAGCAGATTAACAAATATAAAACATGAATCTTTTATCTACTGTATACTGTAGTCTTAAAATACTTTCAGACTGCCAAGATTAGCTTGCCATCTATTTCAATCAATCATTTATCCTCATACCTTTAAAGTCATGTTTAACCTAGGGATGGGGCCCTTTAAGAAATTAATTAATCCTGCAATTAACACACTTGCCTTGACTCTGCAAACCAGCTACGTGTAACAGTTGTTTAGGATGTCAAAAATTGGTCTGCTTTTTTCTGAAAAACAATGCTGCACTCATCTATAGCATGTGTCTGGTAGTGCAATTTCACCCTAATGACATGAATGGGAAGGCGTTTCAACATCAGACACAACCTATGGACAAGAATAGTGCAGTTTCTGAGAAAAAAAAATTAGTCCTTGGTTCTTGGACTAGGCCTTTGTGGAATCTCTGTGCACACACACTGGTTCCCGTATGGGGCTTTCACTCGGTGCAGTTTTGTGTGCTCTTGGTGTGTGTTTGCTGTTGACTTTATTAACAGCAAGCTCCTTTCAATTTCCTAAATTATTTGGAAAGGTGTTGGAACGTAAATAATCTATTATTGTCTTAAAGACTAAAAATACAAGCACCCTTACTCGATATCAAAAGGTGTGTTTGATTAGACTTTTATTTACTTGGTTTTCTCCCGACCAACTTTCTACTCTCTGCCTAAATGCTGACCGTGTCTGTTTGCCACAAGTCGTGACCGACTGCTACATCTAACTATGCTCAGATTGGTGCGTGTAAGTGACAGACTTTCTTTGGAGGGCTGCTCCTAGGATCACAACCTGGGCACTGACTAAAAAATGCTGTGTCCCCTTGTAGGGCGTTCAAAGCGACCTCTCATTCTACAACCTTGGACTCCACACCTAAGTGTACCCAATGCCAACTTCACAGCCTGTGTGCAGCTAGAGATCTGCAAGCAACACACCACCAAGGGTACCTGGCCTTGGTGGGGTAGGAGCCAGCGATATGAGTTGTCAGCCCCAGTAAGCAGATGGCAGTGGTGTATAGTTAGTGTGGCTTTTCAGCCGTTTATGGGTTGGCTCTTATCGGGAGTAGGCAATGTGTTGGATGGGTGTCTACTCCCCATGTTCCAGGCCAGGTTTTGTGCAGTTCCCTGGAGACCTATTAAAGGCATGCTGCTCCAGGTGATCAGGGGTTGTGGTCTGCTACCTGCAGTGTGGAGAAGCAGAGGAGCTGGAGAGAGGCTTTGGCCCCCAGAGGTTTGAGGGAAGCCTATAATACAGTAAGAATACTGTTGTTGTTGTTGTTGGTGGTGGTGCTGTGTAGTAGCATGGACCACGTTAGTGAGGAACTCACTTAACGTATATTTAGTGGCTAGAGGGCCGAGGATATATTTATGTGTTTTGCTGCTTGTATGCTGTGCCTAAACAATAAAGCTGGCTGAGGCCAGTGTTAAGCTGAAGCCTGGTGTTGGAGTGCCTTATGTTGGGAGTGCCACCCTTTTAACCAACGCGGCAACCCGTGAGCTAAAGAAACTCCCAGGATGCCCCCAAGATGGTGTCCGACCGTGAGTGAGGCGTTACAGTATAAAACACTTCTTATGTAGGCATGTGTGAACTTTACATAATCAGGGGTTCATGACCTGGGTTTCCCAGTTGTAATTAGGATTTTAGCTTGAATGTCTTAAGGGGTCCCTTCATTCTAGTGATTATGGAAATCCCCAAATTAAGGGTTCCACATGAGGTAAATTTCCCTGCATTACATGTTATTATTATTTTTTTTTTTACACCAGGAGTTAATGATGCATTCACCTTGGTTTCAGCTGGTATTGTACCAAAATGTTCATATCATTTTGTAGTGTACTGTATCCAAGGTACTGGAGGTCTAGTAAAGTCAAAATGTTCATTATGATGCCCAGCAGATGACAACTGTACCACTTACTAACTAGAATCGTGGGTCAGCTGTGACCTGCAGAAGATGTCCAGAATGATGTCTGTACACACTGTACTACTGGCGTCTACCCATAACCAGTCTGTAGCTCGCCTGATACCAAAAGTTATTACTTTGTGGAATACATTCTTGAACTGTGGGTAGTTGGCCACTTTTTTGGGCTCTGTTTTTTTATATTGGGCACACAGACAATATTCCTGATAAAACCAAAGTAGGTTGCAACACATGATGTGACAGCAGGAAGCTCCCTTCCCTTACTTGGTCAATCTATTTATTGATGATATTGCTAATGCTTTGATTTTTCACTGTGGCACTTCTGATATTATATAGTATGAAGAGTGATATGTTTATTCATTTTATATCAGAGTCTCTTAGTACACTGTACTGTTTAACATCAATGATGCCATGCTATTCCAACAGACGGTCAATTCAGTAGTTGTTAGTTTTTAAAGGTCTGCACCCCCTTGTTTAGTTGTTGGTATACCAATACTGTACTTCTGAAAGGGGTTGTCTCACTACATCGATTCAGCTATTCATCTCACCTCAGTGCTGTTTTCTCAGTTTTATTTTTGAACTCAGTGTTTACTGGCTTCTACTGGCCTGCAGTGACAAGTTGCTGAGGACACCAGGTCTGTAGCTATAGCAACCAGCACTAGCAGCCTATCAGGAGAGATATAACAGGTCTGTAGCTATAGTGACCTGAGGAGTTGATGCAGTACATAGAAGAGGATATATCTAGGAATGGGTAGGACACTGTTAATGGATACATATTGCAAAGTGACTTGTTTTTGCAAGATTTTTAACATAAAAAGCAATCCTTGTAGTGAGACAACCCCTTTAACTGTTTTTTAAATATATGATATGTTGTGCACTCTTGATGATCTCAATAAAAGCCTATGTGTTTCTTGGATGAAAAAAATGGCTACAACCATAGGGCCTAAGAAAGCTTTATAAATAGGGATGAATTTAAAAATAAGTCTTAATAAATAGGAAGAATCCCATATCATAGCCTTAAAAAACAGCATTCATCTCTTGGAAACTGTTAAAGAACAACAAGCAATTTTGACCAGTGACATAAGACCCTAAAAATGTTTTGCACGTCATCGGAATACAGTTACTTGTCCTACACCTACCTGCTGGATTAGGCTTCAGGGCTAGACAATATATCCATAATAATTAGTCTACTTGGAAAGCAATTGCAACCATGCTTTATACCTAACAGTGCTAGCAACAATGATGATGCAAATGTGTTGTCATGTGTAGGTTTAGAAGAAATACTCGAGAGATCAGTATCATGCACACCTCAGAAACCAGCTGTACCTGCATAACACACATACCTCCGGATCCAGCTCTTCTAGAACATTCTCCAACTGTTTCAATTCGTCCTCAGATAATTTGTTCAGAATTTCATCCTCGTTTATATTTTTATATTTGTCAAAGTCTTTCCTGAATGGCAGAGACATGGCTGAATGATCTGGAACCTTCCTCCTATAATAAAAAGAGAAAATCACAAGAGATTTTAGCCCCTGGATTATAATTAATTCAGTGTATCCCTGACACAGCGACAATGAATGAGACAGTAGGTTGAGGGCCTTATGTATGAAAACTGTCTAGCAGTAAGACTGTCTTTGTTGCCCATAGCAACCAGTCAGAGCTTAAAGGGGTTTTGCCAACACGTGCCTTATCTGCTAAGAAGCAAATGTTAATAAAGCCATGCTGAGCTGAGAGAGTGAGAGACAGACAGCCAGAGCACAGAGCCACGCATAAGGGATCGTGTGAAATGCTCACTCAAATAATGAATCTACAGCTAGTGGATTCTGTATACAAAAGACAACACCTTTTCTCCACAGCAGCTTGAAAGCTTCTTCATGTTCCCTGTCAGATAAAGCAGGGATCTACTCAGATAATCACACTACAACTAGTGGATTCTTTATAAAAAAGACAACATATTTCTACCCGGTGCCTTAAAAGCTTCTTCAGCTCCCTCTCATCAGATAAGAAGCTTTCTCGGCGCAAGCCCAGCCAGCAGCTCTTGTCAGGTCGTATCTAATAGAAGCTTTTAAGTAACTAAGGGCAGGTAAGGCAGCCTGTAGCTCTCTCAGGCTGCCATTTTTGTAATCACATATATTAAGAAAAGTGATTAAATACCTCTTTGGAGGATCCCATGTCAACATTACATCGTAGCAAAACCACTTTAACTTTTAAGTTTCCAGAGCAGTATATGAAATAAAAGTTGATTGGTTGCTATGGGCAACAAAGACGGTCTTACTGCTGGACAGTTTTCATACATAAGGCCCTGAATGTAGACTTATGTTCTTCCATGTGTTGAGTGAAAGCCTCCTCCTCTCATTTCTAATCCACTGGAGTGAAAGGAGCCAAAGGGCATCTTAAATGGGT
>JAODAL010001685.1:0-220475 GCA_025379985.1 Phyllomedusa bahiana | reverse complement strand
TCCCCCTCTAAGCTTGATGCCTGTTCTATCAAGTTATTTGCGTTGTAAAGTACTTTTCTAATTTTTTTATTTTCCTCTTTAATAGGATTTTCATAAGTCGAAACTGAACTATCTATGAGTTCTGTTTCCCACTCTGCCAACAAAAGATTCAGACTGTGATCTAATTGGCAGGTGTTATATAGATTCTAAGTCCACTGGGTATAATACGTGATTCAATATAATGCTCTAGCTGTGATCCTTCCAATTTAGTTAGATTAGAGATTTGAAGATTTTATGTAGTTAGCTAGAGAATTTTAAAAAATACTACAAATTCTATATGAAACAGAGGATTTAAACCAATATATCACTGCAAATAATAATCCCTGTTAAAACATAACTTTTACTAGACTATCTAAAATATTAATATCTAAACCCCTATATGTTACCACTGCATACCTAGATGATACAGCATACTGTGCACTATCCGTCAGTGGAGTAATCGCCCCGATAAAGAGCGGCTCCGCTTTAAGGGAAAAGATAATATCACTACATGGTGTATAGACACCTTTAAATCCCAGCTATCCCGACGCGTTTCCCCCATACAATATTAGGGTTCATCAGGGGATTCAAAATTTCTCTCACTGTGGAAAAAGAATACGCTATATACAACGCATACACTACAACACATGTACTTCCCTTTCAGGTTAGATAAGTGGACTGATACTTAGCTTAATTTTGCCAGGTATAAAGCGAAATTCCCGCAGCTCCTCTAGTACGCTGGCACCCAAGATAAGAGGGATACAGAGCAAAATTGTTCTCTGTCTCCCTTATATGTCTTAAATGGCCCCGCAAATGAATAATATACAAGTTCCCCAGTGCTTACAAATAGATGATAATAATTTATACCCGTTTCCAGGTTCCCATGAGCATGTGTGCATATCTCACTGAGAGAAGGGTGGGTGAACATCTGGGGGATATACGGAATAGAAGAGACACGCCAGTAGCTCGACATGTGTGGGAACATCATAATGGTGAATGGGAATCTCTGCGCTTTTTGATTTTAGAAGTTGTGAGACCATCCCCCAGAGGAGGGGAATGGGATAGACGAATCCTGTGTAAGGAGGCCCAATGGATTTATCGCATGGATTCTGTTTCAACCAAAGGGCCTAAATGAAAACTTTGCAATTTGGTTGCTTTATTGAATGACTCTTTTCTTTGGGCCTGTCTACTTTGCTTTGCTCTGTTCGCACTCTCCATAGAGGACCACTATTGACTCTTTTCAAGTCTGACCAATGAACATGTATCAGTGACATATTTTTAATTTTTTCATTATATTCATTGATTACTTACAGCTTGATAATCTATGTCAGCTGAGGACAATGAATTTTTGTACCCCGAATGTCTTCTTTTGGCCCTGTTTTAAGCCCGTGTCAACCTACATGTGTTTGCTATATAATATTTGCTCCGGGAAAATCAATTATAGATGTCCCGCCACATTAGTCTTTTATTACCATATATCATGGCAGATGAGGTGGTGTCAGGAATAAGTACATTTGCCAAGGGTTGAGTCCATGGCAGTTAGTCAGTATATGTGGTTAGGAGTACTTTTGAACTTTTAACTAAAACCTTATTTATAGGTATGGCGCTGATCCCAGGAGCTTGGTATGGATATGGCATTATGTTTCCTCCTGACATGCGCAGTGCATTGTTTTGAACGCCGGGCGCCGCGTGGTTTGGGCCGGCTTTCAGCATATGCGCGGTGTAGTTTCCGGCGATGCTAACCGGAAGTGACAGGTATTTTATTTCCCGGACATGCGCAGGTTGAACATCCGGAACGCCGAAAAAGCAAAGAGCAGTGAGATATGCACACATGCTCATGGGAACCTGGAAACGGGTATAAATTATTATCATCTATTTGTAAGCACTGGGGACTTATATATTATACATTTGCGGGGCCATTTAAGACATATAAGGGAGACAGAGACAATTTTTCCCTCTGTATCCCTCTTATCTTGGGTGCCGCGTTACTAGAGGAGCGCGGGAATTATCGTCTTTTCCCTGGCAAGCACTTAAGCTAGTATCAGTCCACTTATCTAACCTGAAAGGGAAAGTACATGTGTTGTAGTATTGCGTTGTATATAGCGTATTCTTTTTCCACAGTGAGAGAAATTTTGATCCCCTGATGAACCCTAATATTGTATGGGGGAAACGCGTCGGGATAGCTGGGATTTAAAGGGTTGTCTATACACCATGTAGTGATATTATCTGTCATAAAGCGGAGCCGCTCTTTATCGGGGCGATTATCCACTGACGGATAGTGCACAGATGCCTGTATCATCTAGGTATGCAGTGGTAGTATATAGGGGTTTAGATATTAATATTTTTAGATAATTTAGTAAAAGTTATGTTTTAACAGGGATTATTATCTGCAGTGATATATTGGTTTAAATCCTCTGTTCATATAGAATTTGTAGTATTTTTTAAAATTCTCTAGCTAACTACATAAAATCTTCAAATCTCTAATCTAACTAAATTGGAAGGATCACAGCTAATAGTAGAGGTTGCTGGGTGCAGAAATAGACTAATGTCGCTGAGCTGTTTGGCCTCAGGCAGAGCGCAGGTCCTATCCCTATGAGACGCTGTGACACACTGAGGTGAAACAGGAAACGTGTTCTATGTAAAACGAGGTCATGTGATTTTTCCAGCCAATCGCAACCATACACATCCCAGTCATGACGTCGCACACAAAATCTCACCCTGCTCTTTTTCTGTAATCTGATTTGCTGGTTTGTCAAAATAACAGGAAGCGCCAAAAAAGGCGCGATCTAATAGATGATGCACAGATTTTAACCTTAATTATCGCATGATCTGGAAATTTCGATCACCATAAAAACCTTGCCGATTTCAACTTTGTCGATAAAAATCGCTCAACACTACTGGGCACGTGATGCCACCAGAGGACCTTGGGGGAAAGAGCCCTGCACCATCCCTCCAGTTTTGAAGAGCGTGCGCCGAGCCTGTGAGCCCCCGTCACCCCCAGAGACATCCACCCAGGTCACCCAGTGAGCTGTCCCAGAGATATAGCGGCCTTGGCCGTGCTTACTAGTCCATGTGTCGGTGGGAATGGACTTTTCGGACACGATGCAGACAACGCCTTGAAATTTTAGATGACACGTGTCTGTCCAGGGCAGAGACGGCTTTTTTTGGCAAAGAAATGCCTGCTCGGCATCTTGTTTTTGGGGGCAGGCGAGGGCCATGACGTGGCGGATCCCATCTGTGTCCACCAGACGGAAAGGCAACATTTCCAAGGCCAAAAGCCTGGCAATGCCGACATTCAGGCTTTTGGCTTTGGGATGGTTTGGGTTGAAGTGTTTCTTCTGATCCCAAACCTGGTAGACAAAAAGGCTGGCTGCTAGACTGGCCGCTGTACGGCGTCCCGGTCGTCAAACGGGCGGGAGGAGAAGGGGTGGATGGGTCTCTGGTGGTGGCTGGTGGTATTTCGGGCGACGGGGAGGCTGAAGCGGAGGCTGATCCCTGATCATGACTCTGAGAGACATGGGCAGCTGAGGAACGCTTGGTGGTGGCGGGGAGGAGGAGGCGGAGACAGAGGGTGTGCAGTGGTTAGGGGGCCCGGCGTCGGTCTGGCCTTTTTTGGCCAAGTGTTGCCTCCATTTCAACTCAAGCATTCGCGGCATGGGGCTAGACCTGTTGGTGGTGGTTAACCACCTAAGGTTCTTGCCTCGACTTATGCGTTTACGGCAAAGGCGGCATATGACATCGCTGGGTGAATCAGAGGCTTGCTCAAAGAAGGCCCAGGCTTGAGAGGTCCTGGACCTTTTTGATGGCGATAAGTGAGGAGCGGGGTTTGCGCTGACCGTGGCTGGCGGAATCATATCAGGGGACTTCTGAGACCGCCCTCCCTTTTTTGTGGCGGGACCCGTTTTGACACTACCCATCGTCTTCCTCCTCGTCCACTGATGAAGCGCTCGCAAGAAAATTTCTGCGGAAAAGACCAGGATGGACCGCAATGTCATCACATCATCATCATCAACACAGGTGACTTGGTCGTCCTGACATTCTGCATCCAGAAGCTGCGGGCTACAAGAAAGGGGGCACTGCAAGGCGTTGCGGGCCCGCCCGGGATTTTTGCCGATTGACCGGCTTCCTTCTCCTCCTCTGATGGCATCAGTAATGGGCGTCAGAGCAGACAAAAACTCCTCTTGATCTTTTAACATGCCTTCTGCCCCCAAACCGCATTTTTGTCATCAAAGAGGTCTTCAAAAAATGGATTATCCACAGTGGTGGGTACACGAGTTGACATTTGGCTGCCTTCGCTTCATGTTGGACGGGGTGACGATTGATGCTGATGATGACATTGTGGCCGGGAATGGGAGGAACGAGGAGGGTAAGACTGCTGGGATGCAGGTTGCATTAACCACTGAAGGACAGATTGGCGACGCTGTTCATTACGAGATTCACAGGGCCCTGACCCAGCGATGACAGGGGCCCGACGGTCCTGCAACCGATGATCCGCTGGCAAGCGTGTTGTTGCCAGCACTGGAAGGAGCACCCTTCTCTGGTACCTCTACCTCCATGTGCTACCCCCCCTCTTTGCTCGCTTACCACCTGAATTTCGCTCTATGTTAAGAAATATAAAAATTTAGAAGGTATGGAATAGTTTTGGAAAGTCTATTATTAACAGACGGGAAACACAGCTATTCTCAAATCCCTCTAATCAAAAAAAATTGCTGGATTCAAATTTAACAAATCGGGGGCTGGGGAAAAAGTGCAAAAAACACGTATCTGTTATGTTTTCGTATAATACAAGTTGTTTTTGGTACCTTTCAATTCACCTGTGGTGACTATAAAATTTCTGTATAAGATATAAGTGCACGCTATCTGAATGAACAAAGCTGCAGTGCGCCAAAGTCAAAAACACGTATCTGTTATAGATTCGGATGATACAAGGTATTTTTGGACCTTTCAATTCCCTGTGGTGACTATAAAATTGCTGTAAAAGATATAAGTGCACGCTATCTGAATGAACAGAGCTCCAGTGCGCCAAAGTCAAAAAACACGTATCTGTTATAGATTCGGATGATACAAGGTATTTTTGGCACCTTTCAATTTCACCTGTGGTGACCATAAATTGCTGTATAAGATAAAAGTGCACGCTATCTGAATGAACAAAGCTTGCAGTGCGCCAAAGTCAAAAAACACGTATCTGTTATAATTCGGATGATACAAAGGGATTTTTTGGCACCTTTCAATTCACCTGTGGTAACTATAAAATTGCTGTATAAGATATAAGTGCAAGCTATCTGAAGGAAGAAAGCTGCAATGCGCCAAGTCAAAAAACACGTATCTATTATAGATTCGGATGATACAAAGGGATTTTTGGCACCTATCAACCCGTGCTGACTACAAAATTGCTGGATTCTAATTTTAAGTGCAAGGTGGATTTTATCAAACAAAGGTGGAATGGGTAAAAAATTGAAAAAGAACACCTATCTGAATGTATACTGATAAAAAAAAACTGGAGTTTTGCACCTAACAAAGAAACCTGCAGTTAACAGAAATGATGGGGTATCCTAATATAAGTTCACACTGCCCAATATCCAGAAAATCTTTTAATACAAACTGTTAATAAGAAGATATTGCAGTGCAATGTCTACACTAAGTCTTAGTGAACTTTTTCCAGTGTCCTTTATAGGCTTGTCTGTGTTCGCCCACGGGGCCCACGCCCCCCCCCCCCCCGCCTCTCCCCCACCCCGTGACTTTATTTGCGATAGATGCTGCTTTAAAAATAATCTAACACCTAAAATCTTCCAAAAGTCTAATCTAACTAAAAAGCTAATAGTAAGGTTTCTCTGTTGAAAAATAGTATGATTTCGCTGAGTAGTTTGGAGAACATGCAGAGCGCACTCCAACTAGTATGAAACGCTGAGAGAGACTGAGGCAGAACGGAAGGGCTGTTCTATGTTAAAACGAGGTCATGTTTATTTTTCCAGCCAATCGAACCATAAACATCCCAGTCATGACGTCGCACACACATCTCACCCTGCTCTATTCTGTAAGCTGATTGGCTGGCCGCCAAAATGTCAGGAAGCGCCGAAAATGGCGCAATATTAATAGATTATGCGCAGATTTTTAACTAAATTATCGCGTGATCGAAAAAATCCGATTACCATAAAAACCGTGCCGATTTCAACTTTGTCGAGAAAAGTCGCTCAACACTACCTATAAACACTGATATAGGGGCAGTAACCATGTGACTAGGCATCTAGAACATACTAGGCCAAATAAGGCAAGGTAGGTGTTGATCTCTTAGCCAGTCCTGTTCTGTGTTATCACACCTAGATATATTTGACATCAGGAGATACTACATGTCCTTGGATTACTACAGATGGTAATTGTAATTTTCCATTTACTATTATCCAGGTGTTAGTTTTGATTGTTAAAATTGTTATATAGTAGCTCTTGTTTATTGATATTTTTATTCTGAAATTTTATGTTTACAATTAAAAGCTTTATTATACTGCATATTTTTGGCAATACGCCAGGTGTTTTGGAACCACTGGCTGATCAGCGCGTAATTCCAAAGCTTCGGGGGGCCGGCCAAGTGCCGGCCCCATAGACATGCATTGTCAGTGTCGCATATTCGCCGTTAACATTTGACATGTCAATTCTCTCCCCGCGGGTACAATACGATCATATTGTACGCATGGGGGGGGGGGGGGGCGAAGCGTAATCCATAGCTCTCTATGAGAGCTATGAATTACCGTAATTGCCGCGTGCATTTCTCCGCATATTAAGCGCAATATGCAGCTAAATACGCGCGCAATTACACTAGAAAGTAAGCCGTGTGAACATACCCTTAAAGTATACCGAGGCATTCTCTAGGAAGCGGCATCATCAGAAAGACCACTGTCCGTGCATTAACACTCACCTGTGCAAATGAAAGGCCAGACGGCATTAATTATTCAACTCGTCCTTGCAAGAATTGTTATCAGATAAACACTCAATCACATGAACTCAGTTATGACTCAGTTGACTATCACCTGTACAATACACTATTTTTTTACCAATTGGCAAATGCATTTACATGCAGACAAGGGTTATAAATTAGGAAAGGCACATACCTGTCTATTTAAGACCTCACAGTGCATGTCAGAGCACATGAGAATCATGAGGTCTAAGGAACTGCCCAAAGAGATCCGAGACAGAATTGTGCCAAGGCACAGATCTGGCCAAGGTTACAAAAGAACTTCTGCAGCATTCAAGGTTCCTAAGAGCACAGTGGCCTCCATAATCCTTAAATGGAAGAAGTTTGGGACGACCACAACTATTCCTCGACCTTACCATCCAGCCAAACTAAGCAATCGTGGGAGAAGAGCCTTGATGAGAGAGGTAAAGAAGAACACCAAGATCACTGTGGCTGACTCCATAGATGCAGTAGGGAGATGGGAAAAAGTTCAACAAAGTCAAGTATCACTGCAGCCCTCCACCAGTCGGGGCTTTATGGCAGAGTGTGCCGACGTAAGCCTCTCATCAGTGCAAGACATATGAAAGCCTGCATACAATTTGCAAAAAAAAACATGAAGGACTCTAATAAATAAGATTCTCTGGTCTGATGAGACGAAGATTGAACTTTTTGGTGTTAATTCTAAGCGGTATCTGTGGAGAAAACTAGGCACTGCTCATCACCTGCCCAAATTTACAAATCACAACAGTGAAACATTGGTGGTGGGCAGCAACTGCTATATAGGTATTTTTGAGCTGCAGGGGCAGGATGCTGGTTCCAATTGAAGGAAAAAATTTAATGCAGCCCAAAAAACAAAAGATAATTTCCCGGATGAAATTCTCTTCCAGAATGATCTTGACCTCAAACAGGCGAAGGTTCATCTTCCAACAAGACAATGACCCTAAGCACACACTAAAATAACAAAGCAGTGGCTTCAAAAACTCTATGCCATTCTTGAAATGGCCACCAGGGCCCTGACCTAAACCCAATTGAGCATCTCTGGAGAGACTTGAAAATGGCTTTCCACCAATTTTCACCATCCAACCTGAGGGACCTGGAAAGGATCTGCAAGGAAAAATGGCAAAGGATCCCCAAATCCAGGTGTGAAAAACTTGTTGCATCATTGCCAAAGAAGACTCATGGCTTTACTAGCTCAAAAGGGAGCTTCTACTCAATACTGAGAAAAGGGTCTGAATACTTAAGACCATGTGATATTTTTAAATTTTTCTTGTTTTTAAAAAATTTGCAAAAATATCTAATTTCTATTTTTTTTTCTTTCAAGATGGGTGCAGAGTGTAAAATTAATGAGCAAAAAATGAACTTTTTTACTCTTACCAAATGGCTGCAACGAAACAAAGAGTGAAAAATTTAAAGGGGTCTGAATACTTTCCGTTCCCACTGTACATGTTTAAAGCTTATTATTGTTGTGAGAATATCCCTTTAATTAACTTATTTTTTAACGGATAAAAGATCCAAAGTAATACAACCCAACCCAAAATAAGGGGGGGACACTAGAAAAATGGAAAAAAAAAATAAAAAATGAAAATGTTTTGGGGAAATCTCTTACAACAGATTGGGGACACATATTATAAGTTGTAAGTTATACTTTTTTATTTAAATATAAAAAAATAACTTCTTTATAAATGGATGTCAGCAATACATCTCAACAATGTCTACATTGTGTGCTATCCCCTCTTCTATGTACAGTAGTGTTGAGCGAACAGTAAAAAGTTCTAGTTTGATTAGAACCTCAAACTTTTGTGAGTTCGGTTTGAAGTTCTATTCGAACTTAGAACCCTAATTAAAGACTATGGGAGAAGTTGTTCTGGTTAATTTTTATACCTATACAGGTGAGGAGAAGCTGGAATTACTATCCATAACAGTAAAGTGGATAGGTGGAACAACTTATTGAAGAAAATTTGGCTCTAAGAGTGACAGAAAAAACTTGAGAGCCTAAAATACTTCATTCCTTTCAGTGGATAACTGAAAAGATGAGGACAGCTTGCAAGCAGGGGTGTAGCTATAGGAGGTGCAGCGGTAGCAGCTGCTACGGGACCCTGCATCTTGAAGGGGCCCAGAAGCCCCTTTGACACATAAGAAGACACTGATATTGGAAATGGCACATGGTAACTGGTAGGAACCCCATTTCACTTTTTGCACCCGGGCCCACACACTTGAACCTACGCCTCCGCAGGCCGGACCAGATTAGATGGCAGTTATGTGTAATAAAAAAGAGAGAAGTGTAGCTATAGGAGGTGCAGCGGTAGCAGCTGCTACGGGACCCTGCATCTTGAAGGGGCCCAGAAGCCCCTTTGAC
The DNA here is from genome assembly GCA_025379985.1 of Phyllomedusa bahiana. Classification (NCBI taxonomy): domain Eukaryota; kingdom Metazoa; phylum Chordata; class Amphibia; order Anura; family Hylidae; genus Phyllomedusa; species Phyllomedusa bahiana. The sequence goes on along the minus strand of JAODAL010001685.1, from coordinate 211,155 downwards.
ACATAAGAAGACACCAATATTGGAAATAGCACATGGTAACTGGCGGAACCCCATTTCACTTTTTGCACCAGGGCCCAAGAACTTGAACTTACGCCTCTGCAGGCTGAACTAGATTAGATGGCAGTTATGTGTAATAAAAAAGAGAGAAGTATATATATATATATATATATATATATATATATATGTGGATCACAATAACGCACTGGTATATTTCAGCGTTATGTGGACTTAAAATCTGGCAAAATTACACTTTTTGGTGTTAAGTAAGATTTAGCAATAGAGAGAACTCTATTTCCTGGATATATATCTGTATAACAATAGCACACAGTGTATTTGAAAGGTATTTCACCCCCAAAACTGCCAAAAATGAACTTTTCTCCACTCAGTATCATTTTCACCAACCAACCACTATTTAGAATATATGTCTTTGTATAGGAGATTTGGACACAGTGTGCTATGCAATTACTGAACCCCCAAAACTGCAAAAATTTACTTTTCTTCAACCAGAAAAATTTTCACCAACCAACCACTATTTTAAATATATTTCTTTCCATAGGAGATTTGCAAATGGTGTGTTATACAATTACTGAACCCCCAAAACTGCAAAAATGAACTTTTGGCCACTGAGTATGTTCATATGAGTATAATGTACATGAGAGTTAGGCATTATGTGAGCCTGCAAATGTCGCCAAATAACAGCTTCTGAGTGTAGGAAAGATGCAGCCAGCAATACAAAACTCCCTAACTATTGCTGTCTATGATTTTCTAAGCTTGCTGTACACCCCCCTAAATAACTACCTAACTAATCTAAATCGCTAAGAAACAAATCTTGTGCCTGCATGCATGCAAGCAAGCAGACAGAGAGCAGTCTGTACATTACAGAGAGTGAGTTGAAAATGAATGCAATACAGTGAAATATATAAAACATGGTCATGACATCTTAGCAGCCAATGAGAGCCCTACACCTCAGCGCAGACATTTTTGACACTTCTCTGTCCTCTGCACTGATTGGATGGCCGCCATAAGTGCAGGAAGCAGCTAAAAATTAAACTAAAAATGGCGTGTCAAGCGTGCATGTTGAACTCAAACTTTACTCGAATGAGCCGTAAAAAGTTTTGTTCTGTTCGAGTTCTAAAAATCAAGAAGTTCAACAATACCGTCAGAGTTGCAGGTTATTGAACTACGTGCTGATAACAAGCTAGATGGTACCTTATTCTTAAGTCATCTCAGGACACAGCATTTGTGGTTTCCATAAAGAATTAAAAAATGTTGATACATCTGACTACAGAACAGTTGTAGCGGATGCCCCCGCTTCTCGGCCCGCGGGCGCAACCGTGGCCGCCCCCCGGGCGCCTGCTGGGGTCGGGTGCCGCCTCTGGCTGTGAGGCGAGCCGGGGGTCCGCTCATGCCGAGGACTCACCTGGCCTCGTTCCTGTCCCGTCCGCGTCCTCTGCCGGCTAAGGCGCGCGTGTGCTTTCTTGTAAATTTAAAGGGCCAGCGTCCCGGTAATTGGATAATTGCCGGGCGCTTCCCTATTAAGGTTTTGCTTCCCCAATCATTCCTTGCTGGATCTATGTTGCCCCGAGCCTTAGAGAAAGCGTTCCTTAAGTGTATTCTCGCCTTACCGTGTACCAGACCCTTTGCTACGTTTCTCGACTCCAAACCTCTGCCGCCTGTCCTGACCTTCCTGCCTGTCCACGACCACGAACCATTGCCGCCAGCCCTGACCTTCCTGCCTGCCCACGACTACGATTCTTGGATTGCGATTCTGTACCACGCTGCACCTCGGCTGCCACCGCAAGCAAGTCACGTCAGGGGTAGCGAGCTGGTAGCCTCACGCCGCAGCAAGTCCATCCCGCTTTGCGGCAGGTTCTGGTGAATACCAGGGGCTACTTAGACTCCGCTCCCTGGCGTGGCTTAACTATCATCGCTTGCTTTGGTCCAGAGGATCCACTACCCAGCCGTTACAGTTAGATCCAGCCATGGATCCCGCCAAGGTGCCCCTGCCAAGTCTAGCGGATCTCACGAACATTGTTGCCCAACAGTCGCAGCAGATCGCGCAACAAGCAGAGCAACTGGGTCAGCTGTCCGCCATGATGCGTCAACTCCTGGCTTCCAGCAGCAGCAACCTGCCTCTTCACCGGTGACTTCTACTACCCCGGCCATCTCGCTGGCTACCGTGGGCCCGAAGCTTCGCCTTCCACTACCTTCCAAGTTCAACGGGGACTCGAAGCTCTGCAGAGGATTCATTACGCAGTGCTCCATGCACGTGGAGCTGATGGCCGACCAGTTTCCCACTGAAAGGTCGAAGGTGGCATTCGTGGTGAGCCTGCTATTTGGGAAAAGGGCCCCGGGCCTGGGGGGAGCCTCTTTGGGACCGGAATGACCCTGTGACCGCAGACCTACAGGCCTTCCTCTCTGAATTCCGCAGCGTTTTCGAGGAGCCTGCTCGAGCATCTTCCGCGGAGATGGTGCTACTAAACCTACGCCAAGGGGACTCCTCCGTAGGGGATTATGCGGTTCAATTCCGTACCCTAGCCTCCGAGCTGTCTTGGAATGACGCCGCTCTCTGCGCCACATTTAAGAAGGGTCTGTCAAGCAGAGTAAAGGACGCCCTTGCAGCTAGAGATCTCCCATCTTCTCTGAGTGACCTCATTCATCTGGCCACTCGCGTAGACGTGCGTGTCACGGAAAGACAGCAGGAGCTCCGTCAGGAGCGGGACTTGGCACAACCCTGCCGTTTACCTCAGCTGGCTCTGTGTTCAGGATCTCCGCTGCCTCCCCCACAGATGTCCACTGAAAAAACCCATGCAGAGGGGACGGCATACGGAGTCAGACTGTGCGTCCCCGGGTGGAGAAACCTTTGCCTCTACTGCGCCAGTCCGGACATTTCGTAGGAGTTTCCGCAGCGTCCTCAGCGGTGGGGAAACGCCGCACCTAGGAGCCGTGGAGAGGCGTCCCTAGGTGCTCAGTCTTCCTCTCCACGACTGTTGTTGCCTGTGGGGGGTAACGACGGATGCTGGCTATCTCTTCGGGTCTCTGACTTCCTGGACTCCGGTTTCCGCCGGGAACTTTATTCAGCCTCACTGGTGTCTCGCTATCGCTTGCCAGTGATCCGCCTGGAAAAGCCGTTTGCTTATCTCCTCCGTCAGGGGGGAGTTCTCAGCGACTCCATTCAAGTTCATCACCGGCCTGTGACCCTCCGTGTAGGGGTCTTACTCTCGGATAATATCACCTTCCTCGTCCTGCCTCGCTCTTCTTCGGCGACCCTTTTGGGGCTAACCTCCCTGCAAGTCACGCCCCTATGCTTGTTTGGAAGACAGGCAAAGGGTCCTGGTTGGGTCAGAGTGCCAGGAGTGCTGTTTGGTGGAAACCACCCCCCGGTGTCCAATCTCTCCTCCCAGTCGTCCTTCAAGCCTCTACAAGGTCTGCCAGGGGGAAAGTCCCAGGAGTTTGGAGATGTATTCTCGGAGAAACAGGCTGAGAAGCTACCGCCCCTTTCGGCCGTATGACTGTCCTATAGACCTCCTCCCCTGAACCAGTCCCCCCCCGGGTAGGGTCTACCTCTCTCTGTGCCCGAGACCAAGGCCATGTCAGCCTAAATACAGGAGAATTTGTTAAAAGGGCTTCATACGCAAGTCCTCCTCGCTCCCGGTGCGGGCTTCTTCTTCGTCCAGAAAAAAGACGGTTCACTTCGTCCGTGCATTGATTACAGAGGGCTAACGAAGATCACGGTGAAGAATCGCTACCCTCTACCCCTGATATCTGAACTCTTTGACCGCCTCCGTGGAGCCAAGGTGTTCACCAAACTAAATTACGAGGAGCTTATAACCTCATCAGAATTCGAGAGGGGGATGAGTGGAAAACGGTTTTCAAACACACGGGGCCATTTCAAGTATCTCGTGATGCCCTTCGGGCTATGCAACGCCCCAGCCGTTTTTCAGGATTTTCGTCAATGACGTATTTCGGGACTTGCTGTACACCTGCGTCTTTGTATCCCTTGGCGATATCTGATTTTTTCTCCTGACATACAGACCCATCGGGTACAAGTACGCCAGGTCCTACGACGCTTGCGGGACAATCGACTGTATGCCAAGCTGGAGAAGTGTCGGTTCCACCAGGCCAGCCTTCCTTTCCTTGGGTACATAGTCTCCGATCGAGGTCTACAGATGGAGCCAGGTAAAGTCTCTGCGATCCAGCAGTGGCCACGACCTGTCGGTCTCCGGGCGATTCAACGCTTCCTAGGATTCGCCAAATACTACCGGCAGTTTATTTCCCACTTTTCTACGCTGGTGACTGGTCCATGTGGCTCCTGTAGACCTCCGTAGCGTTCCTCCGGGCATAACCTACATGCCTCCCGCACTCAGGAGGAGAGTTCTGGGTTGGGGGCATAGTTCTCTTCTGGCCGGCCACCCTGGGGTACGGAAATCCTACATCCTCATCTCACAACACTACTGGTGGCCAACTCTGCTCCAAGATGTCAAGGACTTCGTTTTCTCCTGCACCATGTGCGCCCAAAATAAGGTCCCTCGCCACAGGCCCGCAGGTCTCTTAGTTCCTCTGCCTGTTCCGGAGTCTCCATGGACACACATAGGCATGGACTTCATCACGGATCTTCCTCCTTCCTCGGGGAACTCGGTCATCTGGGTGGTCACTGACCGTTTTTCAAAGATGTCCCACTTTGTGCCGCTTCCTGGTCTCCCTTCAGCTCCCCAATTGGCGGGCCATTTTTTCCATCACCTTTTTCACCTGCATGGTTTACCATCCCACATCGTCTCCGATCGTGGCGTCCAATTTGTCTCTAAGTTTTGGCGTGCCCTATGTTCCCGCTTGCAAATTAAACTAGATTTCTCGTCTGCGTATCACCCAGACTAATGGGCAGGTGGAGAGGGGGGTAAACCAGAAACTTGGGGGAGTATCTACGGCGCTTTGTGTCCGGACGCCAGGACAACTGGTTCCCAACTGCTTCCATGGGCCGAGTTTCATATAACCATGGGACTCCGACTCGACTGGCCGTTCCTCATTCCTTTTTTTTGGCTATGGTCGTCACCCACGCCCTCCCTCCCCCTTGGGTTCAGCCTCCTAGGTTCCTTCCGTGGACAACCAGGTTCAGGGATATGGGTCATTTGGCAAAAGACACGACAAGCCTTTTCTCCAGGCTTCGTCCGCTTGAAGTCCCAAGCTGACAAGAGAAAAACCTTCCCAACGTTCCTCCCAGGGGATAAAGTGTGGCTCTCTTCTAAATACATACGCCTCAAGACCCCAGCTACAAAATTGGGTCCGGGTTTCTGGGACCTTTCACAGTAAATTCGGCAACTGAATCGGTGTCCTACAAGCTCTGCCTACCTCCATCTCTCCGGATTCCTAACGCCTTTCACGTCTCCCCCCTAAAGGGCCCCTGGTCTTGAACCGGTTCTCCCAGAAGAGCGCCGCCCCGTCTCTGGTCCTAGAGTCCCCGGATGTTTTTTAAGTGAAGGACATCTTAGACATGAAAACCATCAGGGGTAAGCGTTTCTTTCTTGTAGATTTGAGAGGCTTCGGCCCCGAAGAGAGGTCCTGGGAACCGGAGTCTAATATCCTGAATCAAGATCTGCTCCGTAAGTTCCTTCGGCCTAAAAAGAGGGGAAGACCTAAGGGGGGTACTGTAGCGGGTGCCCCCGCTTCTCGGCCCGCGGACTGCGGGCGCAACCATGGCCGCCCCCCGGCCGCTTGCTGGAGTCGGGTGCCGCCGCTGGCCGCGAGGCGAGCCGGGGTTCCGCTCCTGCCGGGGACTCACCTGGCCTCGTTCCTGTCCCGTCCGCGTCCTCTTCCAGCCCAAGGGGGCGCGTGCCCGCCCCCCTAGCGCGCGCGCGTTCTTGTAAATCTAAAGGGCCAGCATCCCGGTAATTGGATAATTTAAGGTTTCGCTTCGCAATCATTCCTTGCTGGATCTATGTTGACCCAAGCCTTAGAGAAAGCGTTCCTTAAGTGTATTCTCGCCTTACCGTGTACCAGACCCTTTGCTACGTTTCTCGACTCCGAACCTCTGCCGCCTGTTCTGACCTTCCTGCCTGTCCACGACCACGATTCTTGGATTGCGATTCTGTACCACGCTGCACCTCGGCTGCCACCACAAGCAAGTCACGTCAGGGGTAGTGACCTGGTAGCCTCACGCCGCAAAAAAGTCCATCCCCTTTGCGGCGGGCTCTGGTGAATACCGGGGGCTACTTAGACTCCGCTCCCTGGTGTGGCTTAACTATCATCGCTTGCGGTGGTCCAGAGGATCCACTACCCAGCCGTTACAACAGTTTTCAATTTTGCCTTAGTTCATTTAAATGTTTTGTGGCCCAGAGAAAATAGAGGCATTTTTGAATTGTGTTGATGTATGGCATCTTCTTTGCATGATAGCATTTTAACTTGCTTTTGTGGATTGTACTGTGAACTGTGTTCACTGACAATCATTTCTGGAAGTATTTCTAAGCCCATGAGTGATTTCCATGACCCATGCCCGTTTTTAATGCAATCCCGGCCATTGATCACAGGAATTCAGTATTGACCCTTAGCCTTGTCCCTTGTGCACATAGATTTCTCCAGGTTCTGTTGATGATATTATATATTTTAGATGGTGGGATTTTCAATTTATTTGTAATTTTATATGAAGCAACATTTTTTGGTTTCAGACACAGATTGCTTCTGAGAGACTCTGCTTCTCTAACATGATTTTATATGCGCTGTCATGTGACATAGTTGAAAATGAACCCTCCAGCTGTTTTCATTAGTATCACTTATGTTTCCAGTGTTTTGTTAACCCTGCCCCAAATTTTTGGAGATGTGATGCTGTCATCTTTTTCTAAATAAGTTAATTCTTTCAAATGAAATAGAAACATTTATAACTTTCAACTTCTGATATGTGTTCTATGTTCTGTATCAGATAACAGATTTCCAAATCAATGTATTTTTGTTTGCTTTACATTTTACACAGCACCTGTTAGGAAACCCCAGAGCAGATAAACAGAAAAGGAAAAACAGACTGTGAGCAATGATGATAGGCCTCCAAAATCTGTCCCTGCCTACTTGCCTGCCCAACCCTAAGTAGTCGGCAGCAGGTGGGCAGCAGTCCCTATCCTGAATACGTGAAGACAAGAAAGACATACAAAAAACAGGAAGTCGGACAGACCATCTCAAAAGCTAGAGTGAGCAATGCAGTACAAAACCGTGAGGCAAAAAGGATGGTCAGAGAAAAAGCAAGAAATCAGTAATCAAATAGACAATAGAAAAGAACATACCAGATCCAGTCAAGACTATCACCAGTAATGAGCCCAAAGCAAAACAGATCTTAAATAGGAAGTCCAAAGAGTGATTGGACTGGCTCTCTGACATCCAGAACACAGTCTGAGTGGTGGAACTGGCTGTCCATCAAAACTGGCTTAACCATCTGCTACCCAGAACAAAGTCAGCAGAGAACAGACGGGTGTGGCAGGAATCAATTAACCCCTTAACGGCGAGATCTATTTTTTTTTCACGTTAATTTTTCCCTCCTCGCATTCCGAGAGCCATAACTTTTTTATTTTTTCATCTACATAGACATGTGAGGGCTTTTATTTTGTGGGACAAGATGTGCTTTCTAAGATGTCATTCATCGCACCATAGCATGTAATGGGAACATGCAAAAAAGTTCTGGGGAAAAAAGTGGAGCAAAATGTGAAAAAAAACATACTTGCGCCTTGTTTGCGGGAGTTTTGTTTTTACAGCGTTTAATCTCTGGTAAAAATTATGTGTTATCTGCATTCTACAGGTTAATACGAATCCATCAATACCAAACATGTTTGGTTTTCGCTATGTTTTGGTACCGTAAAAAAATTCCAAACATGTTCTATTTCTTAAAGTACCCTGGGCTTTTGCTAGGTTCAGATGAGCCTGGGTCCAGAATATGTACAGTCCTTTGTACTCTATCCCTGGGTTCCATACAGAAGATTGGGGTGTATAACTCAGCTCAGCAGGTGTCAAGGTTCTGCCCTCAGTCTCCTCCTGTAGAACGAATGACGAAGGATTGAAATTGCCAGTCATTGCAGGAATGTCACTTAGTGTCAGATCCTGACATTCAGCAAAATAGGCGGCAAGATCATGGGCAAAGGTTGCAACCCCACCCTCGGAGGTGAATCTTTCTCAGTAACAGTCTTGCGCTCAGGAGTAGATTTTTCATCAGGCACATCAGCAGGATCAGAAATAAAATCAGGAGAGTCGACTTCCTTCATCTGGCACTCAGATAACTGCAGAGAAATACAGTGGGAGGAGCAATGAAGACCCCATTTAATCAATTCCCTTTTACTCCAGTCAAATATGGGGTTATGATAATGTAACCAAGGGAGACCCAAAACAATATTTGATGACAAATTGTCCATGACAAGAAAAACTAAACATTTTGAACCAACCTGCAAATATAACCGGGGGGTTTTGAAGGGGATCCTCCCTCCTGCCAATGGGAAGTCAGCTTATAACAGGACGAGGATGATCCAGCTTCACCAAGTTCAGGCCCAAGGCCGGCACAAAAGCAGCATCTTCAAAGTTGGCAGCTGCCCCAGAATCAATTAGGACCTGCCCAGATACAGACTTAGAATCAAAAGACAAGGACATCGGCAATAAGACTTTTGAAATTAATACATCACTACCACTCAGGTACTGGATTTCCTTGGGCTGGGACCTGGGTCTGATGGGACAGTTCCTAAGAAAATGCCCAGCTTTGCCACAATGCAGACACAGGGCATTTCTCATGTGATACTCACTCCTGTTCTTGGCGTACATGACTCCAAGTTACATTGGCTCCTCTTCCAGGGTGGGAGGGAAAGAGACAGATTTTGAAGGGGATAAAGAAGAGACAGAAGTATGGCTGGGTTCAAATATTTCCTTTTTCCTCGTGACTGCGGTCGATGCAGACCACAAGAGCCAGAGCCTGCTCTAATGTTCTGGAGCTCTTTAATGGTGTTAGATAGGACCTGTTGAACAAAGCCTTTAACTCTGGGTCACACCATAAAGCAGTTACACATCACTTACAAAACTCGATGTCGTACTCCTCAGCCAACCTTTTTCTTGGCGTATGATCAAGAGCTGAGTTTCTGCCAGAGATGCATAGTCTGGCTTAGCATAGATGAGCCCTTGGGACTGAAAAAAAGTTCCAGAGAATTCCGCTCTGGAGCACTGGGGGAAGCTTTAGGGCCCATTCTTGAGGGTCACCCTGTTAAAGAGAGACCACTGCACCCACCATTTGGGCCTCAAAGGCGAGTGGCTTAATTCTGAAATAAAGGCGACACGACTCCCGAAAGGTGTCAAACTTTTTGCGATCCCCCAAAAATTGCTCCAGGAGAAGCATATTAGGCTACTCCTGCTGACAGCAGGAGTTGCGATAGCAGCATCAACTTGTTGCTGGGTGGAAGGTGTACCTGATTAGACAGATCAGACACCAAGCTAGACAGGCCCTCCTCCCAATTAGCGATGTGGATGGCAGGAGGGAGGGAATTTTTTTTTTTTTTTAAGGGCTGATGATAATGTTAGAAAACCCTGGAGCAGATAAATAAGAAAGGGAAAACATACTGTGAGCTCTGACCCCCAAATCTGTCCCTACCTACTTGCCTGCCTGACCCTAGGTAGTCAGCGGCAACTAAAATTGCAGCCCCTACCTTAAGTGCGTGAACACAGTTTACGGACAAGACAGACAATACAAAAATGGGAAGTCAAATAGACCGTCTCAAAAGCCAGAGCGAGCAATGCAGTAAAACAATGTGAGGCAAAAAGGATGGTCAGAGGAGAAGCAAGAAATCAGCAACCAAATAGACAATAGAAAATAGCACACCAGATCCGGTCAAGACTATCACCAGCAATGAGCCCAAAGAAAAATGGATCTTAAATAGGAAGTCAGGTACCCAGTCCAAAGAGTGATCGGACCGACCTTCTGACATGTAGAACACAGCCAGGGTGGTGGAACCAGCTGTTCATCAAAACTGGCTTAACTGCCTGCTGCCCAGAACAGTCAGCAGAGAACAGACGGGTGTGGTAGGAATCAATTAACACAGACAGATCCACATAAGACTGTGTTAAGACACCACAACAAAACTTAACAGTAAAAATTTCATGGCCAAAAGCGCAGCCTCAGTCATACCTTATAAATAGAAGACTGCACTGCGGCCCAAATAGGCTGCATCCCAACATTTTTTGGATTGATGTTGTACATCCACATATATTATTTAAGTTGTAAAACTCATAGGTACCATAAATGGATCAAACTATAGTAGAGCCCCACGGAGGTCTTTGGGTATCATATTATATCTCTGTATAGGTTGAAGGTTATACCAAGCTGTAATATAGTCATATGCATTACCCCTTCTATTACCACTATTATTGTTATTGTAAAAAGATGCAAAAACAAAAACCTGATACTCATATAACAGAAGCTAAGCAGAAAATATGTATGTTACAAATTAAGTTACTTTAAAGTCGCTTATTTTTTAATATTTTTCCTCTCAATAACTCACCAATTAAACAAATCTAAAATAATTACAATGTACACTGCAAAACCTGGAATCATTTACACTCTGAATTTTAATATACAGCTAAAAAGAAAAAAAAGGAACATATTGACTATAGTGCCCCACTGATTTAGGTCTTTTCAGAACAACAAAGAGAAATAAAAAAATAACACAAATTACAGCTGAAACAAATCATCAGCATCACTATTTTCAAATTATTACATTTCTGGGGAATTTCAGACAGTTACATGAAACAAGAAAATGCCAGATTCAATGGAGCTTTGATAGTCAGGTTATGTTAATAATAGGGACTCATGTAAAATGCATAAGGTATACCTTACAGATGAAGAAGATTGCTCATAATTATTCTGCTTGCAAGGAGTATAGATCTTTCTGAACTGATACATAAAGGCCCTTTACATTCTGGCCTAATTACGTATAGACAGTTGAGCACAAAATTACTTTCATCTGTCTGAATATACGGGAACACAGATTAGAGCAATTCCTTCTTACACAGCTGCTTGATTTGTAAACTGGAAAAAAAACATATCTTTCCTGATTCAATATAGTACATTTCCTTGTAATTATATCACCAAACGCAATTTATACTAATGTGATTATAACACTAATAGATTAATATGCATAGAACTAACTTAACATACTTTAACTAGTACTCATTAAAACTCTGGAACTATAACATTTCATAAAAAACTATTAGTACAGTGTATTAGAAAATGTACATAGTCGAGGAAAGAAGAAGCTCTTATTTTTAGAACTTAATTAATTAGAACACAATAAGTCATGTGTTAATCAAAATATTTCACAGTTTGGTTTGGGAAAGTAAAAAAGCCCTTTTTAAATTTATGGAGTTTATAGATATTGCTATTCTATTGTAAAAAGTGGTTTCCTCTTATAGTGGATTGTAGAACATAATGGTTTCTCAAATGACTTGTTCTTTCTACCAGGCTAATTGTCTCAACTGTATGCACGTATTTGCAGTGGGAGCTGAAGTAATTAATAGGGGCCTACCTTCTAGGGGGCCAACATAATGGGGTCTAGATTTACCTAACTAATTGCAGTGGGAGCTGAAGTAACTAATAGGGGCCTATCTTCTAGGGGGCCAACATAATGGGGTCTAGGTTTATCCTAACTAATGGATAACCTACCTATCTGCCTGGCTATCTACCTTGGTGGCCAACATCTAGCATGGTTTTGCTACTTACAGGAAGATTCTGCCTACTTATCTGACTAACTGATTCGGAAGGTCTTCCTACCTAAAAGGAGGGTCTTTTTTTCTGCCTGTCTAATGAGGTGTTCTAGTGGCTACCTACTATATGAACCTAGATTCTGGATGCACCAATTGGGATCTTATGGCACTTTTAATTTTTGGGAATACCAATATTGAGTTGGGCACCAAGGCGGTCAATATTAACATTTGTTGGGTAGTTTGTATAGATATGTGGAATAGGAAGGAAGGTTTGAGAAAAGTTCTGTAATACAAAATTATGCAGGAATGAGTCACAACTGACGGAGGTCGTCATGATGATCCAAAGAAGAAAAAGAAATAGAGAACAAGTCATCAGATAAGAGGTCACCTGTGAGTTATGGGATGTGAACGTACTGTAATTACTTATATGTGTGTAAAGCACTTGGGTAAAACTGGTATCAGCCATAGTATCTATCACTACATGGCAGTAATAATGGCTGCAGGATAATGGTTTGTATTCAGTAACAGCCTGGTGGAATTATTCAATTACTACATGGTGATGATATGTCGTTATGGTGTGGCTGTATTATTTGGACCTTGTATATCGTTGTTATTGGTAATATTGGTGTTGGTATACTGGTTTTGCCAGTAACAATATGGTACTATTTGTCAGACACTAAATAGTGGTGATATGTGGTGGTATTTTTTGGACCTTTTATACTCACTGACCCACAGAATAAATGTAATCTGTCAACTACACTTTACAGTAAACCCCAAAAATCTAAAGATTTCTATTTGAATTCACAAACAGTCATTTCCACCTCCATTCTAAAGTTCAAAGGTCTATTTTACACATTGCAGCCAACAATTCTCACGGTTGTTTTTCTATGCCACAATCTCACATCTCCTCAGAAGCATTTCACAGTGGTTGATTTGAAGCATGTTGTATCCACTACATCATTATCATGTCTCCCTGCAGCATTCTCCACAGACTCCTGTCACGTCAGAGGAGGTGCAGTGGGCCCTGACTGCCACCCAGCCCACTGTCCCTGCCTACTTGGCGTGCTGTCCTAGGCGGCAGACCCCAACTGGACGACAGCCCCTACGCTGCTAAGTGCAGGGCCGTCAGGGAAACTCAAAGTCCAACAGTCCGGGTCAGTCACAGTACGGGAACGTATATGCCAAGAAACGTAAGCCAAAAGAATAATCAAAAACAATCCGGGGTCCAAACATGGTCAGGAGCATAGTACAAAATCAGAGGCAAAGGCGAGGTCAGGAAGCGAGCCGAGGTCAGAAATCAGGAGAGCAAATATCAACAGGAAACACAGGAAAAAGCAAGGGGAAACCTTTCTCAGGCAAGGACTGAGAGAAATGAGGGAGTTTAAATGAGGAACCCAGAGCCCGCCCCAGCAGACGATTGGTGCGGTCCTCCGGGCCCTTCTATTGGCCAGTGCGACACACCGCCTGACTTGATTAGGAGCCGAGCGGTCACTCCTAAGCTCATCAGCCCAGCTGCTCCCTGGATGTGTCAACTGACTAGAGGAATTAACCCCTACCATGCCTTGCTGCTTCACGGCGGAAACGTGCGCCGTGACAGTACCCCCTCTTTTAGGAGGGGCCACTGGACACTTCCTTGGTTTGGGTTTGTCCGGGTGAGAGTCGTGGAATTCCCTGCTCAGAGATTCAACGTGGATGAACCTGGCCGGAACCCACGACCTCTCCTCCGGACCATAACCCTTCCACTGGACAAGGTACTGTAAGGACCTCTGCACTCTATGGGAGTCTACAATGTGGGCGACTTCATATTCCAACTGACCCTCTACACTAACAGGAGGAGGGGGTATCGAAGGAGAAGTCGGAGATGGAATGTAACTCTTTAACAGTGACTGGTGAAAAACCTTATGAACCAGGAGGGAGGGAGGTAACTTAAGACGGTATGCCACCGGGTTCACCACTTCCTGCACCACATAAGGACCCACAAATCGTGGAGCTAATTTACCGCAAGGCACTTTTAGGCGAAGATTTCGGGTGGACAACCAAACTTTATCCCCCACAGCCAAACCACTAGAGCAAAGACGTCTCTTTTCACGCTTTCTTTTTTGGATGCTCTGGGCGTTGACCAAGTTATTCTGAACTTGGGCCCAGACTGTGCACAGATCTTTAACGATAGCATCCACCCCATTGTGATCGGACAAAGCGCTGGATAAAGATGCATGTCTCGGGTGAAAACCATAGTTGCAAAAAAAACGGAGAGACCTCAGATGAACTATTATTCTGATTATTAATTGCGAATTCTACTAACGGTAAGTATTTAACCCAATCCGTCTGCTGATCAGAGAAAAAACAACGACGTTTTTGTATAACGGTTTGGTACACCCTCTCCGTCTGCCCATTAGTCTCAGGGTGGAAAGCCGAGGAGAAGGATAGGGTGATACCCAGAGCCTTACAGAGAGATCTCCAGAAACGGGACACAAATTGGACCCCTCTGTCTGAAACAATATTCTCGGGTAACCCATGTAGTTTCACAATGTGTTTGATGAAAAGCTCGGCAAGCTTCTTGGACGATGGCAAACCTCTTAATGGAACCAAATGACACATCTTACTAAAACGATCCACCACCACCCAAATGACTGTCTTACCCTCAGAGGTAGGAAAATCGTTCATAAAGTCCATGGATGTGGGTCCATGGATGCTCGGGTATGGGGAGAGGACAAAGTTCCCTAGGAGGACGAGTTCTGGGAACCTTTGCCCGGGCACAAATGTCACACGCTGCCACGTAGGCCTCCACATCACGATACAAAGAAGGCCACCAGTAATTGCGAGAGATGAGCCTCTTTGTGCCAGACACTCTGGGATGTCCGGATAATACAGAATCATGCAATTCCTTTAACAAGCGTAGCCGAAACTGAGTGGGGACAAAGACTCTAGAAGCCGGACAATTAGCAGGTCTCATGTCCTGGTGTGTCTTAATCTCAGTGGCTAAATCGGGGGTCATGGCTGAGACAATCATCTCCTTGGGTAATATAGGTACTGGATTCTCCCGAGGTGAGTGACTGGCTTCTAGATAACGCGTCAGCTTTAACATTTTTAGACCATGGTCTGTAAGTGACGACAAAATTAAAGCGAGTAAAGAACAATGCCCAACGAGCCTGACATGGGTTTAGCCTTTTAGCGTTCTCTAGAAAGGTAAGATTTTTATGATCTGTTAGGACCGTGACTTGGTGTTGGGCACCCTCGAGGAAGTGGCGCCATTCCTCGAAGGCCCACTTAATGGCCAACAATTCACGGTTCCTGACATCATAGTTCCTCTCCACTGAGGAGAATTTACGGGAAAAGAAAGCATACAGCTGAAGATTGGTCAGGGCGGTCGACCCCTGAGATAGGACTGCCCCTGCTCCGAACTCAGAAGCATCGACCTCAACGACAAAGGGTTTGGTATAGTCTGCTTGAACCAACACTAGGGCAGTGACAAAACACTGCTTAAGCCTTTCGAAAGTTTCTAAGGCTTCTGGTTGCCAGTTACTGATATGAACCCCCTTTTTAGTCATATCAGTAAGTGGCCGAACGAGAACAGAAAAATTTCGGATAATTTTGTGATAATAGTGAGCAAAGCCCAGGAACCGCTGCAAAGCTTTCAGGGAGGAAGGACTAACTCAATCAAGAATTGCCTGAACCTTCCCGGGATCCATGCGAAACGAGTTAGGAGTCAAAACATATCCCAGGAAAGGTACCTTCTGAACCCCGAAAACACACTTCTCAAGTTTGACAAATAAACTGTTAACCTTCAAGATTTGCAAAAGCTGCCGCACATGTTTAACATGTGACGGCCAGTCCTGTGAATAAATTAAAATGTCATCTAGATATAGAACCATACAATGACCAATGAGTTCTCTGAAAACATCATTTACCAGGTTCTGAAAGACTGTGGGAGCATTACACAACCCAAAAGGCATAACAAGATATTCAAAATGGCCTTCTGGGGTATTAAATGCGGTCTTCCCCTCATCCCCCTTCTTGATACGAATAAGGTTATAAGCCCCTCTTAGGTCCAGCTTGGAAAACCATTTAGCCCCCTGGATTTGATTAAACAGGTCAGGAATCAAAGGTAATGGGGTATTGATTCTTTACCGTTATTTTATTGAGCTCACGATAATCAATGCATGGACGGAGACTTCCATCTTTTTTCTTAACAAAGAAGAAGCCTGCACCCATGGGAGACACCGAAGGCCGGATGTGCCCCTTCTGTAGACTCTCTGCAATGTATTGCTTCATAGCGGTTCTCTCTGGACCTGACACGTTATATATCCTGCCTTTAGGAAACCTTACCCCAGGCAACAGTTCGATGGCACAATCATAGGACCTATGTGGGGGTAACCTCTCAGACTGGGTTTTTGAAAACACCTCAGCAAAATCATGAATAAAGGCAGGAATCTGCTCCACTTCGGCATTACCAAGAACCATAGGGAGACATTTGTCAAAACACTGCTTTCCCCACCTAATTAATTCTCCAGAACTCCAATCACTAACCGGGTTGTGTCTGAAGCCAGGGCAACCCCAAAACAACATCAGCGGGTAAGCCCTCCATGATAAACAGTGTACATTTCTCCTTATGCATAGACCAACTAGCACCTCAAGTTCTGGGGTGCAATACTGAATAATTCCCTTAGCCAACGGGGTAGAATCAATAGCCACAACCCGCATGGGATCCACTAGAGGCCTCCAGGGAAGTCCCAGACACTTAGCGAATGAAGCGTCCACAAAATTGGAAGCTGATCCTGAATCTACAAAACCACTCCCAGATTCAGACAAAGAAAAATATTACATTTTCACTGGCAACAACAGCTTTTTTGATAACAAAGGGAATACCAGTTCACCTAGGTGACTTTCCCGTGAGCCACCTAGGCGCTGGAGTTTTCCGGCTAGAGCCTCCTTTTGGGAAACTCACAGATGCGATGACCTTCTCCGCCACAGTAAAAGCACAGTTCCTGGGTGTGACGTGAGGTCCTGCGGTCACTAGCAGTACCCTCTAGAAGAGGCCCCTATCTGCATAGGCTCCTCAGGGGGTATCCACACTCAAAGGTTCTGGGGCGGTGGTAGAACGGAGTAGTGGAGTAAGGCAGGGCAATGGAGAAAGGGTCTGCTCCCGACGTCTCTCCCTAAACCGTCTGTCTAATCGAACTGCCAAAGCGATGGCGTCATCCAGAGAGCCCGGAGTAGGATAGGCCACCAACATGTCCTTAACATGGTCAGCCAATCCTACCTGGAACTGGCACCTGAGGACTGGGTCGTTCCACCCCGAAGGAACGCACCAGCAACTAAACTCAGAGGCATACTCCACTACAGTCCTCTTACTCTGCCTTAAGGTGGTGAGCTGAGTTTCGGCCACCACCTCTCTATCAGGGTCGTCGAAGAGAAGTCCCAAAGAAACAAAAAATCTGTCTACAGAAGACAATTCCGGTGTGTCAGGGAGTAGTGAGAATGCCCACTCCTGGGGGGAACCTTGGAGAAGGGACATGATAATTCCCACTCTCTGTTCCTCATTACCAGAGGTACGTGGGCGGAGTTGAAAATACAGCCGACATCCCTCCCTAAAGGTCAGAAAAGCCCTCTTGTCACCCGAAAACCTATCGGGTAGCTGAATGGGGGTTCCACACCTTGTGGGGTACCCTGGAAGGTCTCCTGGTGCTGTACCCTCAGTGCCAGGTCTTGGACCAACTGGGTAAGTCCCTGCATCTGCTCCCCCAGTGCAGTCATGGGGTTCATGGTACCTGGGGAGCAGTAATGTACGGCCTGAGAAAATGTCACGTCAGAGGAGGTGCAGTGGGCCCTGACTGCCACCTAGCCCACTGTCCCTGCCTACTTGGCGTGCTGCCCAAGGCGGCAGACCCCAACTGGACGACAGCCCCTACGCTTCTAAGTGCAGGGCCATCAGGAAAACTCAAAGTCCAACAGTCCGGGTCAGTCACAGTACGGGAACGTATATGCCAAGAAACGTAAGCCAAAAGAATAGTCAAAAAAAAGGGCCGGGTCCAAACACGTCAGGAGCGTAGTACAAAATCGGAGAAAAAGGCAAAGGTGGGGAAGCGAGCCGAGGTCAGAAATCAGGAGAGCAAATACCAACAGGAAACACAGGAAAAAGCAAGGGGAACCTTTCTCAGGCAAGGACTGAGAGAAATGAGAGAGTTTAAATGAGGAACCCAGAGCCCGCCCCAGCAGACGAATGGTGCGGCCTCCGGGCCCTCCTCTTGGCCAGTGCGACACACCTTCTGACTCCTAATGTAACAGGTCGCGCCGCGATCCAGTCCACGGACCACGGCGCACCGTGTCCCTCTCGCCCGGGTCCCTGTGGGGAGGGTGGCGCCGCAGGCTCGCTGCGCCTTGGTCCACCCGTCCCATCCCTCACTGACCCCGCCGGTTGCTCGCTTCCGTGGCGGGATGCGCGTGGCCCCCCCTACGTGTGCCTCGTCCATGTAAATTGAAAGGGCCAGTGCGCCAGTAATTGGTTAAAGTCACGTCAGGGGTAGCGACCTGGTAGACTCCCGCCGCAGCAAGTCCATCCCGCTTTGCGGCGGGCTCTGGTGAAAACCGGGACCTACTTAGATTCCGCTCCCTGGCGTGGCTTACACCATCGCTGGCGGTGGTCCAGCGGAGCCACTCCCACGTTCGCTACACCTAAGCTCATCAGCCCGGCTTCTCCCGGGGTGTGTCGACTGACTAGAGGGATTAACCCCTACCGTGCCTTGCTGCTTCACGGCGGAAGCGTGCGCCGTGACACTCCTCTATGGTTCCAATTGTCAGGCCCATTTTTGGGAACTATTCTAGGCCTCTAGCCCACTTCTTTTTTCTCCTCAGTAACAGGGAGCCTCTATCTGGTATGTGGTTTCAGCCACTCAGTGACTCACT
Source organism: Phyllomedusa bahiana (assembly GCA_025379985.1). Lineage (NCBI taxonomy): Eukaryota > Metazoa > Chordata > Amphibia > Anura > Hylidae > Phyllomedusa > Phyllomedusa bahiana. Next base: position 192,546 of record JAODAL010001685.1, on the reverse strand, counting down.
TTCTGCTAGCGGCTCTACATATTCTCCTATTAGTTTTTGGAACAACAATTACATCTACTCACAATAGTAAGTATTACAGTAGTAACTCATATATAAATTACATAGACCGCTTTTTCTATGTTTTAATGAAACCATATCTTCAGTTTTCAAGGGATTCTCAGGAATTTAAGCACTGACGGCCTGTACTTAGAATTAGCCATTATTGTTTGATCAGTGTAGACCAAACTTCTGGGACTCTGTCAATCAGCAAAGACATTTTTGTGGCCAAGTGACTATGTGTGTCATCAGTGATAAAGACTGAAAGAGGTTTTCCGGTATACAGAACGGAAACTCCCATTTAAAGTAAGCGGTAAAATGCATAAATATTCAATATCTAGTAATTAAATATTTTCAGAAGTTTCCCACATACTCCCTCACCAGTTATTGGCTTAAAATCTGATGCTCATAGACTATTGCCAAGGGACATGCATGTTCATTTCCAGCACTGGGAAGGTGACCTATATGCCTATGTAGGAAGGGATGTAACTAGTAACTAATGTGACAGGATCAGCAATGAGGATGCACAACATGACAAGAGGATGGAGACTTGCTCTTCAGCAGCCACAAATACTGTATACAGGGAATTAGTATGGAATAGATGTCAACAATGCAGGATGGGAACTGTAGGCTGCTACTCGTGTGAGCTGCTGATGAAGCCATACCCCTACTTTCTGCACTGAGGAGAAGCACATATAAAGCAACAGTGGAACAAAATATGTCAATTATGCATGTTTTGGATGCAGGAGTAGTGTTACAGAGTTGCTCTATGTAATGACTCTGCATCCCCCTTCCAAGTTTTTTGTCTGAACACTGGAAAATCTCTTTAAGTATTGGCCAGCAATGTTTAGGTGTAAGACAATCACTTGAAATGCACTTTAAGATATTAGATAAACTGCATTTTCATCAATTATAAAAATGTAAATCTACTTTTTTAGGTATCCCTTTAATACATTATTTCAATTATCCATCCTTAGGGGCCGTTCACACGGCTTATTTTGGCATGGATTGGCGCCGTACTGCGCCCCGGATTTGCGCTGCAGTACGGTGCCAATCCGTCGCAGTAATTACGGTAATCCACAGTTCTCATAGAGAACATGCACATTATCCAGGCGCAATACGCGCTGCGGATAATGTAAGTTTACGGGACCGGTGGGCCGCGCCCCCGCACCCGCCCCGGCACCCGCCCCTTATTCAAGCCGGAATTGCGAGCGCAATCCGGCTCGCAATTACGGCTTGAATAAGCCGTGTGAACACGGGCTTAATGTATGAGATGCAGTCAGATACTAAGGGGGACATGTCTGAAAACTGTCTTTGTCTAAGACTTTTCTTGTTGCCCATAGCAACCAATTAGATCGCCCCTTTAATTTTTTCAGAGCTCTATATGAAATGAAAAGGGAACGCTGATTGGTTGCTATGGGCAACAAGAAAAGTCTTAGACCAAGACAGTTTTCAGACATGTCCCCCTAAGTATATATCGACTCAACCTTTATATTTTGAGTGAAATTCACTGTGAAAATCTATAACCATGCATGCTGAGGATTTAAAGTAGTGCATCATGCCTGAAAATAAATTTTTCCTACTGCAACTGGATCTGAAAAACCAATACATGTGAATTATCCTGGAGATTTACCTCGTTTGAATGTAACTGACGAAAATGTATGTGTGTTAAAAAATAAACATTTAAATTACTTTTTATGTAGGTGTTTGTCATTCATTTGAAAGAAGAAGAAAATACACAATGCCTATTATACAGTCCCTTACTTTGCTAGTAAAAGTAAATACAAAACAAAAAACAAAACAAAAAAACCCGAAGTATACGCAATATTAAAGACATTGCACACTTTAGAACTACATGGAATTTAAAGTATCTGTGAAACTTAGCAGGAACTGAGCAGGAACATAATGATATCTGATGTGGTTGATGATTAGATCACAATAGTATTACATTTCATGATTGTTACATGTTACTCTCATTACACTTTTGGTCTTATGACTTTGTGGTTAAGAGAAAAAAAGTACACCACCATCAGTGTTAATGGTGTGATAAATATTCTAGTTGGCAGTGATTTAATGTGCATTTGACAGCATGTACACATTGGCTGATATTATGGGTTCATGCCCTGACTTTGGTATTGTAACCAAAAACAAGACAGTTTTATTACCTTCCTCATCTACTGGATTACCGTTTTGGTGGAGATTATTTTCATATACTGCAAATAATGCTTGCACGTATTTACCTCTGTCAAGTTTTACAGTTCTAAGTCATTACTAGCTGTCATCACAAATAATTTTTAGCTTGCTCTTCTGAAGCTGCCCACAATGGAGAAATGTAAAACATTAAAGCAAACTATATAATATATATATATATATATATATATATATATAATTATATAATATATATATATAATAAAATATATATATATGTATATATATGTATATATATATATATATATATATGTATATGTATATATATATATATATATATATATATATATATATATATATATATATATTATAATATATATGATATATTTATATATATATATATATATATATACAGGGGCTTTGCTAGGGTCCTAAAACATCCGGGGCCCGGACCCTTTGTGTTTTGCTCAGTAGGGCTGGGTTCACACTACATTTTTCGCGCCTCATTGTGAACTGCGGATGTGTTTTTACAGAGAAAAACCTTCTGCTCCTGTCACTAATTTTCAGCATATTCCACATAGAGTGACCCTATATCTATATATCTACCTCAGCAGTCACAGCACAATGAAAATCACCAATGACAAATTTACTTTTTCAAAACCGCTCCCCTCCATATGACAGTGCAATACGCCTAAACAGTCACCAAAACATCCACCTACACATGGAGCAAATATACCGGACAAATGATTGTTACTAAAAAACTCCTACAAAACCAAGTCCCAAAACTATTACTACAAAGGACCAAATAATCCTGCCAGACCCTGACCGAACGCGACCCCCACATGTGACTATCAGCTGAACACAGGCTCTGATTACCTATATTACCGCCAGACAGTGACCATATAGGGGTAGATACTAGTTGTATGTAGACGCTCTGCAGACATCTAAGTGATTACACAGTTACATTTAGTGACTCACAGGAGACGTCTTTTCTGATCAGCGTCGTTCACTTTCCCTTTTCTTCTCCATCCGGTTCACACCTTCTCGCTGATTGCTCCCGGCCAATACTCGTCCCTGCAGATTTGAACGCAAATATCTTAGAATCCTCACATTTCCAGCAACTCCTTAATTATAGGTATATAAGTCCCCTCAGTTAGGTAGGTGTATAGGTCCTATCAATTAGGCAGGTATATAAATATAGGGTCACTTAGACAGGTATATAGATTTAGGGTCAATGTCAGGCAGGGATAAGATATAGGGTCACCTCAGGCAGGTATATAAATATAGGGGCACTCTCAAGCAGGTATAAGATATAGGGGCACTGAGGCAGGTATATAGGGGCTCAGACAGGAATATAGGGCCACAGGCAGTATATAGGGCCACAGGCAGGTATAGGGGGCCACAGGCAGGTATATGGGGCCACAGGCAGTATATGGGGCCACAGGCAGTATATGGGGCCACAGGCAGTTATATGGGGCCACAGACAGGTATATGGGGCCACAGGCAGTATAAAGGGGCACTAAGGCAGGTATATGGGGCCACAGGCAGTATATGGGGCCACAGGCAGGTATATGGGGGCACTGAGGCAGGTATATGGGGCCACAGGCAGTATATGGGGCCACAGGCAGTATATAGGGGCACTAAGGCAGGTATATGGGGCCACAGGCAGTATATGGGGCCACAGGCAGTTACAGGGGGCCACAGGCAGTATATAGGGGCACTGAGGCAGGTATATGGGGCCACAGGCAGGTATATGGGGCCACAGGCAGTATATGGGGCCACAGGCAGGTATATGGGGCCACAGGCAGGTATATGGGGCCACAGGCAGTATATAGGGGCACTAAGGCAGGTATATGGGGCCACAGGCAGGTATATGGGGCCACAGACATGTATATGGGGGCACTAAGGCAGGTATAGGGGGCCACAGGCAGTATATGGGGCCACAGGCAGTATATAGGGGCACTAAGGCAGGTATCTGGGGCCACAGGCAGGTATATGGGGCCACAGGCAGATATATGGGGCCACAGGCAGGTATATGGGGCCACAGGCAGTATTTAGGGGCACTGAGGCAGGTATATGGGCCACAGGCAGGTATAGAGGTCAACAGGCAGTATACGGGGCCACAGGCAGTATACGGGGCCACAGGCAGGTATAGGGGGCCACAGGTGGTATATGGAGCCACAGGCAGGTATATGGGGCCACAGGCAGGTATAGGGGGCCACAGGCAGGTATAGGGGACCACAGGCAGTATAGGCGGCCATAGGCAGTATAGGGGGCCACAGGTAGTATATGGAGCCACAGGCAGGTATATGGGGCCACAGGCAGGTATATGGAGCCACAGGCAGTATATAGGGGCACTGAGGCAGGTAAACGCTATAAAAATAACAACATTAATACTCACCTTAGCATCCCCGGCGAGCGCGCTCTGTCCTCTTCAGCCCAGGCTCCTCTAGCAGCTCCTCGGGCGCACAGCCTGTGACGCGCTGTGCGTCCAAGTACAGGCAGCGGCGTGATGAGGTCATTACATCGCGCCGCTGCCAGCTGAGCCGCACGTGGCCGCGGCGGGTCCTCAGTGCATTGAGGACCCGGCGGCCCCACTGTGTCGGACCCGGAGACGGTCCGACACTGTCTGCAGGGCAGGGAGCACTCGCTCTCTGCTCCGCAGAAGCCCTCGGCTGTATGTGTGTCCAGCGGACGCACATGGAGCTGAAGGGCGGCAGGGCCAGTCGGTGTTCCAGGTCCATGGCAGCGGCCTGGAGCCCGGGAGGTTCGGGGCACAGGGGGTTTTATTCGGGGCCCGAGCCCGAATAAAACAGCCTAGCGACGCCCCTGTATATATATATATATATATATATATATATATATATATATATATATATATATATATATATATTATACACACACACCCCAGTGGGTACAGAAAGTAAAGACCCCTTTACATTTTTCATTCTTTGTTTCATTGCAGCCATTTGGTAAGTTAATTTTTTTGGCTCATTAATGTACACTCTGCACCCCATCTTGAAAGAAAAAAAAAAAATAGAAATGTAGATATTTTTGGAAATTTATTAAACAAGAAAAATTTAAATATCACATGGTCTTAAGTATTCAGACCCTTTTCTCAGTATTGAGTAGAAGCTCCCTTTTGAGCTAGTACAGCCATGAGTCTTCTTGGGAAGGATGCAACAAGTTTTTCTCACCTGGATTTGGGGATCCTCTGCCATTGTTCCTTGCAGATCCTCTCCAGGTCCCTCAGGTTGGATGGTGAAAATTGGTGGACAGCCATTTTCAAATCTCTCCAGAGATGCTCAATTGGGTTAAGGTCAGGGCCCTGGCTGGGCCAGTCAAGAATGGGCATAGAGTTTTTTGAAGCCACTGCTTTGTTATTTTAGCTGTGTGCTTAGGGTCATTGTCTTGTTGGAAGATGAACCTTCGGCCCTGTTTGAGGTCAAGAGCATTCTGGAAGAGAATTTCATCCAGGCTATCTCTGTACTTGACCAACACCTATCAAAAACCAGGGCTATTTTGACTATAATTCTGGGCAAAACTTTGAGCCTGAATCAATAAACACCTACAAAAACAAGTTTTACCAATATACTTATACAAAATTTTATTGAAAAATACAAGACAGTTAATAAAATACAAGTAAAAAGATGACAATGGAAATACAAAGAATAGCACAACCTATTACCTTCCATCTCAATACATTAGGGTCAATCATGGGTGTAGATAGTTAAGTAAAGCAGTGTAAACATTTTGTACAAACATCTATGTATTATAAACATACAAATAACAAATACCTAACCTTGATGAAAGACGCTGTAAATAGTAAGGCCCCACTGGGTAGATGGATAGGATATAGGAAGCGCTCCCCAACGCGCGTTTCGCAGTGCGCTTCGTCCGGGGGTATGTTTGTAATCTTTAGATCTGACATATTATATACAAAAAGCCAAAGCCAGGTCCCGCCTCCTTATAAAAGTTCTACCCAATAGGAGAGGTATTATATTTACCAAGCGCGCCATTAAACCTTACGTACTATACAAGACCGAACACCGCGCGTCCGCGGCTGTCTCCATTGGTCCAGAGTAACAACCTGACAATACAGAGCGGCGTCCGGAAGTGAACACTGCGCAACCGCGCTAGCTTGACGCATGCGCTCTGGGTAGAATTGGAGGCCCTGAACAAAAATGGAGACTTGAACTCCATGTACAATCGCGCACGCGCGGGAAACCCGCGCATGCGCAACAGGACACGGAATACGTTCTGGTCTATTAAATAGACAATAGTAACCAAACGATGAGCAAACGATAGCTAAAGAGTGATGTTCAGTGTACAAAACTTATATATATGTGTTGTATACATGTAATTAACGTGAGAAGTGAATATATTGAAGGATAAAAAATAATAATAAATAGTAAATAGTAAATAAGTGAATACTAAGTGCATAAAACCATGCTCAAAGTGCCCAATTTGATAAAACCGTGATCATGCAGTGTGCAAGAAATCCATTTATTATTATTTACACAGTGATTAAAATAATAATAATAATGTTTGCGTTTAAAGCAAAATTATAATACAAGTACGTGCAATAGATAGTGCTAATGTACTTCATTATGCCCATAGTTTTTTAAAAGAAAATTTGTCCACATTATAATAATAAATTCCCGATTTAAAATACACTATAATTAACATCCACATCAATATTACACAATATTACAAAAAATTCATTAATTAATTCATTCAAAAAAATTCAAAAACAAAAACAAGTTTAAATTAAAGGTTAAATGGAATTTGATTGTAGTGATATCTGCGCTCAATTGTCAAGGTAACCCCACCCCAACCAATGGCTTCTCGATATACTGAAACAAAATTTAAAAATAGAATTTAAAAACATATAAAATACAGATCAAAACCTAAATTTTACAAAGAAAAAACCTAAAAGCTACAATTACAAGAATGGAGCAAAGTTTCAGTTGTTCATTTAATCCTTTTGGATTATATTGTATCCAAAGAAATGAATCCATCTTACCTCCCGTTGGGCCAAGATTTTCTTCCAGTTTCCCCCTCTTAAGTTGAACAATTTACACAATAAATTTCCCTCTGAATCTTAGTCCAGAGGGATCACGTTGTGTTTTTCTTTAAAGGCCTTGGAATTGGATGTAATGTTTCAATATCAATTATTGTATTTGCAGCTTGGATACCAAAAATATGTTCACGAGGGCGTCCTTCGAAACTGCCTCGTAAGTCATGCCAATGTAGATAAGATCACAGGGCAAGTAGCAAAGGGTATATCACCCCCACCGTCGCACATGTAATGGTGTATGTGATCTTAAAGTTCTTCTCCTTTGATGAATCCCAAACTCTCGTTGTATCCACATTGTCACATCCCTTTGCACTGACCGCATGGTCGCCCATCCCCATTTTTTGCCTTTAGATCCAAATACAAGTTCGGACGGGTGCCGAATAATGACTGCTGACCAAATGTCTTTCAAATTACGAGATCTTTTATATGTAATTGATGGATGGTCAGGTAAGAAATGTGTAAGGGCCTCATCAATTTTTCAAGATATCCCAATGTTTGCATAGAGCTCTATACATCATTTGATGTTGGGAGTGAAACGGTGTAATAAATCTCACTTTCTCTTCCATGACCTTGTTTTTGTTTTTATTGGTAGATTTCCTAAGAAGATCTTCCCTTTTGGTGTTTTTGGCTCTATCATATGCATTGTTGATTACTTGTCTTGAATAACCACGTTCCCGAATCTGTTTTTCAACTCTGTTGCTCTTGTTTCGAAGAAAGTGTCTAGAGAACAGATTCTTCTTAACTCAAAAATTGACCACAGGAATACTGTTGATCAGTCTTTTGGGATGAGAGGATGTCGCATGTACTAATGTATTTGTTGCTGTGGTTTTCTAAACAAATCTGATCTCACAAAACCGTCTGTACACATCAAAGGAGATGTCCAGGAAGCCATGTGGTGCCAAACCCTCTTTGTATGAAATTTCAGGTTTAAATTAATTATTCTGATTGATGGTACTCATAAAGATCTTCAATTCCTCCGAGGTGCCTCCCAAGAAAAAAGTATATCATCGATATTACCGTCCCCAAAATTGGACTTTTTATCAAAGGGACTGGGTCTGTACAAAAAATTGCACGTTCCCAGAAACCTAAGAAGATATTCGCGTATGAGGGCGCACAGGCCGCCCCATGGCCGTACCCTGTAACTGGAGGCAATATGATCCCCGAAAAAAGAAAAAATTGTGGGTCAGAACAAATTCCAATAATGTGACAATAAAATCACAAAGCTCTTTATCCAGATCTGACATGAATAAAAAGGCACTCACCGCCATGATTCCATCACTGTGTCGTATTGACGTGTAAAGAGATTCCACATCACATGTCACCAGGATCATGTCTGTCTCTAGTTGCATGTTATCCATCTTGCATAATATGTCGTTGGTATCTTTCAATATGAGGCAGTGTTTCTACAATAGGTTTCAAAAGAAATCAATAAATTTACCCTGCCAACTCCATAGGCTACCCTGTCCCGACACAATTGGACGGCCCGGGGACATATTTGGTTTTTGTGTATCTTAGGTACCAGGTAAAGACATGCTATTTTTGGATGTTCATGTATAAGGTATTTACCCTGTTTGTCAGATAGAATGCCTCCATCTACAGCTTCATCTACTATGATATTCAGTTCCTCCAAATACTTTTCCAGTGGGTTAAGGTAAGCTTTTTTAACATGATGGTTCCCGCAGTTGCCTCAATCTTTTTGTTCATACATCTTTTTAGGCCATATAACCACATTTCTGCCCTTATCTGAGGGTTTAACAAAACAAACCTTCATAGATCTAAGTCACGAAAGGGTTTTCTTTGTAGATAATTAGAATTACTACTTGATTTAAAAACTCTCCAATTTTTTGAATTCTTTAGTTACTAGTTGTACAAACAATTCAATATTGGGATACAAACTCAAGGGAGGGAATTTCTTTGGGTTTTTGGGGTCAAAGAGTGGGGGGAAAAACGATGTAGGAGACATACCTGCAGGGGTAGTTAATAATTCATCATCTTCATTAGCCAGAGACTCTAAATTGAGTAATGCCTCTTGTTCTTGTTCTGTTGGAAAGTTGGCAAACTTCTATCTGTATAGGGGTTAATTCATGTTCTGATAGGTTGATTACCTTTAAGCTATGTACCATTGTCCATACGTCGTTTGTTGGTGGATTTTTTGGGGAAATCCATTTTCCTTTTCGGGTATTGTCTGATTGTATCATAGGGATGTGAGGAATTAGACTCAGCTGTAGATGCCTGGGAAGACATTGATACAGATCTCTTGCGAGAAACACGTTTCTCCATATGCCATTTATATACCCTATTGGTCTGAAAATCTGTGCGATCCCTTTGAAATTTTTTCATTTTCACACTTTTGATCTGTTTTTCCCATTCCTTTATACATTCCTCCAGTTCACTCCTGAAGATCACCATATCAGCCGTTGATATTGGCTGTTAATTGACATCAATCTTTAATCGTCTGGTCAGGTCATCAAAGGGGTTCAGAATTCAATTCTATGATTATTTCCATGAATGTTCTTGAACACTTGTTACATGCCTCCTCCCATTTGGTGCTAAACCTTTCTAGCTCCTTACCGTATGACGGGAAGACTTGTACTCTAAGACCACGTGGGATAAGATTTTTGGTAAGATAATTTTCTAGGGAACTTTTGTTCCACCAGATCCTCATCCTTTTGTGTATCAGATTTTTTAATAGGCTCCTTAATTCCCTTCCATCTTTCAGGTTAGTATCTTCATAAACCATTGTCATCATTGAATAGGGCATCTGTTTGTAACGCCATGATGCCTCACATCCCCGCAAATCCATATTTAGGATATCTCTGAAACAGAGTAAATAACCAACACCTATCAAAAACCAGGGCTATTTTGACTATAATTCTGGGCAAAACTTTGAGCCTGAATCAATAAACACCTACAAAAAAAAACGTTTTACCAATATACTTACACAAATTTTATTGAAAAATACAAGACAGTCAATAAAATACAAGTAAAAGATGACAATGGAACTACAAAAAATAGCACAACCTATTACCTTCCATCTCAATACATTAGGGTCAATCATGGTGTAGATAGTTAAGTAAAGCAGTATAAACATATTGTACAAACACTATGTAATATAAACACATAAATAACAAATACCTAACCTTAATGAGAGACGCTGTAAACAGTAAAGCCCCACTGGGTGGATGGATAGGGTATAGGAAGCGCTCCCCAACGCGCGTTTCGCAGTGCGCTTCGTCCGGGGGTATGTTTGTAATCTTTAGATCTGACATATTATATACAAAAAGCCAAAGCCGGGTCCCGCCTCCTTACAAAATTTTCTACCCAAAAGAGAGGTTTTATATTTACCCACGCGCGCCATTAAACCTTATTTTACTATACAAGACCGAACACCCGCGTCCGCGGCTGTCCCCAAATTGGTCCAGAGTAACAACCTGACAATACGGGAGCGGCGTCCGAAGTGAACACTGCGCAACCGCGCTAGTTTGACCCCATGCGCTCTGGTTTGAATTGGAGGCCCTGAACAAAAATGGAGACTTTAACTCCATGTACAATCACGCACGCCGGGAAGCCCGCGCATGCGCAACAGGACACGGAATACGTTCTGGTCTATTAAAAAAGACAATAGTAACCCAAAAGTGAGCAAACGATAGCTAAAGAGTGATGTTCAGTGTACAAAACTTATATATATGTGTTGTATACTGTAATTAACGGAGAAGTGAATATATTGAAGGATTAAAAAATAATAATAAATAGTAAATAGTAAATAAGTGAATACTAAGTGCAAAAACCATGCTCAAAGTGCCCAATGTGATAAACCGTGATCATGCAATGTGCAACAATCCATTTATTATTTATATACAGTGATTAAAGAATAATAATAATAATGTTGTAATGCAAATTATAATACAAGTACGTGCAATAGATAGTGCTAATGTACTTCATTATGCCCATAGTTTACACAGTGATTAAAGAATAATAATAATAATGTTGCGTAATGCAAAATTATAATACAAGTACGTGCAATAGATAGTGCTAATGTACTTCATTATGCCCATAGTTTTTTAAAAGAAAATTCAAAAACAAAAACCAAGTTTTAAATTAAAGGTTAATGGAATTTGGCCCAACGGGAGTATATCGAGAAGCCATTGGTTGGTGTTACCTTGACAATTGAGCGCAGATACCACTACAATCAAATTCCATTAACCTCTAATCTAAAACTTGGTTTTTGTTTTTGAATTTTCTTGAAGGAATTAATTGAATGAATTTTTTGGAATTTTTTGTAATATTGTGTAATATTTATGTGGATGTTAATTACAGTGTATTTTAAATCGGGAATTTATTATTATAATGTGGACAAATTTTCTTTTAAAAAATTGTGGGCATAATGAAGTACATTAGCACTATCTATTGCACGTACTTGTATTATAATTTTGCATTACGCAACATTATTATTATCATTCTTTAATCACTGTGTATATAAATAATAAATGGATTTTTTGCACACTGCATGATCACGGCTTTATCACATTGGGCACCTTGAGCACGGTTTTATGCACTTAGTATTCACTTATTTATTACTTATTATTTATTATTATTTTTTATCCTTCAATAGATTCACTTATCACGTTAATTACATGTATACAACACATATATATAAGTTTTGTACACTGAACATCACTCTTAGCTATCGTTTGCTCATCTTTTAGTTACTATTGTCTATTTAATAGACCAGAACGTATTCCGTGTCCTGTTGCGCATGCGCGGGCTTCCCGCGCGTGCGCGATTGTACATGGAGTTCAAGTCTCCATTTTTGTTCAGGGCCTCCAATTCTACCCAGAGCGCATGCGTCAAACTAGCGCGGTTGCGCAGTGTTCACTTCCGGACGCCGCTCTGTATTGTCAGGTTGTTACTCTGGACCAATGGAGACAGCCACGGACGCGCGGTGTTCGGTCTTGTATAGTAAGTAAGGTTTAATGGCGCGCGTGATAAATATAATACCTCTCCTATTGGGTAGAACTTTTGTAAGGAGGCGGGACCTGGCTTTGGCTTTTTGTATATAATATGTCAGATCTAAAGATTACAAACATACCCCCGGACGAAGCGCACTGCGAAACGCGCGTTGGGGAGCGCTTCTTATATCCTATCCATCTACCCAGTGGGGCTCTACTGTTTACAGCGTCTTTCATTAAGGTTAGGTATTTGTTATTTATATGTTTATAATACATAGATGTTTGTACAATATGTTTATACTGCTTTACTTAACTATCTACACCCATGATTGACCCTAATGTATTGAGATGGAAGGTAATAGGTTGTGCTATTCTTTGTATTTCCATTGTCATCTTTTTACTAGTATTTTATTAACTGTCTTGTATTTTTCAATAAAATTTTGTATAAGTATATTGGTAAAACTTGTTTTTTGTAGGTGTTTATCTCTGTACTTGGCTGCATTCATCTTTCCTTCAATTGGAACCAGTCATCCTGTCCCTGCAGCTCAAATACACCCATATAGAATGTTGCTGCCACCACCATGTTTCACTGTTGGGATTGTATTGGGCAGGTGATGAGCAGTGCCTAGTTTTCTCCACAGATACCGCTTAGAATTAACACCAAAAAGGTCAATCTTTGTCTCATCAGATCAGAGAATCTTATTTCTCATAGTCTGGGAGTCCTTCATGTGTTTTTTTGCAAACTGTATGCGGGCTTTCATATGTCTTGAACTGAGGAGAGGCTTCCGTCGGCACACTCTGCCATAAAGCCCCAGCTGGTGCTGCAGTGACTTTAGGGAACTTTCTCCCATCTCCCTACTGCATCTCTGGAGCTTAGCCATAGTGATCTTTGGGTTATTCTTTACCTCTCACATCAAGGCTCTTCTCCCACAATTGCTTAATTTGGCTGGCCGGTCAGGTTGGTAAAGAGTTGTTGTTGTCCAAAACTTCTTCCATTTAAGGATTATAGAGGCCACTGTGCTCTTAGGAACTTTGAGTGCTGCAGAAATTCCTTTGTAGCCTTGGCCAGATCTGTGCCTTGCAACAATTCTGTCTCTGAGCTGCTTGGGCAGTTCCTTAGACCTCATGATTCTCATGTGCTCTGACATGCACTGTGAGGTCTTATGTAAACAGGTGTTGTGCCTTTCCTAATCAAGTCCAATCAGTTTAATTAAACACAGCTGGACTCCAATGAAGGAGTAGAACCATCTCAAGGAGGATCAGAAGGAAATGCACAGTACGTGAGTCAAATATGAGTGTAACAGCAAAGGGTCTGAATACTTATGACCATGTGATATTTCAGTTTTTCTTGTTTAATAAATTTGCAAAAATATCAACATTTCTGGTTTTTTTTCTTTCAAGATGGGTTGCAGAGTGTACATCAATGAGTAAAAAAATAAACTTTTTGGATCTTACCAAATGGCTGCAATGAAACAAAGAGTGAAAAAGGGGTCTGAATACTTTCCGTACCCACTGTATGTATATGTTTATTTACACCAAGACTATTTAAGGAACAGAGGAGGCATGTTTGCAATGTCTTGATGTCTGTTTTGCGATGTCTTTCTACAGCACCCGGGAAAATTATGGAATCAAAACATTAAGAGGTGGTCACCAGGATTTTTTATGTGATGGCAAATATACAAAGCACAGATATGACCAAACAATCTTTAGTAGCTAAACAATATATCTTAATGCAACGTATTGTAGATGAAAACCTGATTAATGACTAGTTTTTACAGATCAAGTAGAGGAAAAAAATTATGTAACCACATATTTTTGAAGAAAAATATTTATAGAATCATCAAACTAAACCCCTCATTAGTATTTTATCTCTCCTATGCAGGCTGTTATGACATTTTGAATCTTTGAGGCATGTACTTCAATGATGATACACAATATTCTACATCAAGCTGATACAGAGTTTCTAAAATGACGTTTGACGGATCCACTTTACAGGATGGAGTCTTGTCATGGATAATTTTCTTTTAATTTCCACTTTTAATTTTTGTGTTTGCTGGCCATGTAATTGAGTTATTTTGCCCTTTCAGAATAAAAACTTAACTGCTTTTTGCTCCATGACAAGATGCATTATCTTTCCAAAATGACTCTCATCAACAAACCTTCTTTCTATTGATGCAATTTCTATGTATACCTTCAATCAGAAAGACATCTTATCGGTTGCAGGTGTTATAGCAGCTGTCAAGATATCCCCACCCTTAGTCAACTTCAATAAAGCACAAAATCAGCTACAAAATAAAGCTTATTCAAACATCTTTTGTGCTATAGGATGTTTTACATATTCAAATGCATTAACATCTTGTAAAACAAAACTGTGAAAAATAATACTTGCACATCTTACTGTAAAAAACTGTTTTAGTTGGTCGTGTCAAAAAAGACTTACTGCAAAACTGTACAAGTCCATAGTTAGGTCCAAGATGAGTAGGAGCCAGAGACCTCTGATATCTCCCAGAGATGTCAGAGGTCTCTGGCTTGTACTCATCTTGGACCTAACTATGGACTTTTTCACTGTTTTTTACAAGATGTTCTGCATTTGAATAAGTAAAGCATCCAATAGTACAAAATATGTTTGAATAAGCTTGTGAACTTTATTTTGCAGCTGATTTTGTGCTTTATTAGAATTTCTATGTATACCTGTTAATTGACTATGGAGATAATGATTACCATCTCTCTTACTCCTTTACCCAACACGAGCTATATCATAAATAAAAGGGGTCATTTGATTGTTTTCTTTAGGCACCACCTTTATGGTTTTTTTTTGTGGCAACAAGTAAAAGTTCCAGCATCATTACCTACGCCAATGCAGTTTGGCGATTTATCAATGAATAACACTTCACCCAATCATCCACACTCCATGAATGCTTCTTTTTTGTCCACTGTAACCTTCAGTTTCCTTCAGTTCCAGTGTTAATCTCACATTTCATTTGACTTTACTACATTTAATTCCGGAAGGGAAGATCTCTCCTTAAGGAGAGCACCGAACGAACGGCTTGTAGAGTTTGTTTTGCCTTTTCGCCCTCTACTTACCATTTGCATATCACAAGACATTATGGCAAAGGGGCTGAGACGCCAAAAGCACCCTCTGTTGGATGTAACAACTCCTCAATTTGCTTTTGACCCACCCAGTCTTGAGAAAGCAAAAAGGATTTTAGCCACGCCTGTATCTCTCATCTGCAGACAACGCTGTTTCGGGATTTTTGTCCCTCTTCAGTGCAGAGCAGAGCGATACTGGCTGGCTGTGTGGGAGGCATCGAGTAACTCAGGAAGGGAAGATCTCTCCTTAAGGAGAGCACCGAACAAACGGCTTGAAGAGTTTGATTTGCCTTTTCGCCCTCTACTTACCATTTGCATATGACAAGGCATTATGGGAAAGAGGCTGAGACGCCCACAGCGCCCTCTGTTGGATGTAACAAATCCTCAATTTGTTTTTGAACTACATTTAATTCCTATTTTAAGCTAGAGAATGGTAAAATTTTCTATGTAATTTGTATAGGACTGACAAAATAAAAAAAAAAAATACTATAAAAAATTCTAAAGTAAAAATGTTTTCCAGGAATATTGGGCGACATGTATGAGCGGGCTTTACGCCTATTTTCAGGCGTATTCTGTGCCTCACCGGCCCAAATCCGCTGTCGGACGCAGGGATGCAGTGTTAGGCGCAGCGTTCGCCACTTTCAGCTGCGCCCTGCATGAAGGGGCGGGCAATGGGCGCGGTGTGGGCACCCTGTAGGCGTTCCGGGGCGGGACGCGGGTTTTCTAATGCAATCGGGAATACAACTGTACATGTCTGAAATCAAATGATAAGACTACAGAAGTTGTACCGATCTGTATATAAAATGATCCATAATATTGGGGTAAAGAAAAAAAAAATATTAATTCAATAAAATCATGTTTATTTCTTTATTTTTGTTACACCCATACTATTGATCAGTGGCTAACGAAAATAAAGAAATAAACATGATTTTATTGAATTAATATTTTTTTTTCATTCCCCCAATATTATGGATCATTTTATATAGAGATCGGTACAACTTCTGTAGTCTTATCATTTGATTTCGGCCATGTACTGTTGTATTCCCAATTGCATTAGAAAACCCATAGGAGCGTCGCTCTCTCTCCCATTGGTCCAAATAACCAAGCCTCTTTTAAGTTAGCCAATCACAGAGCTCGCTTGGAATTTCTTTTCCCCATAGAACTCTATGAGAAAGTAGCTTGCGCTCTGATTGGCTAAGCTGGACGAGCCCCCGCTAGCTCAACCAATCAGCTCTTTTCTGCATTTTTACTGTATTTTGAACTGTCCCGCCTTTGAATATGATTGGTCAATATTTCTCCATAGGTTAGAATGGGTCCCTGTCGCTCCTATTCTGATTGGTCAATACTCCTCCATAGGATATAATGGGCCACTGTCGCTCCTATTCTGATTGGCTGGTTTATGCCGACCAATCAGAAGAGCTTAAACAATTTGAATTACTGTATTTCCCGGCAATTCTCTATATTGCAATTCCTTATGTAGCGCCGGTCTCAGCGACAAATGTGTTAGGGATTTAACTAATGTATTTTTATAGAAGGTTTCAACGCTTTATCTGATAATGTTTTACACTTAATAAAAATGAGTTATTCAATCATACTCCATGCCACACGGACTTTAATGGGACAAGTAGCTCGCGCTCTGATTGGCCGAGATAGCCAAGTCTCCGCTAGCTCAGCCAATCAGCTCTTTTCTGCATATTTACTGTATTTTGAACTATCCCGCCGTTGATTCTGATTGGTCAATAGTTCTCCATAGGTTTTAATGGTTCACTGTCGCTCCTATTCTGATTGGGTTTCTGCCGACCCATGAGAATAGCTTTCAGAATTTGAATTACTGTATTTCCCGGCAATTTCCAATATCCTAATTCTTGATATTGCGCCGTTCTAGATTTTTGGAAAGTGATTATTTTAATGTATTTTTTATTTTTGAGGTTTGAGCTCTTTTCTGAGAATGTTTTCCGCCTTTATAAAGGCGATTTTTTATTCATAATCCGCCCGGACATCTTTAATAATTTCTCGCTGTTTTCCAGCCTGTCTCGAATCGGAACACATCTTCGGCGCAGTCCCGCACTGCGCCTAAGTCCCGCACTGCGCCCCACACACTGGCGAGGCGCAGGGAACTTTTCCCCGCATGTATGAGCGCACCTCCTCGGACAGCGAATCTTAGGCGCAGCCCCGCACTGCGCCTCAGTCCCCGCACTGCGCCCCACACGTTGGTGAGGCGCGGCGGACTTTACACCGCATGTATGAGCGCACTACCTCCGGCGGCGAATATTAGGCGCAGTCCCACACTGCGCCCATGTCCCCACACTGCGCCTCAAACACTGGCGAGGTGCGGCGGACTTTACATAGTATGTATGAGCGCGCCCGAGCGCCGACATAAATCAGGCGCAAATTTCGCCGGAAAACTGGCAAAAAGGTGCACCCGACGTGGCGAGATTCATACATGTCACCCATTGAGTTTAAGAAAAATAACCCTTTCTAGTGGAAGTTTCTATTTACGGACCATAGAAGATCATGACAGGTTTCCTTAAACGTCGATGGGGCTGATTACAAAAATTTAAGCCAGGGAGCCCCCAATAATTCTACCACTATTCTCATTTTCTACCACCATTTGCTGGGAATTTTATGTCTGAGGTTGGACCATAACAACTCCTTAACATTCTAAATTATATTTGGATTTAGGGCCACCCTAGGCAATGCTGTACAAGATCTATTTCTGGACCACTGGGTAATAGCAAAGGAAAACTCATGTTCAGTAATTCACTTTCCATATAGAATTTTGAGAACATGATGCTCAGAGACTACAGTTTCAGTAGCTAAATAGGTTCTAGATTATCACTTCACTGTCAATTTTAGAGTTACAGTTTACAGTTATAAAGATTTAAATCTACTGACAAAGGTGTTGCAACAGTCATAATGAACACCTCTGGCTATATCCAGGAAGAAAACATACAGCTGTCCAACCCAAACCATTGGGCTAAACTTGAAAGTGACTCCACAAAGGCCGATATAAAGCAACTTATGGACATGATCAATAAGTTTAAAATCCAGATCGAGAACCAAGTAACACTACTCATTCCAGAGGATGCCAGTCTGGGCTGCTTTTATATGCTCCCAAAATCTACAAAGACGGCAACCCTGGGAGGCCTATCATTTCGGGCATTGGGACATTGACAGAAAACATTTTGGGTTGGGTGGAAAACGTCCTAAAACCCCTGGTCAAAGATACTTCGAATCACATCCAGGACACCACTGTCCTTCAAACTCAATGCCCTAGGCCTATTGCTGGCGCAGTTATTTGGACCAATGGGAGAGCGAGCGACGCTCCTATGGGTTTTCTAATGCAATCTGAAATAAAACTGTACATGGTCGAAATGAAATGATAATACTGCCGAAGTTGTCCCGATGTGTATATAAAATGAATAATAATATGGGGGTAAATATACAAAAATATTCATTCAATAAAATCAGGTTTATTTCTTTATTTTCGTTAGCCAAGGATCAATAGTATGGGTGTAACGAAGATCATGAAAGAAACCTGATTTTATTGATTTATTATCTTTTTTCGTTACCCCCATATTATTATTCATTTTATATACACATCGGGACAACGTCTGTAGTATTATCATTTGATTTCGGCCATGTACAGTTTTATTTCAGATTGCATTAGAAAACCCATAGGAGGGGGCGTGGCCTGAGCAGGGGATGAGATAGGATGTGTGGTGGATTAGCTCCAGGACTGAGCTCCATAAATCGGCCCTACTAAGCCTCAAAAAGTGGACAGGAAGACTTAAAAAGTGGATCCCTGGCTGCCTGAGATCTCGTTCTTCCCTCTGGTACCACAGACTCCCAGCTGGTAAAGCTACAGCCTGAGAACCAGGCAGAAGTGTCTCTGGCCTCTTAGAGAGGGTAAGCCCATCTTCTCTGCTACCTGGGTACCTCCATTTTACAGAATATAAACCCCGGACAGTACGGGACGCTCCCCTGGAGATCAGGCTCTCCCTGACAGGACGTGGGCTGCATCCCTCCTTCTACATATAATTACACTTAATCACAGGGGACAAAAAAGTAACAGTTATACGTTGGAATATATTTACAAGAGATAAATAGGCCTCTCTCTGGCTATATCAGTGCAATACTCCTCACCCAAGAGAGATCTGAACTGCCGCAAGCTTGTAAACCCCTGCACTGACTCTTATTTTCTGTGCCTGCTATCTCCTATGGGGACTCATTTACTTGCCTGCACATAGCAACTATTAGGGCACATAAGACACAACACAGAGATACCCCCAGCCTCTGGCTCTTCCTTGTATAACCCTCTCATCCAAGAGAGATCCGAACTGCAGCAACTTTAATATACCCTGCACTGACACGTTAACTTTTTTGTCCTGCTATTTCCTCTGTTTAAAACATCTACTTGCCTGCACATAACAACTATCATGCACATAAGGTCAACAAAGAGCCCCCTTACATTAGGACCTCAACCTTTGGCTCTTCCTGTACAACCCCTCAGCCAAGGGGGATCTGAACTGCTGCAAGCTAATACACCCTGCACTGATTCTGTATTTTTGTGTCTGCTATCTCATCTGAGGAATCACCTATTTGCCTGCACACGCACCCTATCAGTGCACACGGGACTAAACTAAGAGCTCCTCCACCAAACCTCAGCCCTCTGGCTCTTCCTTGTATAACCCTCTCAGCCAAGAGAGAGATCTGAACTGCGACAAAATACCATATCCAGCACTGTCTCTCTATTATCCATGCCTGCTATCTCTTCTGGAGAACCATCTACTTGCCTACACAAAGCACCTACAGTGCACACAAGATTCAACAAAGAGCTCTATCATATCAGGACCTCAACCTCTGGCTCATTCTTGTATAACCCTATTAGCCAAGGGGGATCTGAATTGCCGCAAGTTAACATACCCTGCACTGACTCTTTATTGCCTGTGCCTGCTCCCCCTCCTGGGGAATCATCTACTTGCCTGCACATAGCAGATATCAGCACACACAAGTTTCAACGAAGAGCTCCCTCATATCAGGACTCCAGCTGCTGACTTTCCTAGTATAACCCTGTGCAACCCTACCATACCGCTGTTTTCAATTTCTCAGGCTGTGTGCAAACTCATTGCTTGAATCTACCATACTTAAGTCCTATATCTTTGTGCATTTCAATTAGCTAGACGTCCCACGTCCTTTTACGTCACGAGTCTGAATTATAAAAATAGAAAAGAGGAAGAGGGAAAAAAGGGGGGAAAAAAAAAAATTCTTCAACCACAATTTTTCCTACTGCTAAGTTCCTCCCTCCACTTTTTCATTGCTGCTTCAATATGGGGGGCCCACCTCCAAGAAAAATCCTAAAGCCCATCCTACCAAACATTCCTGACTTCTTCTCCCTATGTCAACAAAATGAAACAAGATCAAAAAAAAGGGCTTCAATTCTAAAGGGACCCCTCCCTCAGTCTCTTCAAGGGCGGAATCATTTAAATTTTAAAACACCACGAAGAACATGATTCTCAGCCTTTTAAAACCCCACTCTTCAACGTCTTTTCCCCTTCGTTCCGATTCCAGTCTTCAGGCTGACCTTAAGGAGATGATCTCAGACCTTAAACAGGATTTTCAATCACTGCTTTAGAACCGAACATATAGAAACCAAACTGTCGGAATTTGCAGACTCCCACAACTCCCTTATTGACGCAAACAACGCTCTAGAAGAAGAGGTCCAGCGCCTGTCAAGCAAAGTTCTAGATCTTGAAGATAGATTGAGACATAAGAATGTTCGCATAAGGGGGATACCTGAGTCTGTTCTTCCAGACCAACTCCATGGGTTCCTAACTGATTTGATTGCTCTCACCCTTCCCAAGTGCAACTCTCGAGACCTTATAATCGACCGAATTCACAGAATACTCAAGCCGCGTAGTCTTCCCCAACAAGTACCACATGATACCATCGCTCTCATACACTTCTACCACATCAAGGAAGATTTTCTGAGGGCCCTCCGAAAAATGGACTCTCTACCAAAAGATTTCAAGCCATCTCCTGTTCCCAGACTTATCCGCACCCCCTAGTTCCAGACTGAGTTCCACCCCCTTTACAAGGATTCTCCCGGGAAAAGGCATTGCTACCGATGGGGCTTCCCAGTAAACTTTTATCCTAGAAAACGTGCACCAATTCACATCTCTACCCTGAAAGCTTGTTCCACCCTAAGACGCTGGGCTAATTTCCCAACAGGGTTCCACCCGATTTGGAGAGGCAAGCACGTCCAGAAACTGTAACCCCCCTATGGGCGGTTAAACTTCCGTCTTAGTCAGGATCTGTAAATTTGAGTCACCGGTGACTTTCCTTGAACCTGGCTGCTCTTTGCCTTCCTTTTAACATTGGGGCCCTCCTCCTTGGAGACTTGATCTCACCCGGACGTTCTGGGTTCTTACTTCTGCTTTCCCTCTCAATTTGTGGCGGGACTACCTCCTATTCTCCCTTCGTCAAGGGATATATTTAGCAAAGTTTTTTGCTTCTATTGTACTGTTTGTTGTTATCTATGCAGTGGTATCCAGTCAACCTTTGGCCCATAAAAGCCCCTTCTTTACATTATATTTTTTGGCTAGAATGTTCACCCATAGCTTCTCCCCCTCTTCTTGACCATGGCGATTGAAATCCTCTCTTATAACGTTAAAAGGTTAAATACACCCTTTAAACGTTTAATTTTGTGGAAAGAAGCTCTTAGGTCTAAAGCGGACATTATATGTCTTCAAGAAACACACCTATTGGTAGTTGATGCCCATCCCTTCGGAACCGACATTTTCCCCAAAATTTTCAGGCCAGCACCAAAAAGAAGCAGGATCGCAATTTTGTAAAAAAACAGGGTTTCTTCCAACTTACCCACAACTTTATAGACCCCTAGGAGATTGTCAACGACTGTGAGATAATTCAAGCCTCACTCTAGTTCCTTACGCACCAACCAAACAAATACATTATCAGGAAGTTATATTGAAAAATGGAAGGAGGTTTAGTTATTTGGGGATTTTAACACTGATGGAATGGAAAGCAGACAGATCTAAATCACGTGCGCTCCTTATAGATCGAGTCTTAACACTTAGGAAGATACATAGCTGAGGTAATCCATTCATCGAAAGAGATTTTACCTTCTTTTCTCATCCCATTTAGTTCATCTGAATAGATTTTCCTTGGGATAAAATGGTACTTCCCCTAGTTGGCCGCCACCACTATTGGCCACAACAGTCTGACCAGCTCCGGGGACCTTAAAATCAATCCAATTTCCTACCTCCGACCCTGTCTTGGAGAATAAACAATTTCCTACTAAATCTCACAAGAAGTGTCATACTTGAGACACTCTCTGGGATTTTTTGATGGAAAATTAACTCAGTTTCCTCACGACTTCCTATGGTGTGCCCACAAGGGCATTCATAAGGGAATTTTATTCAATAGCCAGTTGCAAAAAGGAATATAGTTCTGTGCTAGAATAACCTCCTCAACCTAATAAGTCAGCGATAAAAACTAAACAAGTCCCTCCAACGAAAATAAAAACACTTAAAGGAGATTTATCGTTGAGCTGCCGTGCTGTTCTGCAATTTCTCAGATGGTTTGAAATCCAGGGGCGTGGGTTTTTCCCTCAGCAGGCGTGTCTCCCCCCACGAGGCGGTCTCCCACTGAAGACTGTGACATCATCATTTGTTTGAAGCAGGGGAGCAGAGGGTTGTCGGAATAACACCTGTAGCCTCCTGCATGCTTTGTCTGCAGCTTTAGCCCCAAGCAGCAGCAAGCACCAATATACTCTTAGTTTTCACACTGAAAGCCAGCAGTTAACTCTGTTCTAGTGGATTCACCAAATGTACTGAAAACAGGCAGAGACTTACTCAACTACAAGGACAAATGTCGCTTCAAGTAAAGACCTCTGCTTGCTGTCAGTATGAGTGAAACAGGGGGGGAGAAGCACATCAGCTTTGGAGAAGAACTGCTTTAAAATGTAACTGACTTGGGCTGATGGTGTAGTGGTAGAGTGTTGGTTTTACAACAAAGGGGTTTGGAGTTCTAGTCCCCTCACAGGGTTTATCCCCTCCCCCCGTAATTCTACACATATGTAGAGAGACCTAAAATATATATGTCAATCTCTATAATGATATATATATACACATACATAGCTCCCTTATATCATGTCTCATCCCTGAGAGTATATGCATTGTATCACATATGTTGGAAGTGCTTGGTGTGACTGTGAGGATGGGACACTATATAGGGGAGCTTTCTGTGTGTGTGTATATATAAAATTATAGATGTCTACACATATATTTTCATATATTTATATATGTGTACAATTTATAAAAGAAAAAAAAAAAAATAGGGACTTGAACTCCCAACCTCTGTCTTGCCAAGCTGATCACCTATTCACTGTACTATACAAGCAGCTCATACAGCCACAGTGTTGAATCTTTATGTTATACAATACAGATGATGACGTCATAAGGAGGCGGGGCTTGCATTAGATCTGAGGAACAGAACGCCTTCTTTTCAAAGTTCAAACTGAACCTGTGAGGAGGTGAATCAACCTCTTGTCAAAAGCCCTTTAAACAGGCAGTAATTGCCCAGATCCTCACCATAGAGCTGAGATGTACATAGAGCCAGCAGACTCTGGTTTCACTATTTTAACAGCTCAGCAGGGAGTAAACACAGAGTGTGCAGGCAGCCAATCACAGCACAGGGGGCGTGGCCATGACGTTTCCTGTCTAGGGACATATCCCAACAGGCTGAATGAAATGTCAGCCAGCCAATCACAGTGCAGGGGGCGTGTCTAGGGCACAGGAATCGACCCGGGGGCGTTCTGACCCAGTAACAGCAGAAATAGAAGACAGATTTACAGCGAAGCTGATATCTGCTAAACCAAGTGGCAGAGGTAATGCAACCCAATTACAAAAGTGCTTATTTTTACTGTCCCCATAATCTGAGACATGATCTTTGTAACGATAAAACCCCTTTAAATAAGCTACAATGCGACCTCCGTAATCTCTATATCCAACAACATGAAAAAAACGTAGCTAGATCAAATTGGCAAGTCTATGTGCAGGGCGATCGCCCCTCTAGATTGCTTGCTAAAAGGATTAAAATACAACAAGCCCGTACTAAAATTGCATATTTAACAACTAATAATGACAAAAAAATCAGAAACCCAACAGACATTGCCAACCAATTTGCCCAATTTTTATTGCTGAACTATATAATTTACGAAATGAGGAAAACTTCCAACCGCCCTCAGATGATGATATCAACACCTTCCTGTCCTCTGTAGATTTACCTAAATTGGACGAATCTCAATTAGAGTCCTTGAACACCCCCTTCACCATCTCAGAAATACAAAAAGCAATCAGATCTAGTAAAATTGAACAAAGCCCCTGGACCCGATGGCATCTCAAATGAATTTTTACCACCTCTATTCTGAAGTCCTGGCGCCCTATATACTAACATGTTTACGGATTTAGCCCTCCACCTCAAAACCCCCTAAAGAATTACTGCAAGCAATCATTACCAAATAACCTAAACAGGAAAAGCAGAAGACAAAGTCGCAAATTAAGACCTATATCATTATTTAAACACGGAAAAAAAATTGTATGCCAAGAATCCTTGCCCTTAGACTTAGTTCCATTCTTCCTCTTCTCATTCACAATGACCAGGCTGGTTTCTGCAGGGAGGCAAGCAAGAGATCCCATATTTTATCTTAGACCTGGTAAAATAGCGGGGGCCTCAAATCCAATGTGGTTTTTTTTAGATGGAGAAAAGGGGGGGGGGTTTTGGACAGAGTAAATGGAAGATTTGGAAAACCCAAAACTTACCAAATTTTGGGAAAATTTTTCCCCGGTTTCCTGCTGTCTGTTTTTAGCACTATACCCCCCGTCTGCCGCGGTTTTTTCCCTCTTTTTCTAAATTCATTTACCTGCGATTGGTTTACCCCCAAGGTTGCCCCCTTTTCCATTTTTTTTTATTCTTTTATTGAGCCCCTACTGGGAAAAATTTTAGAAAAACACCTTAATTTGGGGTATTGTATCCCAAAATACAAACCAAAAAAATAATCTATACGCAGACACGTATGTTAACCTTCTATCCTGCCTCCCAAATCCCGCTATTTGGAACCCTACGGAATATTTAACATTCTCCCTTCTACAAGTTAAATTAAATCTGAGTCCTTTGTTTCCGTTTAATAACATCCCTACACAGACCGTTTTTTCTAGAGATTTTGGGTTTCCACTGGCGCAGTCCTCTTAACTACCTGGGGTTAAAAGTAACTATCTTACAAATGACCTTAACCAAGAATTTTTGCCCTATTATTAATGACTTTGAAAAAGAAATAAAGGGGATGCCCAAACTTCATCTCTTTTGGGTTTAGCAAGAAAAACGTCATAAAGATATGCTTCTTCCCCAAGTTCATCTATATACCCCCACAATTCCCTTTATTATCCCCACCACACACGACTAGACTTTCAACGTCTCCTTTCTAACTTTATTGGAACGGTTTTAAAAAAAGCAAGGAAAAAAAGAAACCTCTTTTTTTACAGTCATAAAAGGGGGGCCGGGCTTTTACCAAATCTAAAAGCATATAATGTGGCTATTTTCTTAAATAGGCCCCCTCTTGGTCAAATAATTTGCTCTTGTCATGGGCA
Organism: Phyllomedusa bahiana; assembly: GCA_025379985.1. Lineage (NCBI taxonomy): Eukaryota > Metazoa > Chordata > Amphibia > Anura > Hylidae > Phyllomedusa > Phyllomedusa bahiana. Next base: position 166,576 of record JAODAL010001685.1, on the reverse strand, counting down.
AGTTGGAACATTTCTTCCACCCCTGTTAAGTAGCTTTTTTAAAGGCCAGCTTTGGGGAGCCCCCCCCCCCACCTCCCCCTGCAATCATATAGTTTCCCCCTTTGCTCGGGGAAGAAGTATGTTGTATCTAACTCCTCTTTCCCCAAAAGGGACAGATCCTTTGGATGAAACTGATGGTGGGATGAAAAATTCTGACCCCCTCCTGGTCAAACAAAAACCCCCACTTGTTAGACCAATTGTTCCAGGGAAAACGAACTAAAGTCCTTTGTGGACCTCACGTCCCCGCACATTGTGAAAAAGTCCAGGCATTTTTCTTTTTCCTATCTCCCCAAACCGTTTTCATACAACAATTAACTGGCCGCCCTTTACCCTACTCCTTCAGACTTTCATAATTTTCTTTTTGGGAAAAAAGGGTTTGAAAAAAAGGGTTATCACTGTTTCCATTATTACGACAGACAGGCGTGATAAAATTCCTTTCCTGTCAAAGGGAAAAAAGATTATCAAAAAAAATTTTCCCCTTGGAGCAATGATTGATGCTCATATAGCCCCATCTCATCATAAATGTTTAACCCTATTGAAACCATGCGTAAAATTCCCTTTGATGGTACCTCCCCCCTACCCACCTACCCATATACACCCCTCACTCAAAATTGTGTTGGAAAAACTGTGGCCAACCAGGAACTTTACTCTGTTCTGGGGCTGTCCCTATTTAAAAGTTATGGAAATCGGTTTTTTCCCCCTTGTTTCCAGAATTCCGGCTTTCATTGTAAACCCACTCCAGAAATGGCTGTTAGACATTGGGGCTCTCCTCAATCCCTCCTTCCTGGGACGGTTTTTTCCATGTTTTTAATTTTCCACTCGAACAACAATTGCCTTGTTATGGAAATCCCCCAAAAATTCCCCCTCTTGTTAATTAATAGATTTTAAACCCAATTGGGTTTTGTGAACTAAAACTCGTGCCCTCCTCTGTTTGTCTTAAAGAAGTTCCTTGGGGAAACCTGGGGGTCTTTCCAGATTCTGTCTGAACACCTTCGTTAAACCCCTGTTTCTGAAAATTATATCGTCTCACATGGATTGGTGTTTTTGTATTTGATTGTAAAATTATGATTGCATTTTTTTATGTCCACTGCAGTTTTTTGTTCTTTTTGTTATTTTTCTTGCTTGCATTGCAAACCCTTAACTACTCATTTTCTGATAGATTTAAAAGTCAAACCCTGTATAACCTGCACTTGTATTAACTCAAATAAAGTCATGTTTAAAGAAAACCCATTGGAGCGTCGCTCGCTCTCCCATTGGTCCAAATAACCGCCCCTCTGCATTTCTTTTCCCATAGAACTCTATGAGAAAGTAGCTTGCGCTCTGATTGGCTAAGCTGGACGAGCCCCCACGCTTCAACCAATCAGCTCTTTTCTGCCTTTTTACTGTATTTTGAACTGTCCCGCCTTTGAATATGATTGGTCAATATTTCTCCATAGGATATAATGGGTCCCTGTCGCTCCTATTTTGATTGGTCAATACTCCTCCATAGGTTAGAATGGGCCACTGCTGCTACTATTCTGATTGGCTGGCTTATGGCGACCAATGAGAATAGCTTAAACAATTTGAATTACTGTATTTCCCGGCAAGTCTCTCTACTGCAATTCCTTATATAGCGCCGGTCTCGGCGACAAACGCGTTGTTCGGGATTTAACTGCTTTATTTTTAGAGAAGGCTTCAGCGCTTTATCTGATAATGTTTGACACTTAAAAATGATTTTTTTATTCATACTCCATGCCGCACGGGGCTGAGCGCCGAGATTGCATTGCGCCGATCTCTCCATAGACTACAATGGGAGAAGTAGCTCGCGCTCTGATTGGCTGGGATAGGCAAGCCACCGCATGCTCAGCCAATCAGCTCTTTTCAGTATTTTTACTGTATTTTGAACTGTCCCGCCTTTGATTTTGATTGGTTCAAACTTCTCCGTAGGATATAATGGGTCTCTGTCGCTCCTATTCTGATTGGTCAATTGTCCTCCATAGCTTATAATGGGTCTTTGTCGCATCTATTCTGATTGGCTGGTTTATGCCGACCAATGAGAATAGCTTACAGAATTTGAATTACTGTATTTCACGGCAATGCTCTCTATTGCAATTCCTGATGTAGCGCCGGTCTCGGCGACAAACGCGTTGTTCGGGATAGAATTGATTTATGTTTATAGAATGTTTGAGCTCTTTTTCAGAGGATATTTTACAACTAATAAAAATGTTTTTTTTTATTCATACTCCATGCCGTACGGCGCTGAGAGCCGAGATTGCATTGCGCCCATCTCTCCATAGACTACAATGGGAGAAGTAGCTCACGCTCTGATTGGCTGGGATAAGCAAGCCACCGCTAGCTCAACCAATCAGCTCTTTTCAGCATTTTTACTGTATTTTGAACTGTCCCGCCTTTGATTTTGATTGGTTGAAACTTATCCATAGGCTATAATGGGTCCCTGTTGCTCCTATTCTGATTGGCCGAGATAGCCAAGCCCCCGCTAGCTCAGCCAATCAGCTCTTTTCTGCATTTTTACTGTATTTTGAACTGTCCCGCCTTTAATTCTGATTATGTCAATAGTTCTCCATAGGTTTTAATGGTTCACTGTCGCTCCTATTCTGATTGGCCGGTTTCTGCCGACCAATGAGAATAGCTTTCAGAATTTGAATGACTGTATTTCCCGGCAATTTCCAATATCCTAATTCCTGATATTGCTCCGTTCTAGATTTTTGGAAAGTGATTTTTTTTCAAATATTTCTTATTTTTGAGGTTTGAGCCCTTTTCTGAGAATGTTTTCCGCCTTTATAAAGGCGATTTTTTTTTGGAATCATACTCCATGCTGCACGGAGCTGAGCGCCGAGATTTCTGATACGATCTTCTGTATGCTTCCTCGCATGTTACGTTCTTGCTTCACTTCGCTGCTGCCGGAGTATTTAGACCAAAATAAACTAGGTCTGCCTGTCGAAGCTGCAGAGCGCTGCATTGGGCCGCGCTTTAGCGAGCCGCGATCGTACATGCCACGGGGTTTTCGAGTGCGCCGCGTCCCGCCCCGGAACGCCTACAGCGCGCCCACACCGCGCCCATTGCCCCCCCTTCATGCGGGGCACAGCTGAAAGTGGCGAACGCTGCGCCTAACACTGCATCCCTGCGTCCGACAGGGGGATTCGGACCGGGAGGCGCAGTTTACTCCAAAAAACAGGCGAAAAGCCCGTTCACACATGTCGCCCTAAGGGCCTTAAGTATGAAAACAGTATAGCCATAATACTTTGTCTTTGTTGCCCATAGCAACCAATTAGAGCTCATCTTTTATTTTTCTAGAACAACAAAGGCAGTCTTAGGGCTTGTTCACACGACGTTTTTGTGATCCGTTTTACGTATCCGCAAAACGGATCTAACAATTGTCAGTGTGATTAACATTGTGTTCAATGGCAAAAGCGCATCACTGTTCTCATGAGAGATCAGCGATGCGCTTTTGAGGGCTCTCCTGCACTGCGCTTTTCGCATCCGCTTTAAGAATTGACATGTCAATTCTTATTGCGGTTTATGCAAGTGGAATCCCATAGGAGATAATGGAGCCCGCTTTTGGCACCTGTCCAAAAGCGCTCCACACTCCGAGTACGTAGCAGCTGCGCTTTGCATCGTGAAAGCGGATGCGAAAAGCGCAGTGAGCGGCTGCAGGGGGATCGGAGGTGAGCGGCTTCAGGTGGATCGGCGCGGTGAGTGGGACGGCATGGCTGCAGGTGGATCGCGGGACCGGAGCATGTGAGCGGTGCAGGACAGTGATTGAATGGAGGTGCAGGCAGGACAATCATTGAATGGAGGTGCGGGCAGGACAATCATTGAATGGAGGTGCGGGGAGAGAGAGAGATAGAAAGAGAGAGAGAGAGAATGAGAGAGAGGGAGAGAGAAGGGGAGAGAGAGAGAGAGGGAGAGAGGGAGAGAGGGAGAGAGAGAGGGGGAGAGAGAGAGGGAGAGAGAGAGAGAGAGGGAGAGAGGGGAGAGAGAGAGGAGAGAGAGAGATTCTTTCTTTTCTGAAAACGTATCCGGAAAGCGGATGCGTAAAACGCAAGTGAAAAAGCATTCAAAACGGATCCAAATAAAGTAACAACTGCTGCATTTTGTGGATCTGCATGTGGCAGTTTAGTTTAACCTACCAAGTATTATGACTTCGATCTGAAGCCGAAAATAGTCAGTGATAGATATACTTACTTCTAGGGCATTATCCCGCAAAGAGTGTCAAAAATACTTCCAAATACATATTTTCAGCCAATACTGATTGTGACAACACTTCTGGCAGAAGTTCACTCTTGTTATGTTTATTCCACCCTAGTATTTTGCCACCCAATTTTACAAATACAATTTAAGCAATGTGATCTCTTAAAATTTTGTGAAAACATTTGTCTTCATTTTGTTTTCATTCCTCTATTGTTTAATTCTCCACCTACCAATATAGTCTTACCGATCCTTATTCTATTTACCCCTCAATTTTCTGCTTTGAACTCCCAACATATCCTAAGTTTAAATATTCCACCACTGCTCTCCTCAGCACATCAGACCTCCTCCCCTTCACCTACAATTAATGTGCATCTGTTTACCTAAAAAAAATATCAGTCCAATGGTCTAGAATTTTATCTCCTCTCACTCTTTCACCAAAACTCAAGCCAGGCATTTAACTTTCAAAGATCTTTCTGTCTTAACTGGTTTGTGAACATGGTGCAGGTGGTATTACAGAGAATAGAACCTAGGAGGTTCTTTCCTTTAGAATAGAACTTAGTTCTTTAAAATTATTCTAAGGATCCTCCACCTACAGCAGTTGCGTCATTACCCCCCACCTCCATGACAATTAACTATCCACCTGTTCTACCATATGAAATATGGCATCAGGAGGACAGCACCATTTAATTGAGGTGATTCTGGAAACATATTATTTTATCTTTCCGAATGTAGAATGTCCTGTAATCACTAACTGTTTTGCCCTACTTGCAATAAGACCCCACTGAAGAATTAGAGTAAGATGTTATATAAAATGAAATAAATTCAGAAGGTACATATAAATTAAGAGCAGTTTGTATTGACGTCCACAAATGTTATAGTACAAAGAAGGAGAACAGTGTTAGCTCTATGCTAGTTTTAATAATTTAATACTTGACCCTATGTCCTAAAGAAAGAAGTTTTTATAAATGGAGTAATAAAAGTTTGATTTCAGTTTGGTGGTTGAAGAAGGTCTGGGTTACCAGTGGGACAATCACCCTTTTAAGTAACAAATGTATTATTATTTGATCCTAAATCAAAAAAATTAAGTTTGTCTTAACATTTAATTTTGAGTTCTCAATTTAAATTATGAAACATCTGGATATGGTAATATCAGAAAAAATAAAAACTAAAGGAGATAAGTTATTATAATAAATAATAAATAATTATTTTTATAAATGATAAATGCATGACAAACATTCTTCACTACATATTTGGGATTTTGATTCTTACTTTTGACATTTTCTACCACTAGTTGGTGAAGATCTTGCATTTGAGATTGGACCATAGCAACTCCTTACCATTTTAAATTATTTTTGGGTTTAGGGCCATCCTATGTGTAACGGATGTGGTAGTGGATCCTCTGGACCACCACAAGCAATGGTGTAAGCCACACCAGGGAGCGGAGTCTAAGTAGATCCGGTTTTCACCAGAGCCCGCTGCAAAGTGGGATGGACTTGCTGCGGCGGATTGCTACCAGGTCACTACCCCTCACGTGACTTGCTTGCGGTGGCAGCCGAGGTGTTGCGCGGTACAGAATCGCGAAGAAGCTCATACTTGGGTCAGGCAGAAGGTCAGGACAGGTGGCAATGGTTCGTAGTCGGGGACAGGCAGAAGGTCAGGACAAGCGGCAAAGGTTCGTGGTCAAGGGATGGAGGCAGAAGGTACGGTACACAGTAGACAAACAAGATACTCAAGAACGCTTCCTATCTAGGCACAGGGCACTATCGATTCGGTAAGGTAGGGGCAGGACTAAAATAGGGTCAGCGCCTGGTGAAACCAATCACCGGCGCGCTGTCCCTTTAAATTGAGCTGCAGTGCCGCGGGCGCCCACTAGGGGGGCGAGTGCGCATCTGGCCGGCAGCAGAGACACATGCCCGAAGCACAGCAGGAGCGCGGCGAGGTAAGTGAAGGGAGCTGCGAGCACGCTGCAGCCCGAGGGTCGAGACGTGCCGCTGCTCACAGCGGGGGACGCAGCTGAGGTGCGGGTGTGCCTGCGGCTCGACACAGGGGTCGCAGGGACACCCGTGACACTATGCAATGCTGTACAAGATATATTTCTGGACCACTAGTTAACAGCAAAGGAAAACTTATGTTCAATAATCCACTTTCCATATAGGTTTTTGGGAGAACAGTGCTCAGATACTACAGTTTCAGTTATTAAGTAGGCTAGATTATCACTTTGCTGTCAATTTTAGAACATTTTGAATACAAATAGAGAGCTTTCAGAAAAATTAAAAGACTAAAACAGTTAAAGACACTCTAATTTAGTTGTGTACATTTGTTACGAATCACGCTGTGGTCCCCGATCTGGACCATGGAAACGCTTGTGTCTGCCCCCCATCCTGGTGCTGAAATATTGGCCTTTTTCAGATCCCCCATGCAAGTACTGTATATTTCAGTAAACCTTTTTTTAAATTGTAAAGGAAAATGTAGTCTACTACATGAAAATATTTACTATACAGTGTATAATTTTTTTTACATGGGGAGCTATGTTTAACACATTCCACTTTATGCCATAAAATGACATATGTCTAGGCTTTACATTTTCTGTATAAACTAAGGTGTTTCCCTTAGCATTTGAGCCAAATATAAAACCCAAAAGCTGTGTGAGCATAACCAAACAGATTAAGTTATAAAATTTGTATTTTACTTTAAAAACGCTAAGTGCTCAATAGTTAAGCATGTGACAGTTTAGTTTAACTTACCAAGTATTATGACTTCCAGCTGAAGCTGAAAATAGTCATAGTGATAGATAGGCTTACTCCTACGGCATTCCACAAAAAGTATAAAAAATTCTTCAAAGAGCATATTTTCAGCAAATATTGATTGTGACAACATTTCTGGTACTACCACAAGTCCATTCTTGTTATGATCCTTCCACCTTAATATTTTGATGGTGTTTGCTTTTTTTTTTTTTTTTTTTTAAGAAAAGCTAATCACAACTGTTTATTTCTATGGCGAAATCTGATTCTGAGGTGTTTTAGTGTACCATAAAAATCAGACAAATTGTAAGAAATTAAAGTAAGATGTTTCCCAGAATTTGGTTGACTTTCCTTTATTTTTGTCATTGAAAAGATAATCTTTTTAATTTCTTGAGTTCCAGAATAATGTTAATTCTTTTACATTTTTATGGTATACTCAAATGACAGAGTTTTCCATCTGATCCGCCATGGAATTCGAGGCAGAAATTTAGGGCAAACCTTTGAATTTTTACCATGGAATTGCAGCTTATTTACTAATTTCGCTGCTGCTTACACCCAGTCAGGTTCCATGTCAATTACATGACATATGACTTCTTTTTTATTCAATTTTAAATCTTAACAGAAAAAAAATGGAATTTGTTGGGTTCTCAGATGGATTCCAAAGGGATTTCACTATGGAATGTGTGATAAACTGAATTATTAATAAGAAGTAGCATTATGCATATCTATCTATGTATCTATCTATCTATATGCATATCTGAGCACTGTACAAACATCTATTTTGCCATCAATATATGACATTTTGTACTTTTTTATTGCACAGTTTGATTTTGTTTGTGTAAACGGGATAAGTTCCCGCATCCAAAAAGATGCTAAATAAAATGCCTTGATTGCAAAATCTTATGTATAAGCATCTAAACACAAACCTCTTGGGAGGACATGTATGAAAACTCACCTATAGTAACTATTCATAGCTCCTCTTTCATTTTTTCAGAGCACTATATGAAATAAAAAGGGAGGTCTGATTTGTTACTATGGGCAACAAAGAAAGTCTTAGACCTAGACAGTTTTCATGCATGTGGTCCGATATAAACTGCATGTTCCTCATGTTTTAACACTTAATACTACCATAATCATATACATAGTAGTGGGCATTTGCAAAAGATATTAAACAGGTAGATTAAAAAAATAGGTATACAAATAATTCATCCTATGAAGTATTTTCTTTTATTGTCTAAGATGTGATGACAGCTAAAAACTGATTGGTTGCTGGATCAGCACTTCATTTTTACTGCTTGCTTGTGGATCAGTTTTCACAAATGGTCTCCCTGTATGTAGGTTAAATAGGCAGAAATGGTAAAGTTCAATTTCCTAGAACTAAAAATTAGCTTCACTTTGATGATTTCTACTTTTCTTTCTAAATTATAGCAGTCTGTACAAAGGTCCATTCACGAAAGGCAACTAAATTCCATGGCGGTCTTCACATCATAAATAAAAGATGTAGTTTTTAAGTCACTAACACAGTCTTAAAGGAAAGCAATTAATTTTAAATAATTTGGTTAGTGAAAAAAGACAACACAGTCTGAAATATTGTCTATATTTTTAGGCATTTTGTACTAATACCTTGTTGTAGCTTTCCATATTTGGTTTAATAATATCAACAAAGACAATTTGATTGTCATACTTTATTTTATTACCTGAGGCGTCACAGGATTGCATCAGATTACCTTGGCTCCATTACTCCCTAGACTACTTCTGCTAATCTTAAAGGTGCATTTGCTGGTAATCAGCATAGACTTAAGAATCCCAGGACACGACTGCAAGCAATAATGAGAGTTAAGGTCCAGACTAACCCTTAGCTGCTGTTTATATGCAATCAAAATGGAGCAAAATGATTTTCCAAATGAAAAAGCGTGTTTTTTTAAATGATAATAAATCAGTCTTTAAAGAAGTAGAAATACTTATTAGTTTTATTCTCTGCCGGGCTGTAAAAGAATAAGTAAGCACTCCAGCTTAAAGGACCAGATGACTTTCTCATATACATATATTTAGAAAAGGTCATACATCAAAAGGACTATTTTAACTAGCACCATGCACAAAAGAAACATTATTTTATTTAGTGGGTGGCGTGTCCACTTAAGTGACTTCTATATATGATGCCTGCAAAGATTAATTTAGAAACCGAAAGAGAGGTCTGTGAAATGACTTTTTTTGACTTGAAAGTACACATATTTGTATAATATTTAATATTTAATATCCTAATGACTGGGATTATTTCTTGGAGCAGTACAGGATGTTTTAATTTTATTGCTCCATAAATGCTCTCTTTTAGTGGAATATTTCACTGGACTGTATTTGCTTATGTTCATGATACTTGATCATTCAACTATAGATGCTTTCTTAACCCTAATAAAACAAACAGATTAATTTATATTTCTTGAAACAAAGAGAAATTTTCCAAAAGTTATAGTATAAATGCAAAATATTATGATTATTCTAGGTTCACACCACTTTTTGGCATTCTGTTCCTATCTATCTTAAAAAAGCATCCTATTTTTCTACAGAAAGCTTTTCTGAACCTCCCGTGTTTTTGCCTCTGTTATAGTATCCTGTAACTATTGACTTCCATTGTGCAAAAAATTAATCTGTGAGGATAGAGTTATACACAGTTATAATACACATATTATAAAGTCCCAGGATCTCCCCAGTGTGCACTACAGCCTGTGTTCGCATTGAAAGTACAATAATAAGATGAGTAACACATGATTTAACATGTATTTTTATGCAGAATACACGTTGGATTACTTGTAAAAAAAAACACCACGTAGTTGAGTAGTTTTCCATATAATTGCACACCATTACTTGGCCCAAACTGTGAATTGTCTAGCTTGTTACCTAGTGTTAAGACTTTTCACTTGCTGGCAAAGCATTTGTTTTAAGTTTTTCATTTTAAATGACAGACCAACCTTTTAACCTTAGTAAATTTGTTTTATATGGGTGTTTGCATCTTGAACATATATGCTATATCCACAGGTATGTCATAAATGTCTGTTAGATACATCTCACACCTCTGGGACTCACCCTAGATCTTCTTACCCTGTTGCTTTGTTGCCATTCTTGTTGTGGATGCACAGAACTGGGAGATGGCTGTGCATGTGGGGTTCTTTCCGTTGACTTCTATAGTAGTTCTGAGTATATTGGGCTCATCTGTACTATATTATATTTTCCTATTGACTTACGTCTAGATGCAGCATCAAAAAAGATAGAGATGCCTGAAAAAGGCCATAAAAATGCTATTTGTGACACTAGATTAATTTGGCATCCGTAGAATTGTATAGGGACCGTCTTTTTGTCTCCAACTTTTATACTGTCCCGTCCTCTGTATAGTTCCTCATGCTGTACATGTACTATAAGTAAAGTATTTTCCTAACTTTCATTACTTGCATGCCTTTCTACATTATGTTGCTAAAACAGCAATGTACTATTCTCTTGCAATTATGTGCTTAATTGAAGCTGTCTGGAAAAGCAGCATGTTACCTTGAGTAGTAGAGTAAGTGATTTGGGTTGTTTAACTTGTACTTGTAAATTAACTTCTTTTCTGAGCTGTTTTTTCCAGTTTCACCATTACTGTTGATTATTGAAAATGTTTGACTTGATGAGCTCATTCATTTTTGACAGATTTCCATAAGAACTTTTATTATTATAGGATATTATTTCTGCTTCTCTTGCCTTTGTGAATGGCAGATGAAACATTTAAAACAGAAAGCACTTTAGAAGTGATGAATCTGCATGTGTGCTGTAATCATACTTGTGAAAATGGTAAAAGTGATCACGCCCAGCTTATAGTTACACAGAGAAAATACAGACATGCTCATTTTTTACATTTGTTCTAGCTCATATGCATTAACACTTTTAAGTATAGATGAATTTTGCTGTTTTTCCCCCTATATATAGAAAGCAATGTAGTAATAGGAGGGAAAAGAGATGTTAGCATAAGAACCATATTGTCTAATCTTGTCTATGTGTTTCTTACATTTAGTCAAATTACACTGACAGGCATCAGGCTCTAAGGGCCACATCTATGTAAATGTCTAGTTTTTTCTTTGTTGCCCATAGCAACGAATCAGAGAGCCCCTTTAAATCTGATTGGTTGCTATGGGCAACAAAGAAAGTCTTAGACCTAGACAGCTTTCATACATGTATTGGATTGTATTGGAATGTGGTTCCATGAGTGCCAGAGGCTGAAACAGAACACTGTGGGTCCCTGAAAACAAATAATATTTGGACCTCCTTTCCTTGGCAAAGCCATAAAAACATTCATTGCAGTGGATTAAAAGGAAATTTCTACTTTTTCCTTCACATGTAAGCCTTTGAGTTGTTCCTTAAAGGGCTAAAGAAAAAAAAATCTTCCATGAATCTTTATCTCCCTAAACAATTTCTGCTATATAGTTTGAAGGTTCTTTCCCTTTGCTCTTACCTACTAGCCTCAAGATCCCTTACTGTGCTATTTATTTCTTTCTCTGACATGACCCTAAGTCTCAGTGACCACCCATTGGTTCCTACCTCATTTTGAAAGGTTTGGGAGGTAGATTTTAAAGGTTGCCCTGAAAAAAGACCAAACCCTATGATTACCTGCTCTCCGAAGCTTAACAAATAATGGACCAGAGAAAAGGGCAGCGGAGAGGATGGAAGTAGTTGTCAATTGGGTGGTCACAGTGGCTGCACTCCAATAATACCTTTTATGCGCGATTCTGGGACCAAAACAGTTAATAGGGGGACCTGCAGCTTGAGAAGATGGTATTACCCCCAGGTCAAACTCTGGTGGTGGTTGTAGTACTCACCTGCTGTTTATGAGGTGCTATGAGTTGCCCTTGATGTAGTTCAGGAAGCAGGAGAGCAGACAGAGAGTTAATCATTAAAACATAGTGTCTTGTCCTTTAATTTCACAGCAAATTGTTGAAAAACAGAATTCCCTTAAATCATCATCCGTTAAATCTTCAATAAAATCCATTTGGAATCCCAGCTTAAACTACAAGGAGTCAGACATAGCATAACCCCAGGATAACTGTCGATTCACTACTTTCTTAGATCCATAATTGACTACAAGGAGTACTTGTACCTCCTTACCACAGGAGAAACTGGATTGGTAGATGAGCCAGGCCATAGATATCATTTGGGTGGGAGGCCATGCTCAGGACAGACTATTGCACTGCTTCTCAAGGATGGGTGATCACAAAATTTCTGGAGGCAGCTTCCTTCCAAAAGATTTCTTTAATTCCATATTCTAGGGGAATCTGTGGGAAATAAAGCTTTGGGCAAAACAGCGGCAGTCCGCAATGGTTAAGTCACAACCTCCATCCTGACTCAAGCTTATCTCTTTAAAACTAGAGATAAACACCAAAATTTAGAAGAACTAGAAATTAACTACATTATACTAGGGCTAATTTATAAACTCAACCTCTCTATCCCTCTTTTTTCTGGTAACCATAGAAACTCCCTCTTTCTGCTGCTGATGGAAACTCTTACGCAGAAATAGTTCACTCACAGTAACTTAGCAAATTCTTATCTCAAAGTGCACTTAACTTGGCATTCCATAGACATAATACACCAAGAAGTTCACACAAAGGTCATCTATCCATTCTCCCGACTGACTTAAAGGTGAGCACATTAACTAAGGCATGACACATCAGCACAAACATGTCATCATCATCATCATTGTCTATGCAGTTCTACACAGTAACATCACAGTACAACTACTTTAAATCAGAGTGCAATTAATCTGTAATGTACATATAGGTTTAACCCAGAGCGCAAAGGGTTAATTCTGTACGTTACAGACATAGAACAATTTTCTGTGTATCTAGACACACAGAGCTACTGAGATTCTTGTAATCGAACTGCTGGTGTAGAATTGTGGGAAGCCTACAGACAATTTGACATCATAAATTGCATAACTATTGGAAAGGTTTATTAAAAAAATATTTCTTCAACTGGACAACCAATTTGAAAGCAGTTGTAAGATCCTGCTGCATTACAGCCTGTAGTTATTAATTTGCTGTGTGATTTACCATTTATTTCTGTGGCATATTCCTTAAACTTTCCACTGTGCATACTAATACTTTGCCAAGTGTAAATGACCAAAGGGAAACAGTGAAATTTAACTCATCTTCTTCAGCCACACTAAACATATTCAGGTAAATGGTAATAACTATTCCTATATTATACCTAATATGCCAAGCAGCCATTAGCGTTTAAAAGATTTTTAATAATCTACGTGTTATTGTTAGGTAGTTTAGATGTTAAAAAGTTTCTTAAAAATTCATGTCCTAGCTTTTAGTTATCAATGTTTTATTTAGGTCCAAACTGAAGGACTTTGACTTTGGCACTTGCACGAGCACCATCTACTCTTCAATATTTGCATAGCTATAGTGATTTCTCTATATGGCAGTTGTCTCTGTTACTGCAGCTTGTTACATTAAATCCTAATCAAGTGAATAGGAGAAGCCTCAATATCAAGAATAAGTGCCTGCACAGTAGTCCCCGGCAGCACTGCTGCCAATCGTTAAGGTCCCAGTGAGCTCTGAATGCACATACAGTTGAAGGCTTCCCACTCTGCAGATTACTCCAGTGATCTGCAAGCAGGCTTGCGGCTCACCAGAGTGCGCAGCACAGGCGCCGTGACCTATAACCTGCCTATATACCTGCTGGGGAACCTATAACCTGCATATATACCTACTGGGGGACCTATAACCTGCCAATATACCTGCTGGGGACCTATAACCTGTTTTATGGTATTCCTAAAGGCCAATTTATTAGGATACATTTTATATGTACAGATGATCAGAGATACGATGTTGATATGCATAAATTGATTGATAAGTTTACCCAAAGAGGATATGATTCACAATGTTTCCTGAAGTTGGGTCGTGGAATAGGCAAATTAAGGAGGGATGAGTTATTAGCAAAATCTTGTAAGAAAAAACAACCATCAAGGTTTTCATTTATAACAACGCATGACAAACATGCTGAGATTATTAAAAAAAAGCTACTGTATATCTCACTATTGGCATATTTTGCAATCCGATCCAAAGTATGGACATTTGTTTTTTGAAAGACCTCGGTATATATTCAAACATGGCAGGTCAGTAGAAGATACACTAGTACACTCAGATATACATCCCTCTGTAAAATCTAGGCAAGAAAAATTAAGATCAGTCAGACATGGTACATTTCCCTGCCTTTCGTGTGTGAATTGTTTGGCTATAATACGAGGATCTTCTATTTCCCACCCAAGGTCAGGAGCTAAGATCGCTATAGAGGGGTATTTTACATGTAAAACAAGCAATGTCATATATTTGATCAAGTGCCCTTATGGCAAATGCTATGTTGGTCAAACCAGTCAATCGATTAAAACTAGAGTAGGTGAACACAAGTCAGTGATATGTAATTATAATAAGAAAGTGATAATGCCAAAGGAAGTATCCACCAAAAATTATGGAGAGACAGTGTTAGCACAACATTTTTATGATCACAATCACACTACTAGTGATTTAAGATGGTGCATTTTGGAGGTGGTCTATGTTCAGGACTCCATTCTATGCAAATCCAATCTTCTCCAAAAAGAAGCTTTTTGGATTTTGCAAGTTGGAAACAATGGCCCCGAAGGGATTAAATGAAATTTTAAGTTTTAGATGCTTTTTTGTAAAGGTCAGTAAGAATTGTTTTTAGATAATGCTTAAATCCTTTTGATTGTATGTCATGGTGAAAGTATCTTAACGAGTTTCATAAAATCCAACTCTATATGTTTATCATGTATATGTTTTGTCATATGTGTAGCTTGTCTGGTTAAGGGTTAATACTCACCTGTTTGTTGAATGCCGATCACATATCAGGAAAGGTGCCCAATAGTGCGCATGCTTGAGAAAGGAAACTGGAGTTTCCTAAACGTCGCAGCTGTGTGCAGCACGGAGCCTTCAGCTCATTTAATCAGCTTGAATATTGGACTCTATTTTGCTGAGATGTGAAGCTAAAGTGATGGCTATAATATACAGCTAAGTACTGACTTATTAACTGATATTAATGGGATGATTTGGAGTATGTTGGCATTGTTGCTTGAAGTTCATACACCATGCACTTTATGATATAAGTAAAATTATTATTCAGCAATTACTGTGTGCAGCCCTTTGATTGTTTGAAGACATATGAGAATGGGAGATTGAGGAAACTCCCATAATGTGGCTGTGGATTAAAGTCAGTACATTAACTACAATATAACGGCACTTCTATGTGAATTGACCTATAACCTGCCTATATACCCAATGGGGAACCTATAAGCTGCCTATATACCTGGTGAGTGACCTATAAACTGCCTATACTGTATACCCACTCGGAGACATATAATCTGCCTATACCCCCGCTGGGGGACATATGACCTGCCCATATATCTGATGGGGGACCTATAACCTATATATAAACTATATATCCCTCTACTGGGGGACATGAATTTAACTGGGGACCCTATTACCTATACTGGGGGACATATAACTTACTGGAGGACCCTATTACCTATACTGGGGACATATAACTTACTGGGGCACCCATTTACCTACACCGGGAGACATATAAATTACTATGTTGTGAAGCTGCTAACAATCATTAAGCCAGGTGTTAAGGCCTCAAGTTGATTGATAAGAGCTTAGCAATCAACTCTGGGGTCTACTGCACAGATAAACGGATGAACCACACACTGAAGGACCATGGTTCCTTCACTGTGCTGATCAGTAGAGGTCACTACTAAATAAACATAGCATCCTGTCCTATGGAAAGGGAATCAATGTTTAGTTTCAATAGAACCTATTTGGCCTCTAGTCCTCCCTAATATACCTGGTAGCCCAGAATTAAAATATTAGATTTCTAGTCAGCTGCAGTAATGAAGAGCTAAAATGGGTTTCCTCACTACAAATATTAGCTTTCAACATGTAGGGACAGGTAGTTGAAGACTTGTCTAAATAAATTGATCCTTTGATTTTACTTTGATCAGGAGATAAGAGAGATTTGATCTTTAAGTGCACACAGTTTTCTATGGTTACTTGACCATAATTTAGCTATCTGATTAGAACAGAGAGCAGGGAGTGATGTTACCATGGTTGGGAGTACTCACTTAGGAGGAGAATAATTATCTCTAAAAAAATTAGCTTTTGTTTACGGATAAGCAATTGTTTTCACTCCTCAGAAAATGTGCAGCTTTGTTTACTGAAAATTAGCTCTCCTGTACTGCTCCTTGTAATGTCTCAGCTAGTTACAGATAAGCTAAATATGCTAATCATTGCTAAAGAACCACCCACAGCCTGTCAAAGGCAGACTGAATGAAAAACTGTCTTTAGCTTTGAAACTGCATGTTGAGAAAATATCTCAGTTAGTCTAGGGTTGTGAAGAATTGAATAGTTACCCTCTGATAATCTAGGGTGGCAAAGATGTTCATGTTAATAACTCAGAAAGTCTAGTGTTGTTTAGGAGTTAAAAGGGTTGTCCCAGTGGTAAAACCCCCAAGCAGTAAGTAGTTATGCCTGGGGAAATCTTCAGACATTCACATTTCTCCTAGTGCAACCAAAAATAAGTCAGAAGGACAACGGTTGTCCAGTTATTACAACCCATCTAAATTACATTAGTGGTGAGGATGTGTAGTGATGTGATTAATAGAAACACAGACACATGGCTGTACTCACAGCTCAATGGCTGGAAAAAAGACTATTCCCTATAGGATGCAAAAAAAGCCCAACACGTTTTTTAATTAATGTAACATTTTTCTGTGATTTTTTTGGTAGTAAATTGGTAGTAAGGTTAATGTAGGGATCTGTAAGACAGTGAAGACTCTTGACGTGGGTTGCAAGCTTGCAAATTCTGGCCAAAATATCAACTAATACCTAATGTTTGATATTTTTTCAGTATACATTTTTGCTTTGAAATCTAGGGAGCAGAGGGTTTCAGTATTTTGTGTTGGGCAATTGGAGTATACTAGGCAACCTGCTCATTTGAATAGTAAGGTCGTCATCAGTTGGTTGTAAGCCAGTATGGTGCACCACACGTAACCGTATAACTGGCACTCTGTATAAGCCTTATCTACATGCAATTAAATACTAGCAATCAGCTAGTTATCAGTATTTTTACACAATCTCTCCTGTATGGTACTGTGGCTTTTCTGCATACTGGTGTGAACTGGTTTGTATTCAATGTGTAGTTATGTACTATGAAATTGCTCCAGTCATGGGTAAGTGTGTGAGCAATTGTATATGTCACTGTCCCGGGTCGCAGGCGCGCCCGTGCTCCTACACCGAGCGGAGCCCCGTCCCGCACGTCGGGTTCGGGGTCCGCTCACCTCCCCGTCCCCGCTGGCGTTCACTTACCCGGCCGCGCTCCTGCTCAGTCAGTCTCCGTCTCCCGGCGCGTGGCTCCGCTCCTAGGGGCGCGCGCCGGCAGTTTAAATTTAAAGGGGCAGTGCGCCGGTAATTGGTCATTGCTGGGCACTGCTCCTATTTAGTCCGGCCTCTTCCTGCCGGCCTTCGCCGGATCCTTGGTGTATCTTCCCATGGTGATAGCGTTCTAGTGTGTTCCTGTCTTGCCTTACCGTGTACCGACCGTCTGCTTACGTATACCGACCACGAACCTTGCCGCCTGCCCTGAACTCCTGCTTGTCTAGCGTCTTACGAACCAGAGCCGCCTGTCTGACCTCCTGCCTGCCCACGACTACGAGCTTGCCTGCGATCCTGTACCTCATTACCTTGGCCGCCACCGCAGGCAAGCCCCGCCAGTGGTAGTGACCTGGGTGGACTCCCGCCGCAGCAAGACCATCCCGCTTTGCAGCGGGCTCTGGTGAATACCGGGACCCACTTAGGTTCCACTCCCTGGTTTGGGCTTACGCCATCGCCTGTGGTGGTCCAGTGGATCCACCTCCTGACCGTTACAGTATATCAGTGTTCTGCACCTCTGCAGCTTTCTCCATTGAGTACTACAGCTTTTATTGCTTGCTCCTTGGTATAGTCTTTTGTCCTGCCATTGAGCTATGAGTAAGACTGTCTCTCTGCGTTTTTAAGTAATGTCCCACTTTTTTATGTAAATTGATGTGGTTAATAGCAACACTCCTGGTGTTGGGAAGAAGCAATGTTGGGTCCCTGTTAACTGCTGGCTATGTATGATCTACACAAGTTTCTCATCTTGCTGGCTTAGGTGGGTCATCACACTTACCAGTGATTGGCTGAGTGGCATCTCCTCTGTGTCAAGGTGGAACCAATAGGCTATGAACAGCCAGAGAGGAATATGTAGACAGTGTAGGATTGGGTTGTGTGAGCTGTTATAGCTCCGGGTTCTTGGCATACGTCTTATGTTCAGGCATAGAGATAGAGACAGAAAATTCAGCTGCAAATCCAGATTCTCTGTATTTTATTCAATGGCAAAACAGGAAGGAAAACAGGTGCAAAGCATGCACAAAACAAACAAACAAAATCCTGCTGGTCTGAGCTCTAAATAACACAGTAGCACTTGCTAACACTCTTGCACGTACAAAACAGTAGTGTGACAGATTGGTTTCCACAGCGTATATCCTCCCAAGACTCAATGGTAGTCTAGGATTATAGACACACCTAGTCAGCTTACCTGCTGACTTATAAAGGCCAGGTAAAACCTGGCGTGGAACATGGGGGGGAAGCACCCACCCCACTCTTTGTTTACTCCCAATGAAAGGCTATCCCGGAAATGGATGGAAGCCATACTAACAAAAATAAACATGTGCCAACAGCCTGCGCTGTTGGCAACTATCTAATTTTAGCCTTTCATTCAACCAAGGTTCCTTACCTTTGTGGCATGTGTCTGAACTTCTAAAGGCGCATACAGGAACCTGGCTGGAATATATATACGCCATTATACACCTTTCCTGATGCTGCCTTACATATCCCCCCTTCTGCTCAGATCTGTGGGGCGGAGCTCCTTGTGCACCAAAACTATACATTCTTGATAACGCATCTGCGTTGGCTTGTTTGGACCCAGGATGGTGTTCCACACAGAATTTGAAATCCTGTAGAGCCAGGAATCACCGGGTCAGCCTGGCATTCTTCCCTTTATTTTGGGCCATCCATTTTAATGGGTAGTGATCTATGATCACCCTAAATTGCCTTTCCACTAGGTAATATCTCGATTGCCCACTTCAGGGCCAGACATTCATCTCTACAATCAATAAATTTTTTTCTGCTGCTGACAGCTTCCGGCTAAGGTACATGACTGGGTGCTCTTCCCCATTAACCATTTGAGACAAGACTGCCCATAAGCCCACTTCTTAGGCATGTGTCTGCACCAGGAATTCTTTCCTAAAATTAGGGGTGTTCAGTAAAGGTCTCTTACATAGTACCTTGAGTTTTTGAAAGGCTTGTTCAGCCTCTGGATTCCATTTTTTTATGGTGGACTTCACTCCCTTGGTGAGTTCTGTGAGAGGGGCAGCTATTGAGGCAAAACCTGGCACAAACTTTCGATAATAGCCTGCGATGTCCAGGAAGGCTCTCACCTGTTTTTTTGATACATGCTGAGGCCAATTTCGGATGGCTTCGATTTTGTCTACTTGGGATTTGATGACCCCCTCGGCTGATGTTGTGCCTGAGGTAGCAAGCTCCTCTAGCCCTATCACACATTTTTTTTGGGATTCGCCGTTAGACCGGCTTCCCCTATTGCGTCTAGGACCGCTCACACCTTAGCAAGATGGGAACCCCAGTCAACACTATAGATAACAACATCATCCAGATATGCGGTTGCGTAGCCTTTATGTGGCTGCAGGATGATGTCCATCAACCTCTGGAAAGTCACAGGGGCCCAATGTAAACCAAAGGGAAGGAAAACATACTAGAAGTGTCCCTCTGGAGTCGAAAAGGCTGTTTTTTCCCTGGCTTCGTCTGTGAGGGGAACCTGTCAAGACCCTTTGTGAGGTCTAATGTGGTCATATACTTCGCAGGTCCCAACCTCTCGATCAGCTCCTCAACCCTTGGCATGGGGTAGGCATCGAGTTTTGAGATCTCATTCAACTTGTGGAAGTCATTACAGAACCACAATCTGCCATCCGGTTTAGGAATGATCACTATTGGACTCGACCACCCACTTTGGGACTTCTCAATGACCCCTAGGGCTAACATTTTTTCCACCTCTTCTAAGATGGCTAGCTTCTGGGCTTCCAGCATTCTATACGGTTTTAACTGTACCTTTTGATCTGGCTCCGTGACAATGTTATGTTTAATGACCACTTTCCTGCCTGGCAGTTTGGAGAAGACCCATCGGTTCCTCTGTAGGAACTCCCTGACCGCTTGCCTCTGGACCTCTGATAGGGACTATGAAATACAGACAGGGGGTAACTCCTTGTTGGAGACCACTCTGAACTCCTTTGCAGCCGCCAGACTTTCTCAGTCCTTCCAGGGTTTGATGAGGTTGACATGATAAACCTGGTATGGCTTCCTTTTGCCTGGCTAGAACACTTTATAGTTCACCTCACTCACCCATTTGCAGATCTCATAGGGGCCTTGCCACTTTGCTAGAAACTTGCTTTCTATGGTCGGGACCTGGCTGAATGACTCTGACCCTTGCGGTCCTGTTATAAACCCGGGCCTGTGTTTCCTAGGCCTGCTGCATGTTCTCCCTTACAATGGGCATAACTGCCAAGATCCTATCCTGCATGTCGACTATGTGCTCAATTACACTCCTGTAAGGGGTTTCTTCTTGTTCCCAGGTCTCTCTGGCTGTCCAGGAGCCCCTTGTGATGTCTCCCATATAGCAGTTTGAACGGAGAGAACCCCATGGATGCCCGTGGGACTTCTCAGATTGAGAGCATGAGATAGGGTAAAAGGCGATCCCAGTTCCTACCATCCTTGTCTACCACCTTTTTTAACATCCCTTTTAGAGTCTTGTTAAATCTCTCTACAAGACCATCAGTCTGGGGATGGTATATGGAGGTGCACAGGTGGCTAATTTTTAGCAGGCAACACAGCTCTTTGGTTACTTTGGACATAAACAGAGTGCCCTGATCAGTCAGGATCTCCTTTGGGAACCCTGTATGGGTGAACAGGTGGAAAAGTTCCCAGCTCTTCCTTTAGAGGAGGTGTTTCTGAGAGGTATGGCCTCTGGGTAGCGGGTGGCATAATCCAACACTATCAGGATATGCTAATGTCCTCTGGCCAATTTAGGGTTGGGCCCGACCAGATCTATGCCAATACGATTGAAGGGCACTTCTATGATAGGCAGAAGAACGAGTGGGCTCCAGAAATGGGATCTAGGGGCGTGGACCTGACACTCTGGACAGGATTGACAGAATTCCTCTACTGCCCTATGGATGCCGGGCCAGTAGATATTCCGCTCCACCCGCTCTCTAGTTTTCCCTATCCCCAAGTATCCCCCCAACACATGGGAATGGGCAAACTCCAAGACCATACGGACATGGGACCGAGGTACCACCAACTGCTCAACCACCTCTGTTGGTGTCTTTTTCACCCTGTACAGTTGGTCATTTTGTACGGTGAAGTGAGGGTAGACCAACTACTCCCCTGGTTCCTGGGGTCTACCATCAATGACCTTTACGCTTTTCCAAGCGTTAACCAGGTTAGGGTCCCTCAATTGTTCTGTGCCAGTATTCCCTCTTGAGACTGGCAAGGAGGAGATTTCTAACTCAGAGGGGGTCTCCTCTGGATCTCCAGCCAGGACTGATAACGAAAACGTTATAGGTTCTATCACTGTAGCATCACCAGTTTTGCATACATAATTTACAGGTGGTAGAACATCCTACTTGACCTTGGTTTTATTCCCCCGCAAATCCCAAAACAAAGGGAAGTCACAGTCAATAATTGCGCTCTCTATTGTGAGTAATGCCGTGGGGTAGTCCTTGGTATCACCATGGATAGAAACTACACCTGTAACGGACCTGGGTTGTGGATCCACTGAGCCACCGCAAGCGATGGCGGAAGCCACACCAGGGAGCGGAGTCTAAGTGGAACCCGGTGTTCACCAGAGCCCGCCGCAAAGCGGGATGGACTTGCTGCGGCGGAATTCCACCAGGTCGCTACCCCTGATGTGACTTGCTTGCGGTGGTAGCCAAGGAATAGCGCGGTACAGAATCAGCAGGCAAACTCGTAGTCAGGGACGGGTCGGAAGGTCGGGGCAGGCAGCAAAGGTTCGTGGTCGGAGAACGTAAGCCGGTGGGACTGGTACACAGGACAGACAACCGGAACGTAGAAAGGGCTTCCTCGCATAGGTATGGGCTCTATGGAATCGGCGAGGGCCAGGAAGAGGTGGAGCGTATATATAGGGACAGCGGCAGGTGTTTTCAATTATGGGCGCGCTGGCCCTTTAAATCTGCGAGAGACGGTGGCGCGTGCCCTACGGGGCCGGGGCCACGCGCACGGCCGCGCACACAGTCGGAGCAGGGTCAGGTGAGGAGGAATACTTCCTGGGACGGGGGTGCCACGGGACGCGCGCTGCCCGCACCCGTTGCGGCCCGCGTTAACGGCAGCGAGTGCGCCTGCAGCCCGGACCCGGGCTGCAGCGCCACTCGTGACAGTACCCCCCCATTTAGGTCTCCCCTTCTTTTGCCCTGAAGAAAATCTCTGGAGTAAGTTTGGTCCATGATGTTCTTCTCGGCTCCCACAGATCTTTCCTCGGGACCGAACCCTTCCAATCAATAAGAAAGTAACGTTTCCCTTGGTCGTCTTCATAGCAGGAATTTCCTTCATGGCAAGGACGTCCGAGGCATCGGCCACCGGGGCAGGAGGAGACACCCTCCGAACGTACCTGTTCAAGATAACTGGCTTTAGCAGGGAAACATGGAAGGAGTTCGGAATACGCATCGAGGGGGGAGCCGGAGCTGTAGGCCACGGATTGATCTTCTTCAGGACTTCAAAAGGGCCAAGGAACCGGGGACCCAGTTTGTAGGACGGAATCCTTAGACGAACATATTTGGAGGACAACCAGACCTTATCCCCAGGCTTGAACGAGGGCGGAGTCCTCCTGTGTTTATCTGCCTGGAGCTTCATCCGAGCGGAGGCCCGGAGCAACGATTGCTGCTTATTGTCCAAATAGACTTCAGGTCACGGATCAGGGGTCCACCGCAGGAACGTCTGCGACCGAGACAGCGGGAGGGGCGGGCGGGGATGTAGTCCATACACACGAAAACGGAGAGAGCGCCCGTAGAATCAGAGTCCAAGGAATTGTGGGCGAATTCGGCCCAGGGTAACAAGCCTGCCCAATCGTCTTGCTGGGCCGTGACAAAGGTAGTTTCTCCAAGATCTGGTTAGTTCTTTCTACCTGCCCATTCGACTGCGGGTGGTAAGCGGAGGAGAAGTCCAAATCCACTTTGAGCTGAGAACAGAGAGACCGCCAAAAACGGGAGACGAATTGAACTCCGCGATCGGACACAATGTGTCGAGGAAGGCCATGCAGGCGGAAGACATGCAGGAAGAAGAGGGTCGCCAGACAAGGTGCTGACGGAAGTCCAGGCAAAGGTACAAAATGCGCCATCTTAGAAAAGCGATCGGCGATGACCCAAATGACAGTATTACCCGCGACGGCGGTAGATTCCGTGATAAAGTCCATGGCAATCTGGGACCTGGGACGGTCGGAACGGGCAGAGGAAGGAGCAATCCTGCCGCTTGAGGTGAGGTGTCTTGTTGCGAACCACACGAAGAGCACGAGGCCACAAAATCCTTCACCTCCTTGATTAGGTCGGGCCACCAGTAGTACCAGACCAATGAGCTGTGCCGTCTTCGAGCTCCGGGGCGGCAACCCGAGAGCCATGACCCCATCTCAGGATTCTCCTCCGAAGAGATGGACGTACATAGGACTTGCTCGGAGGTACCTGCCGTAAATCTACAGGAGCCACGGTGACCAGACGGTTGGGAGGAATGATGTGAGCAGGTGGGGAGTCCTCCCCTAGCATGTCCAACGCCCGAGACAGAGCATCGGCTTTGACGTTCTTCTCGGCTGGGCGGAAATGGATCGTGAAATTGAAGCGCGAGAAGAAGAGGGCCCAACGAGCCTGCCGGGGATTAAGGCGCTGAACCGGCTGGAGGTACACAAGATTCTTGTGGTCCGAGTAGATAGTGATTGGATGTCGGGCCCCTTCAAGCAGATGACGCCACTCCTCAAGGGCCAATTTAATGGCCAACAGCTCACGGTCACCTATGGTGTAGTTCTTCTCCGCAGGAGAGAACGTTTTCGAGAAGAACCCGCACGTGACCAACTTGCCCTTGGAATCCCTCTCGAGAGAGCACCCCCTGCTCCAACGGATGATGCGTCCACCTCAGAAAAAACGGGTTCAATACATCGGACGAGACAAAATGGAAGCTGATGCAAAGGCCGCCTTGAGCCGGGCGAAGGCATCTTCGGCCGCTTGTGGCCACAACTTTGGGTTGCCAAACTTCTTAGTAAGGGCCACAATGGGAGCCACTAGCGTCGAAAAGTGTGGGATAAACTGACGGTATAATTTGCAAAGCAGAGGAAACCGTTGAATCGCCACGAGGCCGTTGGACGAGGCCACTGCAGGACGGCCGACTGCTTGGCTGGATCCATTTGCAATCCCTTGGCGGAAACAATATACCCGAGGAAGGGCAGGCTGGATTGGTGAAATTGGCATTTCTCCAATTTGGCGTAGAGGCGATTCTCCCGAAGGCGACTAAGGACCTGGCGCACATGGAGACGGTGGGACTTGAGATCAGGCGAAAAAATCAATATGTCGTCCAGATACACGACCACGCATACATATAAGAGATCCCTGAAGATGTCGTTAACGAACCCCTGAAACACCGCAGGGGCGTTACAGAGACCGAAGGTTATAACTAGGTATTCGAAATGCCCGTCCCGCATGTTGAATGCCGTCTTCCACTCGTCGCCTTCTCGGATCCGGATAAGGTTATAGGCCCTCGTAAGTCCAGTTTGGTGAAGATCCTAGCCCCCGAAGTCGGTCGAAAAGCTCCGAGATAAGCGGCAGTGGATAGCGTTTTTTCACGTAATCTTATTCAGACGCGGTAGTCGATGCAGGGTCGAAGTGAGCCATCCTTCCTTCACAAAGAAGAAGCCTGCTCCAGCTGGTGAAGAGGACTTGCGGATAAAGCCTTTCTTGAGGTTCTCTGAATGTAGTCTGAATGGCCTTGGTCTCGGGGGACCGACAGCGGGTAGACTCTGCCCTGAGGAGGGGGTCGTGCCAGGCAACAGGTCTATCGGGCAATCGTAGGACGGTGAGGTGGCAAGGAGTCAGCTGTTTTTCGGAGAAACACGTCGGAGAGGTCTTGGTACTTGCAGGTAACCCAGGCAATGGCTTCTTGGGCGCAGGCGGAGAAGTGGGACGCACCGGGCGCGGTGCGGACAGACAACGATGCTGGCAGTCCTGTCCCATCGTGTAACTTCGCCCGTCTTCCAGTCCAAGACCGGGGCGTGGCATTGCAGCCAGGGTAACCCAACAGGATAGCAGACGTGAAACGGTACGGCGGTAATACGTTAGAACACGATTCTCTCGCCATGGAGTGCCCCTACATGCATAGTAACGGGCTCCGTACGGTACTGGATGGTATCGCGCAGGACCTCCACTTACTGAAGAGATCGCCAGAGGCTTATCGAGGCGAACGTGGGGAAGGCGAAGCTTCGACACCAGGGCGACATCCATAAAACTTCCCGCCGAGCCGGAGTCAAGAAGGCAGAGGCTTGAATCTTCACTCGAACTTGAAGTGATCTGCACACGGCATGGGCAGACTGTGGAGAGGAACTGTGCACACCAGGGACGCCTCTCCACGTGCCTAGGTGCGAGCGTTTCCCTGGCGCGGACGAAGCGGACAGTCCCTCAAGAAGTGCTCTGGAATAGCGCAGTACAGGCATAGGTTTTCGGTGCGGCGTCGGGCACGCTCTTGTACTGAGAGTAACATGCGGTCGACCTGCATGGGCTCCTCGCTGGAATGCTGAGGTGGCGGTACCGGAGGTTTCTGGAATACCGGAGCCAAACGCGGGAAGCGACGAGGTCGAGCAGAGTCGCGTTCCTGGCGGAGCTCTTCTTCTCTCTCAGAGAAACGCACATGAATCCGCGTGGCCAGGTGGATCAACTCAGACAAGGAAGCCGGAAGATCCCATGCGGCCAGGGCATCCTTTACCCGTCTAGAGAGGCCCTTCTTGAAAGTGGCGCAGTGGGCGGCCTCATTCCAGGTCAGCTCCGAGGCCAAAGTACGGAATTGGATGGCGTAGTCACCCACCGAGGATTCTCCTTGACGTAAATTCAGGAGTGCGGTCTCCGCTGACGAAGCCCGTTCCGGATCCTCAAAAACGCAGCGGAACTCCTTGAAGAAGGCCTGCAGGTCGCCCACCAGAGGATCTCCCCTGTCCCAGAGGGGGGTGGCCCATGCTAGAGCCTTCCGGAGAGCAGGTGAGGACAAACGCCACTTTTGCGCGTTCAGACGGGAACTGGCACGGCCATTAGCTCCACGTGCATAGAGCACTGTGTAATAAACCCCCTGCATAGTTTGGGTTTCCCTCGAACTTTGAGGGAAGCGAAAGCCGGAGCTTAGGCCCAGGGCGGCAGGGCACGGCAGGTGCAGGAACTGGCGGTGAAGACGGTGGAGACTGCCGTTGGGAGGCGACGAGTTGCTGCATCATGGACGTCAGCTGATCCAACTGCTGTGCCTGCTGCGTCAGCTGCTGGGACTGCTGGGCAACGATGGACGTCAGATCTTCCGGCTGGGTAACGGAACCTTGGCGGGGATCCATGGCGATTCCAACTGTAACGGACCTGGGTTGTGGATCCACTGAGCCACCGCAAGCGATGGCGGAAGCCACACCAGGGAGCGGAGTCTAAGTGGAACCCGGTGTTCACCAGAGCCCACCGCAAAGCGGGATGGACTTGCTGCGGCGGAATTCCACCAGGTCGCTACCCCTGATGTGACTTGCTTGGGGTGGTAGCCAAGGAATAGCGCGGTACAGAATCGGCAGGCAAACTCGTATTCAGGGACGGGTCAGAAGGTCGGGGCAGGCAGCGAGAGGTTCGTGGTTGGAGAAGTAAGCGGTGGACTGGTACACAGGACAGGACAACCGGAAACGTAGAAAGGGCTTCCTCGCACAGGTATGGGCTCTATGGAATCGGCGAGGGCCATGAAGAGGTGGAGCGTATATATAGGGACAGCGGCAGGTGTTTTCAATTATGGGCGCGCTGGCCCTTTAAATCTGCGAGAGCCGGCACGCGCGTGCCCTACGGGGCCGGGGTGCGCGCACCGGCCGCGCACACAGTCCGGAGCAGGGTCAGTGAGGAGGAAGACTTCCTGGGACGGGGGTGTACACGGGAGCGCCCGCCGTTTAACGGCCAGCGAGTGCGCCTGCAGCCCGGACCCCGGGCTGCAGCGCCACTCGTGACAACACCTATACGACGTGAGTGTAGATGATCCGAGTTCACCAGCTGGGCTTGCACTAGAGTCACCAAGCTCCCTGACTCAAGGAGGGCCTTCACCAAGCGGTGACAGTGCACTCTCGTCGGTCCACCCCAGCAGTAACCTGGGTAGAATAGAATGGTTGTGCAAACCAGGAGGCATGCCTTCCCAGGCCACATTTCATGGGTTCCCCCATGATTGGGCAACGTGCCGCCATATGTCCCAGTCCTTGGCACCACCAGCAGACAATGGGTTCCCGGGCCTTATATACACGGTCTCTTTTTGGGGTGGGAGACCTCTCCCCCCTTTTGCTTAACCGTGACCCCCCTTTTGGGACAGGAACAGTCTTACCGCGAGTGGATGTCTGCAAATTCCCATGGGGATGTAGCACCTGCAGAAACTCCTCAGTGGCGCTGTATCTCTCCACAACTGTGACCAGTTCATCCACACTTTTGGGGTCTGTGTATCCCACGCACCGCTGAAGCCTTATAGGAAGGGCCTGAACAAACCGGTCACAGACCACCCGCTCGACCATTTGGGCAGGTGTGAAAGTCTCTGGCTGTAGCCACTTGTTGGTAAGATGGAATAGATCGTACATTTGGGACTTGGGTGACTTTGCAGGATCAAACCTCCCAGGCTTGACTCTCTGGGCTCTCAGGGCCAGGGTAACCCCCAGTTAGGCCAATATCTCCCCTCTCAGTTTGGTGTAGGCCCTGGCATCTTGGACCCTCAGGTCGATGTAGGCCTTCTGCGGTTCACCCGTTAGGAAGGGGGCCAGGACATCCACCCACTGGTCCATAGGAAACTGTTCTCTCTCTGCTATCCACTCGAAGGCCTCGATGACTCGATAGGCCTCAATGTCATCACCCTTGGTCATCTTCCGCAGCACATTTTGAACCACTTGCCGGGGGTTGATTGCCCACGTGTTGACCCTTCTAACCTCACAGCCAAAGCTTGTAGCTGCTGCTGCAGTGTCTGGTTCACTTGCTGTTGCTCTTTCACCATGGCTTGGTGGGTCTCAATTAGCAGATGATTGGTCTCTTCATGCTCCTTCTGCTGGCTTGCTGCCATTAGCTTGAAGTTAGCATTAGCCTGGATCAGCTGTTTCAGCAGCTCGTCCATTTTAGCCATCGCAGATGTTGCTTTCACCCAGGACATATGTTTATCATGCTTCCTTCTGTCTCAGGTATTGTCTCCTTGAGAGTACTGCCTCTAATAGGCCCATTGCATCCTCCCCCATATGTGAGCTTTTATAGCTCTGGGATCTTGGCATATGTCTTATCTTAAGGCATAGAAAGAGTGAAGAAATCAGGCGATACCTTTTTCAGGCTAACTGAGTATATTTGATGGTGAGCATTCGAGAGAACTAGCTCTTTTGACAAGGTGTATACAAGAACGAAATTCACAGACTTTTTACACAAAAGACATGGACTAAAGGTCTAGACATTCTTAAAAATAACAAGACTATAAGCAGTGAAGTCTTACACAGGTAAGAATCAAATCTGGAAACTTGTGAGGCATGATGAGGGTAGTAAATCTGCGTATCCGCGAGATAAGACGCAGATTTACTGATCCCTCCGTCATGCCTCACAAGTTTCCAGATAGTTGATGTCTTGACCTGTTGTAAATGACTTCACTGCTTATAGTGCAATTTGTTATTTTTAAGAATTCTAGGACCCTTTGAAGGTCCATGTCTTTTGTGTATAAAAAGTCTGTGAATTTTCAATTTCTTGTATAACATCTTGTCTGAAGAAGGGAGCTAGTTCTCTCGAAAGCTCACCATCAAATATACTCAGTTAGCCTGAAAAAGGTATCGCCTGATTTCTTCACTCTTCCACTACTTTCTATGGCTAACACGGTACAACATTATACTACTTAAGGCATAGAGACAGAGACAGAAAGTTCAGGTACAAATCCAGATCCTCTGTATTTTATTCAATGGCAAAACAGGTAGGAAAACAGGTGTAAGGCATGCACAAAACAAACAAAATCCTGCTCGTCTGAGCTCTAACACAGTAGCACTTACTAGCACTCTTGCACGTACAAAACAGTGGTGTGACGGACACTGGTTTCCACAGCATATCTCCTCCAAAGACTCAATTTTAGTGTAGGGTTGTAGCCACACCTAGTAAGCTTACCTGCTGACTTATAAAGGACAGGTAAAGCCTGGCATGGAACATGGGGAGTAAGCACCCGCCCAACTGTTTGCTTACTCCCAATGAAAGGCCATCCTGGAAATGGCTGGAAGTCATACTAACAACAATAAATGTGTGCCAACAGCCTGCGCTGTTGGCACCTATATAATTTTGGTCTTTCATTCCACCAAGGATCCGTACCTTGGTGGCATGTGTCTGAACTTCTAAAGGCACATGCAGGAACCTGGCTGGAATATAAATGCCATTATACACTTTTCCTGCTGCTGCCTTACAGTTGATATAGGTGAAGTGCCTGCCTCTCTACTGTACTCTTTGCACTTAATAGCAATTTTACAGTCTTTAGAAAAATGTTTAGTAGAAGCACAGCATCCGAAACATATTTGTTTAGAAGCTCCCTGCATTCCTGAAGTGGTTTCTTTCTGAAACCAGTGCATTTCTTCACTGGGTATTGCTTCTTATGAATAGGATGCAGAGTGTTGGAGTTTTCAATCTTTTTCCTTGGTTGCTCTTGTGCTGAGCTGCAGAGATGAGCGAATGTCAAAAATTCGGTTTGGCTAATTCACCGAATTTTCCAAAAAGTTTGTTTCGTTTCTAATTTATTAACAGTGAATTGCGTTAAAAAACAGTTGTTTCCTGGCTGCAAAGAGCCTGCATGGTGTTGTAGAATATTGTGTCTTGAAGAAATATGCACAGGGAATGTGGTTTGGTAATGAAACAATGCTGTGATTTAGTATGACATGCAGATGACAGCCGCCACTCTTAGAATCGCTTCACACTTCACACTTCACTTTTCCGGTGTGACGGCTGGGTAGTGGATCTGCTGGACCACCGCAAGCGATGATAGTTAAGCCACGCCAAGGAACGGAATCTAAGTAGCCCCCGGTTTTCACCAGAGCCCGCCGCAAAGCGGGATGGACTTGCTGCGGCGTGAGGCTACCAGGTTGTTACCCCCGAAGTGACTTGCTTGCGATGGCGGCCGAGGTGCAACGAGGTACAGAATCGTAGTCCGAGAATCGTAGTCGTGGGCAGGCAGAAGGTCAGGGCAAGCGGCAATGGTTCGTGGTCGTGGACAGGCAGGTAGGTCAGGGCAGGCGGCAGAGGTTCGGAGTCGGGAAACGTAGCAAGAGGTCTGGTACAGGGTAAGGCGAAAAAAAATTTTAGGAACGTTTTCTTTTAAGGCTCGGGGCGACAAAAACCAGCGGGGAATTTACGTGGGTAAAAAACTTATATGGGGATAGCGCCTGGCAATTACCCATTACCGGCACACTGTCCCTTTTAAATTTCACAGGGACAAGCATGCGCGCTGCCGGGGGGCCTTGAAATGGGGAAATTCCGCCGGCGGGGAAAGGACCGACGGGAGCGAGGCCAGGTTAGGGGTTGGAAGGGGGTTGGGGCGCCACGGCCGCATGCGGCCCGGGCCCCCCCCTTTTCCCCCCCGGGGAAACCCTTAGGGGGAAAAGGGGGTTGCGACCGCGGTCCGTGACCCGGACCCGGCGCAACCCGTTACAGTACCCCCCCTTGGGGCCTCCCCACCTTTTTAGACTGCAAAAAATCTGAAGATGAAAAACCCAAATCGGATGTTAGATTCGGGCTCCCAGGATCTCTCCTGGGGTCCGAAGCCCCCCAAAACCAGGGGAAGAAACGTCTCCCTCTGCCCTTTTTCCATGCCAAAATGCCCTTTAAACCCTTTCGAAGTGTCAGGGGATTCGGCTAGGGGGAAGGCGCCCATTTTTCCTTCTGAGAGAACCGGTTCAAAACCCAAGGGGCCCTTTAAAGGGAGGGAAACATGAAATGCTTTTGGGAAACCGGAAGAGGGAAAAGGCAAACAACGTTTTGTTTTCCCGGGGGTTTTAAACCCTGCCAAAAACCCTTTAAAAGGGGCCCGGGAAAAGCGGGGCCCCAAATTTTAAAAGACGGGGCCTTCAGGCGCACATACCTTGGGGAGAAAAACCCTTGGCCCCCCCCGGTAGAAACGTGGGGGCAGGTCTTCCCCTTTTTTTGTCTGCCTGAGATTTTCATACGGGCAGAGGCCCGAAGTAAGAAAGTCGCGTTCCCTAAAAAGTTTGGCCTTGGTACCCCGGGAACCGGGTTGTTGACAGCGGGCAAAACCGGGGTCAGGGGGGCGGGGAAGGGGGGGTGCGGGGGCGCCATAACTACAAAAAGGGGAAAACCCGGCAAAACCGAGCCCCCGATTTTTTATAGGGCAAATTCAGCCCAGGGGAGCACTCGGTCCATTTGTCCTGACGTCCAAAACACAAAGTGAGGGCGGGTTTTCCCCCAGAATCTTTTTTTCACTCCTCCACCTCCTTTGGATTTGGGGTGGTATGCCGATGAAAAGTCCAACTTGACTTGCAGAGGGGAAAGCAAAACGACCCAAAATGGGGAAAACCCCAAACTGAACACCGGGGCCCGGAATACAATTTTGGGGGGCATTCCATAACCCAGAAGATTGCCGGAAGAAAAGTTTCCCAAAATTGGGGGGCAAGGGCGGGCCAGGAGAGGCACAAAGTGGGACATTTTTTTAGAACCGGCCCCGTCACTACCCAATGACCAAATTCCCAGAGAGACTGGGGCCCGTGACGAATTTCCATCCCCTTATTTGCGTCCATAAAAATCAGGCACAGGAAAGGGGTTTCAAGAGGCCTGGGGGCCTTTTGGCAGGGGAAAACCAGGGTTTCCGGCCCAAGTGACACGGGCGGGGGTAAAAGTCCTTAAACACCCCGTGCTAGAGCCCGGCCACCAGTAGGGGCCGGGCGAGATCAAAGCATAAGATTTCCGAGCCCGGGGAAATGACCACCCACAAAGGAGCAAGCCCCCACTCCAGAATCCTTCCACCGAGTGCCACGGACGAAGCTTCCCGTAAAAAATGTTTTGGAGCCCTGCGGGGCCAACGTAAACCAACCGATGATGTTTTGTGACAGGGGTTTCTTCACCAACCACGCCGGGGCCACGAGAAGGAAACAGCCTTGACTTTTCTCTCGGCACCCGGGAAAAGTATACAAAGTAAAACCGAAAAAAAAAAGAGACCCCCCCGGGTTTTGGGGGAGGTTTTAAGACGTTAGGCCGTCTGAAGGTAAAAAACAAATTTTGGGTCCGTAAAGATTCGATTGGATGCCCAAAGCCCCCCCACCCGTTTTTCGCCACCCCTCAAAAAGCTAACTTAAAGGGGCCAAGATTTCCCCGGCCCCAAAGGCATAGTTCCGCCGCCGGCAAAAAAAAAGGCCCTTAAAAGAAAACCCCCATTTTGAAAATCTTCCCTTTTGGGAGCTTCTTTTTGGGTGGGGACCCCCCCCAAAGGCCCCACGAAAAGGCATCCACCCCAAAGAAAGGGCCTCTTGGAATAAAGGCCGGGAACCAAGACGGGAGCTTTGGAGAAGGCTTTTTTTTAAATATCCACAAATGCCTTCTCACCACGGGGGCCAAACACTCGGTTCGCATTTTTTCCCTAGAAAGGGCCACGATAAGCCCCCAAGGTGGAAAAATTTGGGAAATAAATTTTTGGGAAATAATTCGCAAAAGCCCGGGAAGCGCTGTTTTCCCCCAAAGGGCTGACGGGGCGGGGCCATTGTAGTACCGCAGAGAGTTTCCCGGGGCCCACCCTTTAGGCCTTCAGCCGAAAACAAAGTACCGAGGAAGGTACCCTGGTGCAAATGGAATACAATTTCTCCACTTTGCGTACATTTGGTTGCGCGGCCCCAAAATTGCAAAAACCGGGCCGTACTTGGCCCGGTGAGTCTGAAGATCAGGGAGAAGATCAGGATTTCATCTAGGTACACAAATTGACGCGGGTTACAAGAACCCGGAAGACACCTTTGACGGTTTTTGGGAACACCGCAGGAGCGAAAACAGACCCCCAAAGGGGCATCACGAGATACTCGAAATTTCCATCTGGGGAATTTAAAAACGCCGTCCCCCATTCGTCCCCCCCCTTTTCCCGATGAGGTTAAAAGGCCCTCGCAGACCCAACTTGGAAAACACTTACCCCCCCTTTAGGGGGTAAAAAAGCTCTGAGATCAGGGGGAAAAGGAAACGTTTTTTCCCGTGATCTTATTTAGCCCCCGGTTTTTCCTAAACAGGAGGGAGGGAACCATCCTTTTTTTGCACGAAGAAAAACTGGGCCCCGGCTGGGGGGGAGGACTTACAATTTAATCCTTTCTGCAGTTTCCCTCCCGAATATGGGCCACTTGCCTGATTCTCTGCACGGACAACGGGGAACCCTCCCCTGGGACTGGTTTTCCCGGGAGGAGTTCAATAGGAAAGTGAAAAGGGCCCATGTGGTGGCAGCTAATTTGGGCCCTTTTTCGGGGAAAACATCCCCAAAAATCCGGTACCTCGGCCCGGGGCCTGGCCCAACCCGGGTTTTTCCCGCGGGGCGGAGAAAATTTGGGAGGCACCGGGCGTGGGACCTCCAAGCAACGGTTTTTGGCCTTCCGGTCCCCCAAAACAGGGCTTCCCTGTCTTCCAAAAGAGCCCTAGGGGGGTTTACTTGCAGCCAGGGAAGCCCCAAGGGATGCCGGGGAAGCACGGGACAGAACTTGGGAAACCCATCTTCTCCTTAAGAAACGCCCCAAACCCCCCTTTTCCCCCGGCCGGGGGATGTACGGATGGGTCACGGGGAGCTCCCCCAAATGACCGAAGAAATCAGCAGCGACTTTTTTCCACCCATTACAGGAAAACGGTACGGTTTTCCAATGAGGCAAAAATTAAGTTCCCGGAAACCCCGAATCCAGGAAGGCAGAACTCCGGGAAAGAAGGACCACATCAGAGTACCTCCACGGGATTCAAACGTGGAAGGGGGAAAAAAAGGGACCCCAGGACCGCCCCTCCTACGGCACCTAGGGGTTTTAGCTTTTTTCCCGGGCGCTGGGGACGTAGCGGACGCTTCGGCAGAAAAATTCCTTTGGGGGAGCGCAGTAAAGACAAGCTTTTCGGTTTTGGCGACGGTTTAGCTCCTGCTTTCCATAAATGGGCCCGGTCCCCCCTTTTTAATTTTTTTTCCCCCCTCAAAAGGCTTGAGGGACAAACAATGGAGGATGCTGAAAAAACCGGGGGCCCGAAAACCCCCCGACGGGGGCTTTCCGTCCTTTCCTTTACCCCTCCTTTCCGCCTCTTGCGAACCTTTGTCCAAAAACGTGTTGCTAAGGGAAATTTGCTCACCGGGGGGACCGGGGGGTCTCTTGCTGCCAAAAACCTCCTTTACCCGGGTGGACCGAACCTTTTTGCCAAATGCACCCGAAGGGGAGCATCTTCCACTTTAGCTCCCAAGCCGGGTACGGAAAAGTACCGCATAGTCCCCCCGGATCCCTTTACAAGGCTCAAGAGGGCGGTCCCAGCAAGGAAGCACGCCCGGCTCCTGAAAAACGTGGGGGAATTCCCCGGGGGAAGGGGCTGTTGATCCCCAGTCATAAAGGGGGATTCCTGTCCCCCCAGGGGAGGGCCCAAGGCCCCGGGCCCTTCCCCGGGTAGTAAGGGTCACTAAAGAAGGCCCACCTTAGACCTCCGAGGGGAAAATGATTTCCCCCATAGTTCCCATGTGCATGGGGCAAAATAGTTTAAAGAAACCCCCTCCCAAACTTGGGGGTCCCCCGGGAAAGCTGATGGTTAATGGAGCTGGGAAACTTGGGCCCACTTTGCCAAAGGAACGGCTGACGAGACGGATTTACCGGGTGGGGCCCCCCAGGTTTGGGTACTGTTGCGGGGTGCGAGGGGCTACGCATCATGGCGGGGACTTTCCCAACGCTGTGCCCGTTGTGCGAAAATTTGGGGGTGCGGCGCTGGGCAACCAACCCTCGAAAAAACCGCGATGCTTTGGGAGGGGGACACCTTTGGGGGGATCCATTGGGTGGATTTTAACTGTGGGCGGGTTTGGGGATGGACCGCGGAACCCACCGCAAGCATTTTTATAGTTTAAAACCACCCAAAGGGGAAAAGGGAAACTAAGTTTCCCCCCCTTTTTTCAACACAGCCCGCCCAAAGCGGGATTTGGGCTTGCGCGGGGGTGAGGGTCCGGTCGTTAACCCCCCCACGGACTTGCCCCTTTAATGGGGCCGAGGTTCAGCGAGGTACAGAATCGTAGTCCCAGAATCGTAGCGTGGGGAGGGAGAAGGGCAGGCAGGCCGGGAATGGTTCGGTTCCGGGCAGGCAGGAGGCGGGCAGGCGGCAGAGGTTCGGAAAATTTGGGAAAAGAGCCCAAAGGTTCCCGGTACACGGGAAGGGGAGAATATATTTAGGAAAGCTTTCTCTAAGGCTCGGGGGGGACTTAAAATTTCCCGCCCGGGGAAAGGGGCTGGGTGCAAAAACTTTTAAAAAGGGATACGCCCCGGGAATTACCCAATTAAAACGTCCCTTTTAAATTCACATGGGCGAGCGCGCGCGCTTTGGGGGGGCCCCCCCCCCCCCCCCATGCGCATTCCCGGGCCCGGGGGGACGAGGGCCGACGGGGGCAGGCCAGGTTAGGGATGGGAAAGGGTGGCGCCGCGGCCGCAGTGCGGGCCCGCGGCGCCCCCCCCGCCCCCGCCGGGGAACCCCCTTACATCCCGGGGAGTTAAAGGGGTTTAAAAAATGAACAAATAACTGAAAGGGGGAAAGCAGCCTGACAGGGTAATGTCAGCAGCGCAGAAAGAACCGAGCAGAGGGCCAAGATCTCACAATAGTGTCCAAAAGCGCACTCCTTTCAACCGTGATAGATGATTCCACTGATTAGACAAACCGTTTTTGTTTAAAAGCCGATACATTTTGAGCCCCCCACCCAAAGAGTGAAGGGTGTCAGCAATTTTCTTGACATCACTGAACATTTTTCCCCTTTTATCCGTCAGTGTTTTGCTTTCAATCGTCAAAAAAACATCATTTTTTCTAAAGCCAAAAAAAAAAAGGATTGATCCAAAACAGAAATGACAAGTAAAAGGAATAATTTTCATTTCTTTTTTGTTTTGTAAAACCACTTCTCCTTTTTGGGTTTCCAAATTTTAAAAGGGCAATCCGAAATTTAAACAAAGGGCCAAATCATACTTTGGCTTTCGGGTTCTCCCAGGATACAGTCCTTGTGGTTTTTTACTTTTCCCCCCCTTCGGGCAGTTAAAAAAAGGGGGAAAAACCCAAAAATAAAGACAACATCATAGAGTGGTGGAGGATGGAAACAGCATTAGGAACCACAGGGGGGGCGAGTGGAAGGGTCAGTTTTGGCAGCAGCAAAATTTAAGGGGAACAAAAGTGGCACAAAGACATAGGTTTTAGGTGGCGGGGAGATGATAGGCACAGAGTGGGACAATTTAAAAATTGTGGGGGGTGGAAGAACAGAGTAGGCCCCAGGGTTGGTGCAAAGCCCGATTTTGGGTGCAGCAGGGAGAAAGGCCATAGAGTGAAACAAGACGAACGGGGAGGGGGCTGCAGCATGAGGAGACCTGAGTGGGGAGGTGGCAGCAGCATCAAAAAGGCTAAAAAATTTCCCAGGAAGAGTGGGAGTGGATGCAAAACCTTTTAAAAGTGGTGGGGTTTAAAAAGCAGCTTTGGGAGCAGAATTTTAGGCATCAGGGGGGTGGCACATCAGAATTTAGCGAGGCAGGGAGCCAGAAGAACCAGACTTTATTTGTCCAAAAATTGGGGGAGGCAGTATGGGGGTGAACTAATTTTAAAGATTTTCATCAGGCATTGGGGGGGGAAAACCTTTGGGTGATTCACAACTGATTCATCTTTACAAGGGGGAATCGCCCCCATTTTGGGTGGACAAGCGAGTTTTTCCTTGGGTAAACCCATGGCCCTCACCGGGACTTTAAACACCCGCTCTGATGCCACACTTCTCCACTGCCCAAAATCGGGAATTTGCTGCCACAAAAACCAGTTTTGGGGCCCCGTAAATCCCGCGGAACTTTAAAATTGGGGGGGCAGGGGGGCTGTCCAAGTAGGCCACCACCTGCTGGTTCAGGGTTGAAGAAAGCTGCTCATCATTTACTCCAGACTAAGGTTGCTGCTGATGGAGCTGGTACTGCTCCTAACCCCTCACCTCCACATAGCAGCCGTGGCAGTGGTACATGAGCACTGTGGTGAACTATCGTTGAAATACAGTGTGCATATTTCTCACATACACACATCTCCATTACAGGCAGGTTATTATTTTGGGGTATTGTTCTCTGCGCCAAAGAATTACTTTTTTCACTTATAAGGTGAAACACCTTTTAAGTACAGCTTGTCTATTGGTCATATACACACATCTCCATTACAGGCAGGTTATTATTTTGGCATATGAGGTGACTCACGACAAAATATGAAAAAAGTAACTCTTTGGCACAGAAAGCAATATCCCAAAAGACTGAACTGGCTGTAACGGAGATGTGTGTATGTGAGAAATACACACACTGTATTTCAAAGATAGTTCATCAGAAAAAGTGAAAAAAAGTAATTCTTTGGCACAGAGAGTAATATCCCAAAATAAAAAACTCTGGTTCAGGAACATGTGTGTATATAACACACACACACCCCACACACACACACACACCCCACACACACACACACACACACACACACACACACAGTGTGTAGTTGAAAGGTATTTCACCCCAGTAACTATAAAATCGAAAGTATTTGTCACAGAGTGCAATCTAGTGCTGCTGCAGAGAGATCCGTGTACATAAGAGACACAGTGGCAAGTGGCAGAATGTAAAATGGCTGGCCTATTTATATGGCTGTGACATCACAGAAGCTTGCTGGCTGCTGATTGGCTGCATGTCATGGCATTGAGGGCGTTCATTTCTTTCTCTCATAGTTCTTTGCCCCATGTCACGCCACGTGCTCGCAGCCATTTTAGAAAACAAATTCATTACCATGAATTGCCAGGAAATTCAGCTTCGTTTAGAATCACATTTTTCCTGAAATTCGAAACGAATTCAACTTCATCAAATTCTATTCGCTCATCCCTACTGAGCTTGTATCGATGTAGGGAGGATTTCAGTCTTTTTGACTGACACTGGACCTCTGTGGTTCTCATAGTTTAAGCGTGGACTGTCATACTTGGAGAAACAGGGTAAACTCCGGCACTCATGCTCAGGATATGTGAATGCTTGTAAAAGATGTACTTTTATTGAAAAAAACTTTAAAAGCAAGTCATAAGAACAAGCTAATGCTGCTGCGTTTACGCGTTTCAGGCCAGTTCAAATGGCCCTTAATCGTAACAACATTGCAGCTACCAAACCTCTCAATATATACACTTCCTGAAATCAATTAAGCAAAACACCTGAAAATTAACCCTGAAGTGTCTGAAAACAGATGAAATTTGCTTTTGATAGACCACGTTAAGTAGACATATGCTATAACAATTAAAAAAGAAATTTTGGGGCTAAATACAAATACATAGATCGTTATAATTGAGCCCCGTGGAAAATTTTTTCCAATACAAACCCAAAATGCCCCCTTTTTTTTAAAGTTTTTTCCCCATCACCCCCAAAAAAAGGTTTTGGGACCTTTTTGGCTCTTTTTAAAAAGTTAAAGTTCCCGGATGTAACCCCTTAAAGTCCCAAAGCCCCAGATAGATTTCTGGAACTCTGATGTGTAATGTCATAGACGTGTTCCCTAATGCGTATGTGAAGACTTCTGGTGGTGCAGCCTATATATTGTAAATTACATTCATCACACCAGATTAGGTAGACAACGGTTGTTGGCATTTTGGAAAGTAAATAAATATTTTTGCCTGTTACATTTGATTTAAAATTATTACCCTTGACCATAAATTTGCAAAGATTACATTACGTGCCCATTTGAAAAAACCAAAGAAAATCTAACCATCTAGTTTTTACGTGCGGTTCTTTAGTGAAAAATATTCAACATTTTGGCCTATAGGGGCTGGCCTAATAGGGACAAACACTTCCTTTTTTGTAAAATCTTACTCAGTTTTGGTGTTAAGCTGGTTGGGAAGAATTTCCCTGTGTTCGTAATTCCCCTAAAAACGACGGTATATGGTATAAAAAAGATTTAAAGTACCTTATTTTGTTGAGGGTTTTTATCTTGTAAAATTTGCCCCTGTTCATTGTCAGCCTTGCCCTAGTTTGAAATGACATTGGTTTTAACCCCTTTTAAAGAAATCTGGATGAATGTGTTTCTTCCTTTCTGGATGAAACGTGTTGCTTTCTTTTTAGCACGGATAAATTCTCCCAAAGGTAAATTACAAGTAACATGCTTGGGGTGACAGCTTGAAGCACACAAAAGACCATTACCAGAAATTGGTTTTCTGTAGGTTTTAGTGAAGATTTTTCCCTCACTTGGATCTCCGTTAGATCCAAATCCAGCAATGTGATATGGGTATCGGGAGTTTCATATGTAAATTTTAGGTTCTCTTGATTTTTGTTTAAATATTCC
The DNA here is from genome assembly GCA_025379985.1 of Phyllomedusa bahiana. NCBI lineage: Eukaryota > Metazoa > Chordata > Amphibia > Anura > Hylidae > Phyllomedusa > Phyllomedusa bahiana. Next base: position 126,691 of record JAODAL010001685.1, on the reverse strand, counting down.
CAAATTTTTAATCATTTTTTTGTGAGCCCTGCCGATAAGCGGGGTACATAAATAACCTTTTATACAAAGATGTTTTAAAAAAAAAAAGGATTATTAGGGAATATATGTTTTTCCTTTTCCACCACGCCACATGATTTTAGTAGTAGGGGGAAAAAAACACGAACTCTGGGGAACCCCCCGCCTTTTGGGGAAAAAAATTTGTTTAGCAAATTGGAAAAAATTGTTTGTAGAAAAAATCAGTAGTCATTAAAAGAACTGTTTTAAATGATTCATTATACCCGTGTATTTGTCTACGCAATAAAGGGCAAACAATAGTAAAAAATGGGAATTGCTGTATTTAAAGATCAATTCACAAACACCCTTTAAAGGATGAATGCCAACAATTGGGTCAAGATTCTTAAAAGTCCCTGGTCTTTAGTACGTGGGGAGGTAGCCCAAGGTTGGAGATGCGATAGCCATAAATGAGATGTTAAAAATATAGCCCCAATACAATAAAATTGGGCCCGGAGGGGTGGGGGGGAAAAAAACCCTTTGGGGGTTTTGGGGGGAAGGCATGAAATATGGGTATATTTGGGCAATCTATTTGCATACTATCCCTTTGTTTGGGGGTCAAAACATTAAGTGTTACTCCTCCTCTAATAGTCTGTGGACTCTATCACAAAAACATTTTGTGGGTAGATGTCATATTGGTGCTGGTGAACCAGAAGATGGGTTACTGAGGAAAGCTTGGTTTATTCTTGGATTCTGCAATGTTCCTAATAAACTCACAGAAGTAGGAAAAGGGAGGAACTGAGACCTGATTTTCCTTTTTGTATCTTGACCTTGTCCACTTTTTCTGAATTTCATATGACAGCTTGGAAAGTATAGGGTTTATCCAGTGAGCTCTGTTCAGGAAATTGAGACCAGGTATGTGAGGACCCATTTTGGACTGCTGGAGTTCTAAGAGTAGATCTTGGAATTTCTCCTTGTCTTTGCCATATATTTTTGAAAATCCGACCCCATTTAAACAGAGCATTTTCTTGCCCTCGGACTTCCAAAGCTTTTTTTTCAATCTTTCCCCAAGCAGCAAAAACCTGTCACGGATAGCAATGGGGATAATCTTGGCGCTTGATACTTCTGTAGACTGGGGTCAAGTCACTTGTTTGCGGTTAGCCTTAAAGGGGTTTTGTACAAAATAGTTTCAAATTGTAGGGAACAAAAATAAAGACATTTTCCCCAAAAAAATTTTGCATTGTTCCTCTTTTTTCCCCAAAGAATAAAAGTGAATTTATTACCTCCAGGGGGTATTTCATTTCCCCTCAGTAACTGACCTGTAAACAAATCCTGGGGGTGTTTGTTCAATGAGATAAAGGAGTGAGTCATCACACGGTCGCAGTTCCTGTGCTGCCAGACAGTAAAAGCTTGATTTTTCTCAAGTAAACAGTCTGTAATTGGCTTTTTTTTTGGGGTCAGATAAGAGTCCTTCTGTAGTTTGAGAAGCTAATCTTTAAATTAAATTAGCATCTGAAAACACTTAGCTGACAGCATGGAGCCCATGAATTTTAAATATGAACAGGGGGTGACGAGAATTTTTTCATGATTCTTTGAAAACCCCCTGGGGAGACAACTCTTTAAACATTGGGAAAGCCGGGTCACTAATTGCAGTTCTGAAAGCACATTTCAAGCCTCTGCAGTTCTCAGATTGGGCATCAAGCTTTGCAAGGCCAGTCTTTATAAGTTAAGTAAAAATGTATTTTTCAAAAATTTCATCTCTGTTTTGTTGACTTGAGCAAAGACTGTGGCCCGAGTAGTGTTGTTTACATTATTTGTGGCATTCTGGGTAGGAGTCATGGGGAGATATGGTGCTGCATAGGGATTCAGCGCAGGAGATGGTTTAATATCCATAGGCCTAGTAACATGTGGTATTGTAGCCATCTAGTTGACAGGAATCTGGTAACTTACTGGCATGTTGGCTTGTAACTATGTATTTGTACAATTAATTTGTTGTCTTGTGGGGTCTTCCATGTCTTGTGGAAAACGGGTCAGGGGTGACAGTGGTTGTGCCTTGGATGTCATGTGTTGTACAGGGATCTGAAGTCCTTTGTCCTGGAAAGATAACTGTTGGGATCATTTGTAACAATCAGAGGTTCACAGTTTTGACTTTGCACATAGTCCTTTGGGCCTTAAGAAATCCTCGTATCCCCTTCCAATTTTAAAATGATGCTGTTTCTTTACTGCTATTGGTAGGTTTTTTAAACTTTTTGTCTAGCCAATTATTTGTAGAACCTCCATTTTTCCCCCTTTTTTGTGTAGTTTGGCTTCCACATCTGCTGCTTTGGCATCCATTTCCACCCTCTGTGCAAACTTGGCAGGTATTTTGGTAGCCTCAACTTCTTCACATACATTGCTAATTTGCTAGCTGAGCATGGAGTATTTTGAGCATCGCAACTTAGATGATCGTTTTCAAAAGCTTGGGGGGACTAAAAAAGTGTGCAAAGTTTCAATAAATGTTGGGGTTCTTGCAAATTGGCCCCTGTATGAAAACTGTCTAGATCTAAAACTCACATTTTTACCCATAGCAACCAAGCATTAAGTTTCTTCAGAACGCTTACATATTCCTTTCCTTTCACTGTATAATGCTTTTATATGTACATAACTATTTAGAGCTCCTCAGGGTGAAGTCACAAGCAGACTGCGAGATGGTGAAATATGGCTCTGTATTATTTGCCATAAATTTGAGAAAGAACATTTTTCCTACCTTCAAGAATCCCTTTAAAAATTCCCTGTAAGTTTGATCTTTTCTGGTTTAGTATTGTTACTTTTTAGGGTGTGCAGCTTCCCTTCGCCATGATATACACAGCTCTTTTATGGGGTTTGAGGGGGGTTTTATATTAGACACCCCCCATTCATGACATGATCAAAAAACTGTACCTCTTAAAGTATTCAAAACAGCATTTAGGCGTTAAATTTATTTTTCACAGGAATTAATGGAAAGTGGAGATGAAATGTTAAAATTTCACATTTTTTTGTAGATTTTAAATTTTTATCCATTATTTACTGGAACACAGTAGATGATGATAATAGGGAAATGCAACTCAATATTGACTCCCCTGATTCTGCTGAGATATCACACATGTGGCTATTTGGCTTTTGGAACGCAGATTTTTTGGGGGGTGATGTTGGATATGTAAAGGGTCCCAAAGTACCAAACAGGTAAACCCTTTCCCGAAGGCACCTCCTTTTGGGTTTTAAAATCCCCAGGGGGAATCATCTAAGGGTTTTATGTGTTTTTCGGCCCCCCCGGTTTCCACAGTTTTTTTTTAGCTTGGGGCATGAAAAATTTTAAGAAAAACAGGATTTGCCATTTTTTTTCAGGTTTCTTTTCAGGCCCAAAATGTATGATAACTTTTTTGTTGGGGGGCGGTACAAAGACAAACAAAAATCAATTTTATTTAGTTTGTTATATTTTACTACATGAACACTATAGTAATGCACTTGTAAGGGAAAATGTGTTTTTTTGTTTTTCATGTTTGCAGCAATAAAATTTTTTTTATTTTTTTTTAGGAAAAGTATAAAAGGCTTGTTTTTTGTGAGATAAGTAGACATTTTCATTGGTACCATTATGGGGCTCAAAAGATACTTTGATCATTTTTATTAAGGTTTTTGGGAGACGGTATGAAAAAATACAGAAATTCTGGTAGTGATTTTATTTTTTACAGCAGTCCCCAGTGGGTTTAAAGCATTTAATTTTTTCTCATAGGGCAAATTTATTCAGTGATACCAACTTACATTTTTTTAAATTTTTTAAAAATTTTTTTTTAAAAACAAAAACACTTTTATTGAAAAAGAAAAACATTTTTGCATCGCCATATTGAGAGCCATAACTTTTTTACTTTTATATGTACGGAGCTGTAGAGGGGCTTGTTTTTTGCAGGTTGAATTCATATTTTTTATTGGTATCATTTTTTATTTCCTTTTAATCCGTTTTTGGGTGTCAGGATGAAGAAAATACAGCGATTCTTGTAGTGTTTTTTATTTTTATTTTTTAACATGACAGATTTATACACTAGTCAAACATTGGATCCAGCAGCACAAACTTCTACATTAAGGATCCATTCTCCCAACCCCCTAAATCCCACGAGTACAATATAACACAGAGAAGAAAAACAGTTTCCAGCAGGTTAGAAATATGAAAAATTTATAGGCAGGTCATTAAGCACACAGCGATACCAAATATGTGTACCTATATATGTTTTGGGCCGATTGGCATTTGTAATGGACAAAGCGCAGTGTATGTGTTTTATTTAATATATTTGTGTTTTTAGTCTTTTTTACTTTCACTTTTTTCTACTTTAACTAATTTTTTACATGACGTTATAGGGGACTTGATGGAGCGATCTGGTAGATTGCTGCTACAATACATAGCGGTATATAGCTGTATAGCTACGTATTGTAGTTGTCAATGTCAGAGAAAATCCAGAAGCCTTTGTTAGGCTTCCAGGTTGTCACAGAGACCATCAACATCCCTTCTTCTTTCTTTCCCTTAGCTGCCACAGTTACAGTTGACTGTGGCATCTAAGGGGTTAATCGTCTGTAAGCGGAGTAAACTTCGGTCTCGGCAGAAGCATCAGAATACCAGCTGTCATTTACAGCTGGTTTAGTGCAGCAATCATGCGGGCTCTATTTTTGAGCCTGCAAGATCGCAATGATGTACATATAGGTCAATTTGCGCTAAACCTTACCCTACTATGATGTAAATTTACATCATATGTTGCAAAAAGGGTTAATAAAACATAGTTTTGTACTGAGATAAAGATGGAAAGGTGAAAGTTCATTCCCTTTGACTGACTGACAATTTGAAGAGGGAGAAACCCTCTGGATGAGCATGTGGCAGATATTAGCCCAACAATAACCACTTCCAGTTCTGTAAACTGAATATAAGAGAGGTCTGAAAAAAAAATCAGCCTAGTTTTCAAGGAAAAATATTTAAATAATATAATTAAAAAATAAAAATAGATTTAACAAAAATAAAATTGCAATGAAAATAAATGTAATAGAACGACAGAAACAGATTACAAAGAATAGGAAAATGATGTTGAAACCCTGTCATAGACATTACTACAGGTCATGGAATGATGATTTAAATTCACTTTGTGGTTTAGTGGTTTTCATAAGTATCAGGTTTTTGCTGCTTTACACATCCGAGAAAATGTAATTTTTCTGTTCTTTTTAAAAATCAATTTACAATGTGACATTTAATAAAATATCTTTTGTACAGCTAATAAAATTGAGCTTCAATCTCACTACTTTAACAAATAAGCCACACAAGTCAAAATACTGCCTCTGATACAGTTTATAGCTTCAGCTTTCATGTCAGCCTTTCCTATAAAAAAGGCCCATTATTTATTAATAGGCTTCTATGTTTTAAAAGTTTCTTTTTCTTGTTGGGAGAAAAAATCATTTGCCTTTTAATGGGGTGTCAGATTTGTTTTCCAAACCTTCTAAAAGGTTATCGTTGTTACATATGGACAAGTGCTTTTTTCAGAATCAATGTAAACTCTGTTACCAGGGTGATTTACTGCTGTCCCTTGGTAGCTGTAGGAAAACTTAATTTCACCATTTTGTAAAGTGGAGGGGTGGGACTCATTCCATGCGGTTAACTATTTTCACATGGGGTAAAAAGAAAATGCAAGCATCTAGCACATACTAAATAATGGATGATGGTTTCTTACAAAGGTTTTAGTTTAGTGCATATTTGCTGTCTGGTATAGTTCATGGTGTAGAAAGATGACTGGACCAATTAGATTTGCCATAAAAATTGTTGACAATTTACTTGGAATTTCCAGAGATTTTTAACTTATAAGCATGGAAGACTTAAGTCTGACCCTTTACCCTGTGTTCAATAAAGAGAACAGAAAATAATATAAAAAAAAGTTTGTATTTTTTTCCTACTTGGTATGATGAAGGGCATATCTTTCAGTCAGACTTTACAGAACACTGAAAGATGTCAGAATAGGCAATTTAGTATAATCTGGTCAATATATTGCAGTTTTGTCCCATTCAAGTCACTTCAAACAACTAATTGTTGGGGATGCTGATAGTTTGTCACCCACTGCATTCTATTGTACTAACAAATATCAAATGTATCAAAATGCCACACAGCCTTTTACACTCCCAACTGCCTTTAATAAGTTTTGTACAAACCAAATATAAATTAAATTACTTATTTGGAACTAAAGGTTTGTCCTGATGCAAAAAATAAATAAATCTGTGTTTAAGCTTCAAATTCCAAATGTAAAAATAAGTAAAAGGGATTAAAAACTTTGAAAAGTGAATCAAAACCTTCATATTTCCTGAAAGTACTGTAGATTATTTAAAGAATATTACATAGCAGTTTAGATCACTTACATGTAACCTGGCAACATCAAGATATTTTCCAAAAGTTGTTAAAAGGTCAATAGTTTGACTAAACAGTGATCTAAACAAACTTTTTATACACAAATACATATCACATCTACCTGTCCTTTAAATTAACAAAAGTAGCTTAGGTATTGGCACTGCTGGAAGCAGTAGGGAATGTTGCAGATTTGCGAAGAGGTTGTGCTCCTGATGTACCCAGGTGCTTTGCTTCCCAGGTCATTGCATCTTTCTATGAGGTGAGTACCACTCTTAGGTGGACTTGAAGGAAATAATTAAATAAGTTATCCTGGAAGTCCTAACAGTAAGGAAGTCATAGCACTGTTACCCTCAACACAAGCAGTGATTCGTAGCAAAATAGAAGTAGCTCTAAACAAGGTTGGGGCTGTATAGGAGATGTATCCTGCTGTATGCCTATGTATTGCAGCTTTCTATTGGAGGTAAATGTCAGGAGTAGTGTTGAGCGATTACGGTTGGACCTTCGACATTCGGTCGCTGGTCGATGTCGTCCCATCATCGAAAGATAGTCGATAGTGAAGTGGTGTTTATTGAGCAGATTGACCTTTAAAGTCTATGGGACGGCTAAAACACCTTCATTTTACACCAAAACAGGGTCTGGAGATAGTGGAATTAACATCACAACAGTCAAATGGATACGTGATACATCTTAGGCTAACCCACCCAAAAAACCCCACCTTTTTTTTTCAGGTTATAAAAGCCACAGAAAAAAAATACACCACCATTCAATACTCCTGTTGTTGTGCATCAAGCATGACCCTTATACCTGCATCACCCACCAAATTAAGAAAAGTGCCGAAGGCAGTCTGAATTTGAACCATCATTCTTACTTGAACTGGTCATTGATTTATCCTTGTCTGGAACGCAGCATGAGCCCCAAACCTGCATGACCAGATTTAAAAGTGCGGAAAAAGGAGTATTTCAACCACTATTTTCAGGTGACTGGACATTTGAATATACTTGTCCTGGGCCCACAGCATGAGCCCCAAACTGCATGACCCAGATTCCAAATGTAGCGGGAAAAAGGAGTCTTGCACCCACCATTTTAGATTCACTGTTCATTGACTATACCTGTACCTGGTCCTCAGCCATGACCCCAAACCTGCATGACCCACATTAAAAGTGCAGGAAAAAAGGAGTCTTTCAACCACCATTTTTAGTTTCATGAACATTGACTAACATGTCTGGGCCACAGTCATGAGCCCCAAACCTGCATGGCCAAAGATTAAAAAAAGTGCCGGGAAAAAGGAGTATTGCAACCACCATTTAGTTTCACTGGACATTAACTTTATCTGTCCCTGTACCGCAGAATAAAACTCATTAAACCTGTTCTGACCCACAGATTAAAAAGTGCGGAAATAGGAGTCTTTCAACCACCATTTTAGTTTCATGGACATATACTGTCCTGTCCTGGGTAGCGCTTGATCTCCGTATGAGTGTGGACCATTTATGAGCATCACTTGGAAATACTGGTGTTTAACGCTACTGTTCCACCAGGTGCCCTTTTCTGGCATTCTTTTTCTTATTTTACTCAACTGTGCTGGAGGAAATGGTCTCTGTACTTTGTTCTTGTGCCGTGCTCCTTTATACCAAGGTCCTATGAATTAAACCTCATTGAGTCTAGTTTTTCCTTACCTCCCTTGAACAATTCAGAGGATTTTTTTTACCAGCTATTTTGCCACCCACCCTCCACTTCTACATGAAGTTTTTTAGTAGTTTAAATTCTAAGAAAACACATTTTTAAATAGGAGGAATCCACCATGTCTTTGTTTCTCTTTTTTTAATTGTATTAAATGGGTTGTCTCAATACATGGATTGATTGCTATGTAAGATCTTGCAAAAACAAGTCATTTTGCAATATGTGTACATTAACAGTGTCCTCCTATTCTGTTTTTATGACAGCACCACACACTTGAGCCACTCTTGACAATTGTGAAGAAACAAATGTCTGTTAGAAACACCATTTTTTTCTAATAGGACCTGTAGTATAGCTGCATTCAAAGCAAATGCCCCCAATAATTCAAAGCATGACCCTTCAAAGCCACTTTAGACAATTGTGAAGAAACAAATGTCTGTTTGAAACAACATTTTTTATAATTGGGACCTTAGTATTAGCTGCATTACAAAGCAAATGACTCCCAAATTTCAATGCATGACCCTTGAGCCACATTTGGAACAATTGTGAAAGAACAAAACGGTCTGGTTAGAAAAAAACATTTTTGTTATAATAGGACCTGTAGTATTTGCTGCATTTCAAAGCTGCATGACCCAAATAAATTATAAAAATGTTTCTCAGCCACTGTTAAAATTGTGAGGGGAGAAATGCCTCTTAGAAGACCCATTTCTCTTCCAAAGGACATTGTTTATTGCGGTATCTCACAGCTACATGACCCCAAAAAAAATTATAAATATGACTTCTCAGCCACTATTAAATATTGTGAGGGGAAATGCCACTTAGGAAGGCCTACTTTTCTGTTCCTAAAGGACCATAAATTATAGCTGTATCTTCACAGAAAACATGACTCAAAACAGTTGACAATGCGAAATCTTCTATAGATAAAGTGAGTAAAGGGAATACGGTGTTGTCATGAAACCTTGCTGTCTTTTACAAGTCTCTAACAGCATAACCAGCAAAATGAACTGTTGGGAAAAGAGAATAAAAATTGCAGTAAGAAATGTCATTTTAAAAAAGTTTTCAAGAGGCCATTTATGTTTGAAGAGGAATGTGAAGTACGACCGGGCAACTAATCGGGGACCTCGGCAATTGGGCCATACATATCAGAGATCCATGCCTGATTCATCTTGATGAAAGTCACATAACGATCCAATTATCTGTGGGGAAAGCGGATGCCGTTTGTCTGTAATGACTCCTCCAGCTGTGCCTGAAGGTTCACGCTCAGATATGACGATTGGGCTGTGGGCAGGACAACACCTCTTTGGCGTGGCGAGCTGAGCTCGGGGCCATTTGTCCATTTTGGATACCTGAAGTCTATGGGGTCGGAACAATACAAAAACAATCGGGGTTGAGACGCCAGATAGTGTGCCACCATGTCTTAAGCTGGTCTCTGTGTGTAGGATGTGTGCCCTGCATTGCATGGTTGGTCGTGGTGGTACAATTATGATTGCCAGAAGGTCACCCATTAGGCTTCAGCCACATTGACTGATGCTGCTTCTGCGCTTATACGGGCTACTTGGCACTCTACTGCTGTCATGTCGCTGATGTTGTTCCACCGTGAAATTTCGGAACGTGAAGCAGACGCACAACAGTTGTCTCCAGTTGATCAATCAGAAGGTCTCCATTTCCTGCATTTTCTCTCTATTTGGGTGGGTGGAAGGAAAGTTGCTGAGTTTTGTTTTGTACCGGGGATCCAGGAGGTTGGCCACCCAGTAACTGTTGTGCATTTTGATGGCTTTATGCGAGGATAAATGTCTGGAGTAAATGGAGCATCCAAGCACTCATGTGAGCGATGGAGCCTTGATTTCCTAAGCCTCAAGGGTCGAGGGCACTTGCAAATGATCTTCCCTCTCATTCGCCTCCGCACTCAATTCGCGCTAACCTTTGTCCATGGCAGGGGACGTCGGTCAACATCGGTGGACTAGGAATACTCCTCCTCCTCCTCCTCGCTGCCTCCGCACAGCTTCAACCCAGCCCCTGACATGCCTGAGGATGATGCACTGAGAGTGATGCGCTCCCTTGCAACAGCTCTGGACCCGAACTCCTGCCTAATGAAGACGATGAAATTGTGAAAAATGTCGGGCTTGTGGATTTGACGGAGTGAAAGGCTCCATGTTCGCATCTGTGTCCGTCCTCCTCATCCGTCGATGGCGGGGATCATGTTGTTTCGAGTGTCAACAATCGTTCCAGAACTAAGATCACAACACAATGCTCATGCTGAAAGGGCATTGTCGCCACTGACCATTTTGTGGCTTCTTCAAAACCCCGGCAAGGATGGTAACAGAGTTTTCAACCTGCCTCCACTCTCGGTGGTCAACACTCCCGTGGTCAGCACCGCTGCCACCAACCTGTCAGGACCATGTGTATCTTCGTAATGCGTAACGGCATTGCGCTTGCTGCCACATTGGGTGATGTGGAGGTGGTAATTTCAGCGTGTTGCCACGTCAACAATGGACGGTTGTTGGGGGGCAGAAGCTGAACGATGCAACGAGCCTAGGCGGGACGAAGCAGGGTGGAATGGCGGAAGTGCGAACTTTAGATTCGAGCTTCCTCAGCAGGCGCGTCCAGACAGGGTAACTCTTTAGATTAATTTCTGGACAACATGGTCATGAAGTTCCAGCAGGGATGTGCTCAGTCTACCGATTCTTAGGGCGGGCAGAGGATTTCGGCCCGTTATCGCACACCACCTGCCTGACAAGGTTCTTGGCACCCCCCCCAGCCAGCGCTGGTTCGTTTGCAGAGAGCCGTCCACAGCTCCAGACCTGTGTGGACGGTCTCCAAGACCAGATTAATTCCAATACGGCCTGTTTCTTTGGGCACGTGATGCCACCAGAGCGACCTTTGGGGGAAAGAACCCGGCACCATCCCTGCGGTTTTGAATAGCGGAGAACCGAGCCTGAGGAGCTCCCGGTCACCCCCAGAGAATCACCTGCTCACCCAGTTGAGCTGTCCACAAGAGATTTAGCGGCCTTGGCCGTGCTTACTAGTCCATGTGTCATGGTCAGATGGACTTTCCGGCCACAGATGAAGACACGTGCTTGAAATTTTAGATGACTCGTGGCTGGCAGGGCGTGGGGACGGCTTGTCTGGCACAGAAATTGCTCTGCTCGGCATCTTTGGTATTGGGGGCAGGCAAAGGGACATGACGTGGCGAAACCTTCTGTGTACTCCAGACGGAAAGGACAACTTTTCCAAGGCCAAAAGCCTGGCAATTGCCGACATTCAGGCTTTTTGGTTTGGGTTGGTTTGGGTTAAAGTGTTTCTTGGCCTCCCAAACCCGGAAGACACAAGGCTGGCTGCTAGACTGGCACTGTATGGCGTGAAGTAGTCGTCTAATGGCGGAAGGGAGAAGGGGTAGGATGGTCTCTGGTGGTGCTGGTGGTACTTGGGGCGACGGTGGAGGCTGAAGCAGAGGCTGATCACTAATCATGACTATGACGAGACATGGGCAGCTGAGGAAAGCTTGGTGGTGGCGGGAGGAGGAGGTGGAGGCAGAGACAGACGGGGCTGTGACAGTGGTTGGGGCCCGGCATCAGTCTGGCCTTTTTGGCAAGTGTTGCATCCATTTAACTCATGCATCTCGCTGCATGTGGATAGACATGTTGGTGGTGGTTAACCACCTAAGGTTCTTGCATCCTACTTATGCGTTTCGCATAGGCGGCACATGACATAGCTGGGTGGAATCTGAGCTTGGTCAAAGAAGGGACCAGGCTTGAGAGGTCCTGGACCTTTTGATGGGCGATAAGCGAGGAGCGTGGTTTGCGCTGACCGTGGATGGCAGATCATACCAGTGGACTTCTGCGACCGTCCTCTCCCTTTTTGAGGCGGAACCCGTACGGACATACCCCATAGTACTTCCCTCCTCCGTCAGTGATGAAGCGCTCGCAAACCAATTCTTCGCTGAAAAGACCACGTTGGTTCCACTTATGTCGTCATATCATCATCAACACAGGTGACTTGTCGTCCTGACATTATGCAATCAGGAGATGCGGGTACAAGCTCAAGAGGGACTTGCAAGCGTTGCCGACCGCCCGGGATTTTTGCCGATGACGGCTTCCTTCTCCTTCCTTTGAGGGAATCTGTAAACTGGGCGTCAGAGCAGAGAAAATCATCCTTTTGGCTCTTGATCTTTTAACTTGCCTTCTGACACAAACCGCACATTTTGTAATCTAAAGAGGTCTGCAGAAAATGGATTATCACATTGGTGGGTATCACGAGCTTGACATTTGGGGCTGCTTCATGTTGGACGGATGCTGGTGATGCTGATGACGACATTTTGTGGCCGTGACTGGGAGGATGAGGAGTAAGACTGCTGGAAGCAGGTTGCTTTAACACAATGAAGGACAGATTGGCGACGCTGTTAGTTACTGTGTTCACAGGGCCCTGACCCAGCGATGACAGGCCTGACGGTCCTGCAATCTGACGATCCGCTGGCATGAGTGTGTCGCCAGGCACTGGAAAGGTGCTCTTCTCTCGTAATGCTTACTCTCATGTCCTACCCCCCTCTTGCTCGCTTACCACCTGATTTTCGCTCCATGTTCTGAATATAAAAATTTGAAGAGGTATGGAAGAGTTTTGGATTGTCTTTATTAAATGACGGCAAACTCAAAGTATTCTCAAATCCCTCTAAATCAAATCAAATTGCTGATTCATATATAACTGCAAGTAGATTATCAACCAAGGGCCTTGCCGGCCAAAGTGAAAAAAACAACGGATCTGAATGTATTGGATAATACAAGGTATTTTGGCACTATCAAATTACTGTGGGACTATAAAATTCTTGTATTCAAATTTAACTGCAGCTGCTCCATTCGAAACAAAAGCTGTAGTGCGCCAAGTCAAAAAAAGGGTTCTGTTATGTCAATTCGCTATAATACTAAGATATTTTTGGCACCTTCAATTCACCTGTGGTGACCTATAAAATTGCTGGATAGATTTAAGTGCAAGCTGCTCATTGACAAAGCTGTAGTGCGCCAAGTCAAAAAACACGTATCGTTATGTATTCATATAATACAAAATATTTTTGCCACCTTTCAATTACTGTGGTGACTATAAAATTATGGATTCAAATTTAAGTGCAAGCTGCCTCAATGAACAAAAGCTGTCGTAGGCAAAGTCAAAAAAAAACACGTAATTTCCCAGTTATGTATTGTATAATACAAAATATTTTTGCCACCTTCAAATTTTTTCTCATCTGTGGTGACTATAAAATTGCTGGATTCAGATAATAAGTGCAAGCTGCCTGGATGAACAATGCTGTAGTGCGCAAAGTTCTAAAAAATCTCATATCTGTTATGTATTCATTTAATAAAGATATTTTTGGCGCTTTCAATTCACTGGTGGTGACTTAAAATTATGCTGGATTGAAAATTAAGGTGCACGGTGGATTTATCAACAAAGGTGGAATGGGCAAAAAATGAAAATTAAACTATCTGAAATGTTACTGATTAATAAAAGTGGAGTTTATCACCTAACACAAGGACTTGCAGTTACTAGAAATTATGTGTATCATATAAGTTCTGGATGCCAATATCCAGGATATATTTCAATAGCAAAATGTTAATAATAAAGCTATTGCAGGCTATGGTCACATAAGTTTGGTGAACTTTATCAGTATTCTTTATAGAAGCTTGTCTGTGTTCGCCCGCGGACCCCTCTCCTCCCCGTGAAACTATTACAGTGGTAGATTTGATCCTTTAATATTCTCTACTAACTACATAAATATCTTTCCAATCTTAATCTAACTAAATGGTAAGGATCCACAGCTATTAGTAGAGGTTTCTCTGTGAAAGATATAGAATAATTTAGCTGAGCTGTTTGGACACAAGCAGAGGCAAGTCCTTCTGCTCTGAGATCGCTGAGAGACACTGAGGCTGAACAGGATATGATGTTCTACTGTAAACACGAGGTCATGTGATTTTTCCAGCCATCGCAAAACATACACATCCAGTCAATGACGTCGGCACACACATATCACCCGCTCTATTCCGTAAGCTGGATTTTGCTGGCCGCCAAAATGACAGGAAGCGTCGAAAATGCGCGATCTTAATTGATGAAGCATAGATTTTAAACTAAATTATCGCATGATCTAAAAATTTTCGATCAACATAAAAAACTGTAGCGATTTTTACTTTGTCGATTATTGTTGCTCAACACTAGTCAGTAGTCTTTCTGATGTATACTTTCAATAGAAAGCTCCAAACATGATGGAAACACCTCCTACCTTGTCTCCATCCAGCAGGCGTCAAAACAGCATAATGCAGTTTACAATGACTAAGTTGAGTCTCTGGATCTATTGTCAATCAAAAAAACTTCAGGCACCACACTATGCTTGCTTGTATCAGATCATTAATAATAACTAAAGAAGGTCATGCTAATCAAAAGATATTGGACAATGTAATAACTCATAAATTAATGAAGTTTCATTATTATTAAATATAAAAAATGCATAAAACAGCACAGACTTCTGATCCCAAAATGGTGGATAAGCAGGATCAAACAAAGATAGTTTATAACCGCAAATAAATATCAAGAAATTGGATGAAATCACAATTTTATGTCCGTGCAGGAAAAAAGAGCGAAGTGCATTTATAAAAAACACGCACACCACTCCTATTCACAGGGAAAGACCAATATTAATAATATATTGATAAGCAAGTGCAAAATGCAATCATAACAAAGAAAATCACATCACATGAATATGATCCTAATTACTGCTTCATCAGGGGGATAACAAGTTGTTGGTAAAAGTGCATTTTATTTAACCAGTAGCCAATAGAAAAACATATACCAGAACAGAACAAAGGTTACACAAATGTCTTCCAATGAGATTATATAAACATAGAAAGAAGTAAAAGTCACAAGGTCATGATGTAAGTGATGATGCAGGTTAAACAGGAAGATGTAAAGATCACATGACCATTTATTTATAGAAAATATAGGTTTTCATTTGCATCTGACTTTGTAGATCATGACATGATAGGACCTAGACTTGCACTGAAAAATTATTGCTATCAGAACTATTATTATTAATAATAATGATACAATTCAATTTCAGAAAAGTTGGTCGCTGTGTAAACAAGACAAGAATGCAATAGATGTGAAAAAATTTTTATCCATATTTTATTTACAGCAAAACATAGAAAGCATCAAAAGTTGCAAGACAGACATTTTTCTATTTTTATAAAAAACAAAAACAAAGAAATTGATAGCAGCAACATGGCAGCAACTTTGATGTGATCAAATTTAGGGTAGGGCTATGTCTACCACTGTGTACCATCCCCTCTTCTTTTTACAACATCTACTGTAAGTGCAATGTAAATGTCTCAGATGTGAGACCACTTTGCAGATTTGTGGGAGAGGGAATGTGTCACTTCTTATCTGATGTAGGGTTTTAGTTGCTTAAAAAGGCCTGATTCTTGTTTGCTGAAAATTTTGTTTCATAATGCGGCAAATGTTTTTTGTTGGTAAAAGGTCTAGACTGCAGACAGGTTAGTACAGCACCCAGACTGAAAGTCATACTGTTGTCTGAAAATTAAAGTCAGGCAGTGGCAGGTGATCTATGTAGTCATCAAAACTACAGCAGTGACATCAAGAATCTGAAGAAGGTATGGAATAAAAACTAGATGTTAGAGCAAGGAAGGCGTAGCACTGTAATAGAGATGAGTGAAGAGGCACTATTAGACTAAAAAAATAAGTGGAGAACTCCTTTAAGTCAAATAATTGAAAAATCTAGGTCAACTCAATATGCCAAAAATGTTGGATAGATCAGATAATAAAAAAAGGAATTTTATTTAACATATATTGTAGGACTTTACTCACAACCACCCATTATCTTGGACAGTCTGGGGGTCACTTACTGTAGCTTTGCGGATTGCCGTCCTTTTGTATAACGGATTATGGCACTCCAAAATATGTCAGATTGACTACAGGATAGATTTCAAACTGGCTTTAGCCAGCTTTATTCTTCATGTCAGTCAGTGTACTAAAGAACTACAAACATAAATCCTAGGCCTTCTTGTCACTAAATAAACAGAGGTAACCCATTCTAACTGTGGTCTGAGTCTACTGCTCAGCACTACAAACACAGTCTTCACTGGCTCCGGTGCAAACGCACTATCCAGCTCAGCAACCTCCCACCCCTACCGCGCTAACCTGAGCCTCCTGGCAAATCTTGGCATGGGAATGTGGGAGCAATCATCCCATCCTACACTGTGACTACTCCAGTAAAGAGGATACCGAACTTCTAGTTTCCAAGCACTGTAATGTATGTTTTATTTGTGGGATTTCTTGGGATTTAATCTCTATAAAGGAGAGGTATCATTTATCAGTCCTCTCCTCCCTATCAGTAGGATACGAGGATACCTTTTGCCTTACCACTCTAACTATGGTGGATCATGTATGGGGTATAATAGATATTTTAGCAGGAATTAGCCAAGGGCAGGTGGGGCCATCCTTGTCAGAGCAACTACTCTGTATTTTTCTCTAGGATAGGGGAAGGATGGCTATAGAGTGAGATTATCTGCACAATCCCCTGGATACCCTGAACAGTATGTTGCAAACTGGAGGGTGATATAAGATGACCTACACCTTGGCAGCATTGTGCATTTAAACATACTTACTTTTATTATATTTTATTGTCTGTTATAGTATTTTATGTCGGCTGTTTTGCTACCCTCATATATTTTTGGAACCTGGTTTTTATTACTGTCCTTTTAACTCATATTTACATTAAAGGTTACGGTTTATTATTTAATTACGGGGGGAGGGTTCTATATTAGAAGTGACCATTTGTTACATGCTTGTTCTTTATCATACTATCTGCTGTGAATTGTGTTTACTCCAGTAAAGAGCTGTCTCGGATCAGCTGCTACATGCAACTGTACGAAGAGATACAAAGTTGGTTACTGACGCAAAATTGTCGGCTCTTACATCGCTGAGGCCAGGCACCTCAGTGACACACACCTTGCAGATCTATGGCTGCAAACAGCCCAGTGGTCTGAATTCGCTGTGCCAGAGAAAAGAAACAAATGTATGTGTGTGTGTGTATATATATTTTTACAGTATATATTATATTATATCATATATTATATTAGATATATATATTATATATATACTATATATTATTTATCTATATAAACATTCTGGCACCACTCATAGACTATAAATATAATCCTGTAGAGTTGCAGCTACATAGTTATGAGACCTTGCAGATATATATACATATATATGTGTATATAGATCTGCAAAGTCTCTTAACAATGTAGTGCAGACTCTACAGGGTCATTTATAGTATATGGGTGGTCCAGAATTGGTTTTTTAAAAACTATGTGGTGATATGTGCCCTGTATCGTGAGGTGCATTATTGCTAATCATGTAGGGTGGTGTAATAAATATTTTTTGGTATTTTCTGTAGTGATGAACAGTGCCTCTGGAGGGTAATTGTCATACATGCTGAGTTAAAGACAAAACCAGGCAACAGTTGCTTTCTAATTTTCTCTTTTTCAACTTTTTCACCGAAATGTAATACATTAAACAAGCAGTGCACATCAATTTGCAATTCCAAACGCCACATTTATCATATTGTGTTATAACAGTAGCGACAGTTAATCTCCGAAAGGCATTTTCACGTCTGAGACCTGTACCAAATGGTGAGGAAGTCTTGCTTCTATACCCTCTAGCATACCAGGGAAGGGTCAGAGATCGATTGAGTGGCCCTTGATTGGTACTACCAGAAGAGAATATGAGGCGAGGATGTTCATTGTGTTTTTTGTGGGTACGAAGTTGTTGTTTCACAACTAAAAATAGAGAGAACTAACCCAGCTCTCTGAATCACTTGGTTAGGTACAAGGTATCAAGAAAGTTATTCCACTCCATAAAAGTGAACACATGTCAGATTTGGAAAAAGGGGGCTCTTTCATAGAGGTCCATCACTGATGCGGCAGTAAGGGTGCAATATGTAGGGGTCTAAAAATGTACTCATTTTAAATGTTAGTGTTTTTATGCTCTACCATTGTACCGCTGCCTTGGCAATTAGTATTAGGTGGGTTTGAGGATATAAAGGTTATGTCACATATTAATTGACTAAGTTCATTACCAGTGGGCTTGTGTTTCAGAATAACAAATTAAGATCCAAGACATAATTATTTAAAGCATCAGAGAAATAGATAACTTTTTATTAGGTTTTAAACCTTTTTATTTAAGGAGGTCATTTGTACCAAAGTCTCTTGACAAAGGGAAAAAAACAGAAAGATCTCTTATATTTATCTGTGTTATGGAAAAAAAAGTTTGCCTATGCGTATAGATTTCAATTTTAATGTCTGTATATGTACTGAAACCAAATATTTAAGAGGAATTATGTTATTCTCATTGCTATATTTTAAATGGATGACCTCTGATTCAAAGTAATGGGCCTTCCTAATGAATCAAAAGTTATGCAGCTTTAGGACTGTTTCTTAATTACTAATAAGTTATAAGCAATGGATGACACTTCTGCTTATGTTTATATGAAAATGTCCTGTGTCATCAGTCTTATAATGTTCCTTATTCTTGTAATATATTGGCGATGTATTGTACATCAAGATTGCAGTTATATTAGTGTAGGTTAATATTAAGGTTTTACTTGCTTACAGAGATGATATTTTTTCTATTTTGTTTGGTAAACGTCAGGAAATTCAATAATATCACTACTTTTATAAAACTCTAAGAAAACTGACAATTCAATTTTTATACTGTCAGCGTTTTAGTGAACAACAAAGTAGATGTTTTCTATCAGATACTTTTAGCAACCAATTAATCTATGACAGCCAATATGGCCTCATTTCCTGTTGTAATGTTAGCAAAAAAGGTTGACACAAAATATCTGAAACTGACAGTACTCTGTACGTGAAGCATTATAAACAGGCAAAACTATATGGCATATCCGCTTCAGGAACTTTACATGTATGATGTGCCCTGTCATGATTGACTATTGAAAAGAATTATGGTATTCAATGGGACATGGACAGATTTTCAAACACTATAAGTTCTACAGGTGTTAACGGTACATTATTGCCCAATAGAAAACTATATTTATTTAGAAATTGCCTGGAGCTGTAATATGGACATGTGCAAAAGAACTAATATAATTACCAAATTCATTATTATTGAATTGCTACTATATTGTCAATTATAATTTTCGTCATCAAAATTTAAATTTCCCCTTTTTTGTGTGGGGGGGGGAGGGGGGGCCTAGGTGTTTTCCTCCGGGGGGGACGCTTGCATAACTACATAAAACAAATATTTGAATCTTAAGAATACATAAACTATGTAACATTATCTTCCTTGCTTTGACTAGAAATGACTTGATACCAACTTTTTATTAAAGATATTTTAGAATTTCATAAATACAATTGACCATTAGGAGTAATACAGGCAGCTCCAGAAAACTAAACTTTCCAAGTTAAAACTTAATTACTTTCCATATAATTGAAAATGTAACGTATGACTGAATTCAAATTTAAGAAAATTGGTTGTCCTTTTTTCTCTTTCTTATAAATTACTGCAGTCAATACCCCTGTTCAATCCATGCAGTACATATGTTTACGTCATATTGTGGTAACTCTATAGCTTTAATTTATTTTTACCGCTTTCATCAAGTTGTGGATTCTTCTTATATTAAACATGAGTGATGCATTGATCCATAAATTATTTTTGTATGTCAAAGTCTTACTTTGAATTATAAAATATTTAATTATGCTAATGAAATTGAACACATTTTTTCACAAGTGTTAATTTCCAGGAAAAAATATATTGGCTTCATGTATTAAAACTGTCTAAGGCTTTTATTTTGCCAATAGCAACCAATCAGAGCTCTCCTTTCATTTCATATAGTGCTCTTAAAAAATGAAAGGGGAGCTCTTATTGGTTGCTATGGGTAACAAAGAAAGTCTTAGACCTAGATAGTTTTCATACATTTCCCCCTTTGGTTGTATTGTAAAACTGTCAAGCAAGGGTCCAGGCTGACTTAACCTTTTCTGACATGCATAATTTATGTATCCATAAAATAAACCTCTAGACACACTACAACTCATCCGGTAAAACACAAAATTCAGTTTGTATGATGCAACTTTTGCCACACTTTTGGGTGTGTATTAGGTACGTTTCGTTTCCAGGTTTCAGTGTGGAATCCAGTGTCAACAAGTGTTACTTATTTAATGTCTCTTTAACTTCACTTTTGTATGAACTACCGTATATACTCGAGTATAAGCCGACCCGAGTATAAGCCGAGGCACCTACTTTTGCCACAATAACCGGGTAAGCTTATTGACTCGAGTATAAGCCTAGGGTGGAAAACGCAGCGGCTACTGGTGAATTTTAAAAATAAAAATAGATACCAATAAAATTACATTGGCAGTTTAATATCCCCCATAGGCAGATATAGGCAGGTATAGGCAGTTTAATGTCCCCCATTGGCAGATATAGGCAGGTATAGGCATTTTAATGTCCCCCATAGGCAGATATAGGTTGGTATAGGCAGTTTAATGTCCCCCATAGGCTGATATAGGCTGTTTAATGTCCCCATAGGCTGGTATAGGCAGCTATATGTCCCCCTAGGCAGGCTATAGGCAGGTAATTGCTCCCATAGGCAGGTTATAGACAGGTATAGGTCCTCATAGGCAGGGTATAGGCAGGGATAGGTCCCCCTAGGCAGGGTATAGGCAGGTATAGGTCCCCCTAGTCAGGCTATAGGCAGGTATAGGCAGGTATAGGCAGGTATAGCTCCCCCTAGGCAGGCTATAGGCAGGTATAGGTCCCCCTAGGCAGGCTATAGGCAGGTATAGGCAGGTATAGGTCCCCCTAGACAGGTATAGACAGGGTATTGGCAGGTATAGGTCCCCCTAGATGAAAAAGTAGAAGGTAGTAGATCCAGCTGTCCACAAAGGAATGGTCCAAAATGGTAGAATAAAATCCTGTTTATTGAATATCCATTAAGAACAGAATGGCAAAAAATGCGGGCAGAGGCATGAAAGTGCCGACGCGTTTCGGGGCGAACCCCTTAATCATGGCATACATATTACCAGTATTAGCTAACCTTAAATAGTACGACGGGAAAGAATTGCCCTGCAGGAACTACAAAATCTTCCGAATGTACAATTCAAAAAGGCTGATAAGGGTGGCACAATTGTTGTTATGAATGATTCAATGTATCTGTCTCAAATGCTGCTATTACTCTCAGATTCTGACACTTATAAAGTGCTCAAGAGTAATCCGACTAATCAATTTCAGGATGCCATGCATGCTTTATTGCATGAGGGTCACGCTCTTGGTATCATTTCTACATCCCAGATGGATCAGTTGATCGTCACCAATCCAGTTGTTCCGTCATTGTACGGGTTACCTAAAATTCACAAGGACAATATTTGTCCCCCAATGAGACCAATTGTCTCAGGGATTGGGTCCATTAACGAGCCTGTGGGTGAATGGGTGGACTTTTGCCTACAGCCTTTGGTCAGACGTGTGCCAGGTTTTCTGAAGGATACACGTGATGTTCTTGTCAATATGCAAAATATACGGTGGCAATGTGATTTCTGCTGGTCAGCTGTGACTAACAGTCGCTCTACACTTCCATACCATTGGACATCGCCTTGCTTGCTTTAGATTTTAATTTTTCTCATTTTAGCACCTTTTCCATTGAGTTACAGTCGTTCATTGTTTCTGTGGTGAGGTATCTGATGACAAACAATTATTTTTTGTTTAAACAACAAGTATTATTTACAGCTACTTTGGTGTCTCGGGGAAGCCAAGTTCTCCCATCCCTTGCAATTTTTTATGTCGGGTTGAGATCTATTTTTTTTTTTCAGATAATAATCCTTTTCGGGCGATGCCAATGGTAGGGGAAGAATAAAAAGACATTTTTGTTTTTGGGAGGGGTTTTCAGTGATGATATATGGCGAAAAGAATTTTAAAATAAAAACCGCTTAATTTGACTTTCCCCAAATACTCCTAAAACATCTTTTTTGGATCTTCATTTGAAGTATGGAGGGACAATAGTGCCCAAATGTCTAGGAAAGAAAATTTTGGCAACAAAATTTTTTAAAAAACAAAAAAAACATCAGTACCAGGGGGAAATTTACTAAGCCAAAGTAATGTGCAACACGGGAAGACTACTAGCAGAACAAATAAATTTCAAAAACTCTCACAGCCAAGGATACCCCAACGGTTCTCACTCGGGCCTACAATGTTGATGAAAAATGTCGCACCAGTTCTTTCTCATAGTCGTCCAAGCCATTCTCATAAACCCTGTGGTAATCAATCCAGTGCCCATTTTTCAAAAATTAAAGACATTATTTGACCTTCCGACCTGTAGATGATCCTACTTGGGGGTAGGGCGTTTGGTTTAAAAATTTGGTACCATTTTTCAAACGGACTTAAAAACAAAAATGGCCTCTCCAATTTAGTTTGCTTATATTCATTACCAAAAAAAACCCAAAATGATTACACCGAGTTTGGCTTATTTTGTCCATCTGAAATAAGAAGGGTTTTGTGCTTTAATAAACTGTATATAAAAAAAATATATAAAAAAAATTTTACTCTGTTAGAAATGTGGCCTTTTGCTTAAATGATAGTTGCAATGTTCATTCCACCCCAAAGGGGGGGGCCCAAAGTCACTCAATTTTTAGTTCACATATATGCGCATCCAGCTTGAGTTTTATTTTTTACACTTTTATTGGTTGTTTTTCTTTTTGATTGGGTTTTTTTGCTTGGGCTTGCCTGATCGCCGGGGGTTTTTGGGGATCGTCTCGGCACCTATGGGTCCGTTACCCGGGGTTCTTGAATACCATTTCCCGGCGTTTGGGGGGATTGAACACGATGGCGTCCTTTTACGGTATTCATCTTTTACTCTTTGTGTGTCACCCCGGGGACCGGAAGGCGGGGCCCCGGGGAACGCGCCTTCTTGGCGGTGCCGGGGGAATGGGGGAAGTTTTTTCTTTAAAGCTTAGGGGTTTTGTTGCCTGTTTAAGGGGTTCGCCCCGCCCGGTCCACTTTCTGCCTCTCCCTTTTACCCATTTGTACAAAGGGTTTTTCAAAAACGGATTTTTCTACCTTTTGGGCCAACCCCTTTTGTGAACAGCGGAATTACACCTTCACTTTTTCGTCTGTTTTTTCCCTTGGCCCGGGAGGATCCGTGCGTCCGCGGGAGAGTGAGCGGCTAAACCCTATGTACTAAAGTCCCCCTTCAGGAAAAGGCGGGGAAAGGCAGGATGACAGGAAAAGGCGGTAAAGGTGGGTATAGGCTTTTAAACAATCATTACCTCGATCCCGCTCCCCCTCTTTCTTCTCGGCACAGGCGGGATGTCATCAGCCGCCCCCGCAGTGGAGACCCCACTGCCTGTGCGGAAACCCGGACCCGGGTCTGCGGACGCCGATCCACTCGGGCAGGAAGCCTCGTTCTTTCTGCCCTGAACTTTTCCCCTTTTTCCCCGGGGGAGGAGTGCTACAATGAAGAAGAGCCGAAGCGCCCTGGGCCACCGCAGTGCCTGGACGCTGTCACTGACTCGGCCTTCATTATCGCCCCCCTTGGACACAAAAGCGAAGCGCCCTGTCGCGCACGGGTTTTTGAAGGCCCGAGGGCCGCATTTGCCATATAAGCCGAGTCAGTTTTTTCAGCCATTTTTTGTGCTAAAAAACTGGGCTTAACTCGATATATCCGGTACTTTACAAATCATATTCAAAAAAATAGGTTGAAGTTACAGGTGAATAGGGGGTTTTTTCTGCCAAAAAAGGATATCACACACAAAAAAAATTTAACATTTTCCCCCAGAGACTAAATTAATCAAGACGACCATATAATTTTTTTTTTTTCCTTTCATTATTACCCCGACTTTATGGTAAGTCACTGTGGCATCTAACTTGAAAAAAAAAGGAGGTTAATGAAACCCCTTATCCAAAACAGGCTGGGACGGGGCCCGCCGGGGGCCCGGGGAACCCCCGGTGGCCCCACCCGCTGTGGGCCCCCAACCCTGGGCCCCGGGGAACGTGCCGCGCCCCCGGGCCCGTCCGGCTGGGGTCACTGGAGGGGCCCCCAGCGCCAAGGACCGGCCCGGGGTTGGGGCCCCCGGGGCTGCGCGGGTTTTTCAGCGGAGACAGTGCCCACTAGCGCTGCACTCCGCGATCTCCCCGGGACTGAACCATTGGGCCCTTCACCTCCGGCCCCGGGCCCCCCTACGCTAAAACTTAGGCGCGCGGTGACGTCACTCCCCGGCCCCCAATGCAGGGCGCAGTACGGAAACACGGCTAAGGGGGGCCCGGCTCTAGGGGGGGACACTGGCAAAGGGGCTCGGGTACTGGGGGGACACGGGAAGGGGGCTCGGGCTACTAGGGGGACACTGCTGGGGGGGCCCCCTGGCTCTGGGGGGGGGACGCGGCTAAAAAGGGGACACGGGCTAAGGGGGGCTCTGGCTACTAGGGGGACCTGCACAAAGGGGGCCCGGGGCTACTAGGGGGAGCTGGTATAGGGGGGAGACGGCTACAAAGGGGGGGGGCCGGCTACTGGGGGGGGGGCTCTGTCTATGGGGGGGGAACTGTACTAGGGGGGTTTACTACAAGGGGGGGGCCGACTAAAAAGGGGGGGGCCTTTGGCTAAGGAGTGCCCTGGCTACAAAGGGGCCCTGGCTCGGGGGGGGGCCCCTGGCTCCTACGGGGGCCTGCCACCTACATGGGGGGGCCCGGCTCCTACAGGGGAGCCCTGCTCCCTAAAGGGGGCCCTGGCTACCTACAGGGGGGCCCCCTGCTAAAAGGGGGGGGGCCTGGCTCCCTACGGGGGGAGCTCTGGGGCAATCTAAGGGGGCCCTACACCTAGGGGGGGGGCCCTAAAACCACTGAGGGCCCCAGCTACCTATAGGGGGCCCCTGACACGGGGGTCCTATTTCCTACGGGGGGCCCTGACTACAAGGGGGTTCTGGCTCCCAACGGGGGGGCCCTGACTACAAGGGGGGTTCTGGCCCCTACGGGGCCTTTTAAATTTACAAGGGGGTTCGGGCTCCCTACAGGGGGCCCTGACAACAGGGGGGCCCTTCTCCCTAAACCAAGGGGGCTCTTACAAACCTACAAGTACTAAAGGGGGGGCCCTGCTTCCGCACACTACCAAAGGGGGCCCCCAAACCCCGTAGACTCCCAAAGGAGACCCCTACTTCGTATAGTACCAAAGGGGGCCCCCAAAACTGTCTGTTAGTACCAAAGGGAACCCCAACTGCCTGTATAGTACCTAAAGGGGGGCCCTAACTTCTTGCAGCCTATTTAAAGGGGACCCTAACTACCCACACTTTTCCTTACTGGGGGAAACCACCACCACAGCCTAACTAATTGGGCTCACAACACCCCACCCCAGCCAACTAATGGGGGGCCACCAACCTAACGTAGCCTATCAACTTGCAAACTGGGCCCCCTTATCTACCTGGGGGCTATTTTCCCACCCACCTTGGCTAGGTCCCCACCCCCCCTGGCTGGCCTATCTAGTTACCTGTGGCCCCTCCCACCCCCAAACCTTAGATTCTAGGGTTGACCCCCCTCCTCACCCGGGTAGTTTGTATAGAGGGGGGAAAGGGAAAGAAAACTGGAAAATTGAGGGGTTCAAATATTTTTGTGTAATTTTTTGCAGGGGTAGTTTTGGCCGGGGACAAGTCACATGGGGGTGTGGAACAATGCAGAAAAAAAAAGGGATCGAAAAAACTCATAGAGAAGAAATGACCAGACCTCTGGGGAGTCCCTGACACAAAGGGTTTTTTTTTTATTTGTAATGTGTGGGACCTTAGCAGGTGTCGACCTCTTGTGGTCTTATAGGGGTGTTGAGATTTTACCTAGCTGGTGTCTCACCTCTTTTGTCCATATGGCGGTGTTGTAGGGTTATACCCGAGCTGGGTCTGACCCTAGTGGGGCTCTATATGCGGTGTTGTAGGTTAAACCTACTGGGCGCCTCTATGTGGTTCTATTTGGCAGTGTTGTAGATTAAAACCTGAGTGGTGTTTATCTAGTGGGCCTAAAATGGCGGTTTTGTAGGTTATACCTGAGCTGGGGTCTGACCTCTCTGGGTCTTAAAGGGGGTGTTGTAGGTTATCCCCCAGCGGGGGTTGACCTCTAGGGTCTCTATATGGTGGTTTTAGGAAAACCTACTGAGCTGACCTCTGTGGGCCCCCAAAACAGTTTGTAGGATAACTGAGCTTTTGGTTTTGACCCTATGTAGCTCAATGTGTGTTGTAGGTTATATCGGCCAGTTGTGGCGGTACAGTGCCCTGATTGTAAGATAGGGAAACCTGACCCTTGATAGAGTCACACTTTTTTTTCTTTCTGGTGTGTTTTTAGAAGTGGTGGGGGGGCTGACCAAGGGGAAAAGGGCGGGGGGGGTATTGTATGTGGGAGTGGGGGATAGGGTGGACTACTTGGGGCCCGTTCTATTTATAAGTTTTTACTGACAAATGTGTAACAAATTGTACTACACAATATATTCTGTTTTTTCACACTTATTTGGTAAAATGGCGCATTTTTTGTCTGAGAGGCCCGGGAATTTTTTAATGTACAGTAGGGGGGGCCCGAATCATTTCCCCTGTGGGGCCCCCCGACTCCCAGTCCGACCGTCCCGAACCATTTGAAGCTGGAACCTATTTGAGTTGTATGTGTTGACAGTAGTAAAATGTATGAATTAAGTATAGGTAGTGAATGCAAAATTTAAGTTCTTTAGTCAAAATGTATTTTCATATAATATTTCATGCGATTATCATTTACATTTGTTTGGTTTGCTGTTTTAATTCCTATCTATAACCAGTTTAAGACCATGCAATTTTCTCTTGTTCATGACTTGCTCCCTTTTTATTTTGTTTGGTACATGTGGATTTAAAAACTATAACACTTTCTTGCACTTAGCTATTCCAAAAAAATGTTTTGCATTTTTCCATCATATGTTAGGATTTATTTTTATGGAAAAAAATGTGTATATAAGCAGCAACTCACAAATAAGTCCCAAATTGTGCACCCCAATCAGACCTGGATCACGGTCAGCAAATATCACAAAAAATGAGGAATTAGGCAGCACTTCAAAAAAAAAGAAGCAAAAAAAGAAACAAATTTATTTACCCAACAGCAGCAATGTTTTGGTTCTAAACAGGCTTGAGAAAGTGTCTGTTTAGAACTGAAACATTGTAGAAAAGAAAAAAGGAGAAAAAGGGGGCGCACAATCGTGAAATATGTTAAAACAATATAAGGGGTGGGAGTAGAAAATTCACTCACCGAGTAGGGTTGTGCATATATTATAGAGGCACAACGCTCATAGGCACCTACAGGGCTTTTTTTGCACCGTAGCCCTTTAACACGGCAGCCGCTGTTCTTTCAGTGGCGGAGTTCCTCTGAAACGGATACAACTATAGACAAAATGACAGATCCCGGCGCACGTGGAATCAAGGACGCCAGAGGTTTTGGCGAAGGAAAGCTGTTTATTGTCTAAAAAAGCAAAGGGTTTATCCTTCGCTTCATTAAAACAAACTTAAAAGCCTAACGCGTTTCGTACCTTCTTTCACAGGCGCTTCATCCGAGGCAGTATCTGGCGTCCTTGATTCCACGTGCGCCGGGATCCGCCATTTTGTCTATAGTTATAGAACTGAAACATTGCTGCTGTTGGGCAAATAAATTAGCTTCTTTTTTGAAGTCCTGCCTAATTCCCCATTTTTGTGATATTTTTATGGAATTCTTACAATTTTATTTTAACCTTATTTCTTAATATTATAAAAACATATATAAAATCTGTTTTAATTTTTTTTTATAGAAAAAAGGGCCACTAACATATGTTTTGAATTGGATCCCCCTTTCTATTATTGTCATTTTTATATAGGTGATATATAGTTTTAGGTTTTAGGGGGCGAGGCTAAAAGTTGAGATTTGGACTGTCAATGTTTTATTCTTATTTTTTATTTTGTTTTCTCTTACATTTTTTTCTGCTTTACAGATTGTTCCCCATAAAGGTCAGACAAGGACCCCTGGGTGTATTTTGGAAACATTTTGATTTTATTTGTTATTGTTAATTTTTCCTGTAATATGGGCCGATATGTTACATGTAGGGATGAGCGATACTATCGACAAAAGGTGAAAGCGGCACGATTTTTACCTTTATCGAAATTTTCCGATGACGCGATAGTTTCCGTGAAAATTTTAAAGATAATAATTATCACGTTTACTATCGCGCCTTTTTCGGCATTTCCTGTCATTTTGGCGGCCAGCTAATCAGCTCAGGTCATAGAGGAGGGTGAGGGGGGTATACGATGTCAGCTGTGGGCAGTGTATGGATCTCATTGGCTGCAAAAATCACATGACCTCGTTTTATGTATACAACTACATTTCCTGATCATTCCTCAACTATCTCACTACAGAGCAACAAGTCTAGCTGCCTGTTCTTATAGCTGTTGTCACAGCTCAGAGACACAGTTTTTTTTATACAGAAAACCATCCTTGTAGCTGTGAAGGTTAGGATATAGCTACATTTGAGAATTTTAGTTCTTATTTAGTTAGCAAGAGACTTGTAAAGACATCTATTGTTATGAGCAGTCACGGTGAGGGAGGGTGGGGGGTCGGAAAGGAGGGGGGATGATGTGTAGCCCAGCCCCAGCCTGTCCTGAACTGGCATTAAAATAGCATTTTTTTTTAACACTTTTTGGCCAGCAGACTTCCCAATTGAGGTGAAATTGTCCCTTTTATTTTTGCAGTTCTATTGGTGTCTGTGCGTCCCAGTTTGTCGCAAATAGCCCCCTTGTACGGAAATTGGGTTACAGGCATTTTATAGTAACTGGTGCCTGTTGTCAGTGGTGCCAAAACTGCCATATCTAATACATATAACTTTTAAATAGTGTTGAGCGATTATTATCGACAAAGTTGAAATCGGCAAGGTTTTTATGGTGATCGAAATTTTTAGATCATGCGATAATTTAAGGCTAAAATCTGTGCATCATCTATTAAGATTTGCGCCATTTTCGGCGTTCCTGTAATTTTGGCGGCCAGCAAATCAGATTACAGAATAGAGCTGGGTGAGATGTGGGATGTGTATGGTTGCGATTGGCTGGAAAAAATCACATGACCTCGTTTTACATAGAACAGCGTTTCCTGTTCAGCCTCAGTGTCTCTCAGCGTCTCATAGGAGTAGGACGTGCGCTCTGCCTGTGGCCAAAATTTCAGCGAAATTTTCTTTTTCTGCACTGGAAACCCTTAAAATTTTGCTGTGACCCTTTAAAAATTTTTTAGATTAGAGATTGGAATTTTTTTATGTATTTAGGTAGAGAATTTTAAAAGGGAGCATTTAGTGAAAAGTAAAGGGGGGAACGGGGGGGGGGGGGCCGGGGGCGCGAACACAGAAAGTCTTTAAAAAAATGGATAATTTCCCAAGAATTTGTAGACATTGCACTGAAATTGTTTTTATTAACGTTTGTTAAAAATATTTCCTGGATATTGGCACCCTGAACTTATATTGGATACAACAAATTTTTAGTAAAAAGGGGTTTTTTTGAAAATGCAAAAACCCTTTTATTACGAAATTTGATAGGTTTTTAAAAATTTCCCATCACCCTTTTTTCATTACCACGACTTTAAAACTAAAACGCAATTTTTTAGTCACCAAAGGGGAATGAAAGGGCAAAAAATACGTGTATTTTACGAAAAATAAACGATACGTGTTTTTTTTCTTTGGGCACTACAGCTTTGTTCATTGCGCAGCTTTCCGTAAATCTGAAAAACAGCAATTTTATAGTAACAAAGGGGAATTGAAAAGGGGCAAAAAAAAACATTTTATTTTCCTAATACATTTCAGATACGTTTTTTTTGACTTTGGCCAATTACAGTTTTGGTTCATTGAGGCACTTGCACAAAAATCTGAAAACCCCAGCAATTTTATAGTCACCAAAATTTAAATTAAAAGGGGTGCAAAAAAAACCTTTGTTTTTAAGAAAACTTTAAACAGATACTTGTTTTTGATTTTGGCCGCATACAGCTTTTTTTCATTGACGCAGCTTGCAAAAAAATTTTAAAACCCAGCAATTTTAGTAAACCCCCCGGGTAAATTTTAAACAGGTGCAAAAAATCCCTTTGTATTATACAAAAAAATAAAAAAAAATACGTGTTTTTTCCCTTTTTCCCCAATTCCAGATTTGTTGATAGAGACACCTTTTTGGTTTTTTAAACCCAAAATTTTTTGTTTGATTAGAGAGTTTTTGAAAATTTCCTGGGGTTTCCCGTCTTTTAATAAGAGAATTTCCCAAAACAAAACCAAACCTTTAAAAAATTTTTTTATATTTCTAAACCATGGAGGGGGAAAATGCGGGGGGGAAAGCGGCAAAGAGGGGGGGAGAATTGAGGGTAGGGGGGACGTAGAAGGGTTGCCCCCTTCCAGTCCCCTAGGCGACAACACGCATTTGCAGGACCTTTTCAGGCCTTTTGTCTTTCCGCGGGGGTCGGGGCCCTTTTAATCCCCATTTAACGAACACGTCGCCAATCTGTCCTTCAGGGGTTTTAAAAGAAACCCCCGGGAAATCCAGCATTCTTCCCTTTCCATCAGGGCCCAAAAAAATGTCTTCATCAATCCTTCCCAACATGAAGCACCCAAAATTAAACCCGGGTGAAACCCCCCAAAGGGTTGGAAAAAATCCTTTGTCTGAAAAACCTCTTTTGGATGACAAAAAGGGCTGGGTTGGGTTTTCGAAGGCATTTTTAAAAGATCAAGAGGTTTAAATTAGTCTGCCCCTGACGCCCCATTTTATTGTGCCATCAGAGGAGGAGAAAGGAAGCCGGCCCCAATCGGGCAAAAATCCCGGGGTTTGGGCAACGCCCTTGCAGGCCCTTGCTTGTAGCCCGCAGCCTTTGGATGAAAGGAAAGCAGGTACACCAAGTACCTGTGTTGATGTTTTTGATGATGCCCAAACATTGGGGACCCAACCCTTTGGTCTTTTCCGCGGGAATTTGTCTTGCAGGCTTCATCAGGGGGAAGAGGAGGAAGATAAAGGGGGATGTTAATACGTTTTCCCGCCACCAAAAAGGGGGAGGAGGGCAGTGGGGCAGAAGTCCGTTTGATATGATTCCGCCAGCCCCCTGAGCGGCGAACCCCCCCCCCATCCCTTACCCGCCTAAAAAAGGCCTTTAAACCTTTTTCAAGCCGGGGCCCTTTTTTTGGGCAAGCCTCTGATTACCGCGATGCCCATATCCCCCCTTTTTGGCCTTAAACGCATAAGTAGAGGCAAAAACCCTTTTTTTGGTTTAACCCAACCCCCAAAACATGTCTGGGCCCACTTTCAGAGCGAATGTATGAGTTAAAAAAGGGGAAAACATTTTGGGCCAAAAAAAAGGCCCAGACCGACGCCGGGGCCCCCCAAACCCCACTTTTCACACCCTCTGTTTTCCCCCCTTCCCCTCCTCCGCCCCCAAACCCAAGCTTTCCCTCAGCTGCCCATGTCTCCCCAGGTCATGATCAGGGATAGCCTCCCCCTTCATCCCCCAAACCCGTCCCCCAAATTTCCACCAAAACCACCAGAGACCCCACCCAAACCCCTTTCTCCTTCCGCCAGTTTTTACGCCCTTTCACGCCTTTTTCCCCAAAGGGGCCCGGGTCTAAAACCCTTAGCCTTCTTTTCTTCCTGGTTTTTTGGAAGCAGAAGAAAAAAACTTTTTCCCCAAACCCTTTTTCCAAAGCCAAAACCTAAATTTGTGGGGAAAACCCAGGTTTTTTTGGCCTTGGAAATGTTGCCCTTTCCTTTCTGGGGGAACGGGATGGGTTCCCCCCGTCAGGGCCCTTGCCTGCCCCCAAAAAACCAGAGGGCCGAGCAGGCATTTCTTTGCCCAAAAAACCCGTCCTTCCCCTGGCCACCACGTGTCATCAAAAATTTTTAAAGGCCGGGGGTTGTCTGCATTTTGGGCCAGAAAAGTCCATCCCCACCACTGACACAGGGAAAGAAAGGGCAGGGCCCAAAGGGGCCGTAAAATCTCGGGGACAGCTCATTGGGTAAAGCGGGGGGGTTGTCTTATGGGGGTAAACGGTGGCCCCAATCAGGCTGGGGCCGCACGTTTCTTCAAAATGGAGGGATGGTGCAGGGGCCCTTTCCCCCCCAAAGGGGTCCTCTGGGGCATCACTTTGCCCAGAAAAACCACCCGGGTTTTAAAATTAAATCTGTTTTGGGAGACCGTCCACACACAGGAAAGGAGTTTTGGCGGCTCTCCACAACAAGACCCCACGCGGGCGGGGTGACGGAACCTTGTGCCAGGCAAAGTGGTATCCCCAATAAGGGGTTTGAAATCGCTGGCCCCCCCTTTAAGATCGGTAGGTTGGGAGAAACATCCCTTCCCTGGCCCACATGTCATGAACCTGGTCGTGAAGAAAATTTCTAAAAGCCCCCCGGGTCGGGACCCCTGCTGAAAAAGGGGCCCCGGGGTTTGAGTTCACCCCCTTTGCTTCGTTCCCCCCGGCTGCTTTGGGCCAGCGTCAGCTGGGCCCTCCTCCTCCCTGCAACCTCTCATTTTTTGACGGGGCAAAAACGCGGGGAAACCCCCCTCCACATGCCCCAAAATCGTTTTGTTTCCCAAGCAGCGCAATATCCTTTTACCCCAGTACGAATTTGACACATGGCCGGGAACAAGCAGCGGTGGGGAAAACCTCGGGTGTTTGGACCCACCGAGGAATTTGGAAAGGCAGGTAAAAAGTGCTCTGCCCCCAAATCCTTCCCCATTTTTGGAAGAACCCACCAAAAAGGAGGTTTGCGGACAATCCCCTTTTCAGCATGAGCATTGGGGTATTTTAGTTTTGGAACGATCGTTTTGGACACTTGAAAAAACAGGTCCCGCAAGCGACGGAGGAGGAAAAGGACACAAAAGCGGCCCAAGGGTACCCCTTTATCCCCCCCGTCAAACCCAAAAGGGCCCCGACGGGTTTCAAAATTTCATCGGTCTTCATTAGGCAGGGGTTTGGGGGCTCCAAAAAGTAGGTGAAAGGGGTTGGTCATTCAGCTTCAGGGTGCTTCATCTCAGGCAATTCAGGGGGGGTGTTAAGCTGTGCAGGAAAGGCGGGGAGGGAGGAGGGGAGGAGAAGGAGGTATTTTGACACCGATGTTACCCGACGTCCCTCCCTTTGGGAAAACGGTTGGGGAAAATTTTGAGGGGGGGGGAAGAAGATGAAAGACCATTTTGCTAGTGCCCCTGACCCCAGAGGCTTGGGAAATCAAGGTCCATTTTTCTCAAAGAGTGCGGGATGCTCCTTTTTCCTCCAACTTTGATCCTCGAAAAAAAAGGCCATAAAAATTTGAACAACATTTTACTGGGGGGGCCACCCCCGGCCCCCCAAAAAAGAAAAAAAAAAAAAACCCAGAAACTTTCCCTTCCACCCCCCCAAATAGAGAGAAAAAATTGCAAAAAGGGGAGCCCTTTGCTGGATTGATAAAAAAGGGGAGCCCACCCTTTCTTTCTGCTACCCCGTTTTTAAAAATGTCACGGGGGAAACAACCCCAGCAAATTGACAGCATTTATAGTCCCCAATACCCGTAGGGGGCAAGGCAGCAGCACAGGAAAGGGGGAAAAGAACCCAAAAATGGGTGACCGCTGGCAATCTTTATTTCCCACCTCACCAACGCATGCAATGCGGGGTTCACACATACAACCCCCAAGACCAGCTTAAGTTTCATGGTGCAGGGACTAATCTGGGTCTCAAAAACCGTTTGTTTTTTGTATGTTTTTCCGGACCCAAAAGACTTCTGGGAAACCAAAAAGGGACAATTGGGCCCGAGCGGGCCCTCCCCACGCCATAGGGGTTTTTGGCCCACCCCAGCGGGCCAAACTCAAATTTTAGGGGGACCTTTCAGAACAGCCGGAGGTCATTACAGAAAAAAACCATGGGGCTTTCCACAGATAATGTGGATGTTTGGACTTTCATCAAGAGGGAAATAACATGGATCTTTTGATGATGTTGTCCCTCCAAATTGCCGAGGCCCCCCCGATTATTTTGTTTGGTCTACTTCACACCCCCTTCCCCCCTAACAGAAATTTGGCCCCTTTTAAAAAAATTTATTTTTAAAAAATGATAATTTTTTACTGCAATTTTTATTCTCCGCCCCCAAACTTTTCATTTTGCGGGTTTTGCTGTGAGGAATTTTTTTTAAAAGACCCCAAAAGGTTTTTCATGAAAAAAAAAAACCCCATTTACTCACAATTCTTTAAATTTTTTCGTTTTGGGCCCAATTTTTTTAACCCAGGGTTTGAGAATTTCAAAATTTAAAATTTTTTTTTGGGGGTCATTTGCTGTTTATACAGAAATTTATTTATTTTCCTTTGGAAAGAAATGTGGCTTTTAAAGGGGCATTTTTTCCCCTCAAAAATTTTTTTTTTTAAAGGTGGGGGGAGAAGTCATTTTTAAAATTTTTTGGGGCCCTGTTGTTTTGAAAAACAGCAATAATTATGGTCCTTTGGAAACAGAAATTTTTTTTTTTAAGGGGGCTTTTTCTCCCTCAAAATTTTTAACAGTGGCTGAGAAGTCTTTTTTTATAATTTTTTTGGGTCATGCGTTTTGAAAATGCAGCAATATACAGGCCCCTTTTATAAAAAAAATTTTTGGGTTTCTAATGGGAACATTTGTTCTTCCCCAATTTTGTCAAAAAAGTGGCTCGGGGGTCATTTTTTTGAATTTTTGGGGGCATTTTGTTTTACATGCACTTAATAAAGGTCCTTTTCTAAAAATGTTTTTTAACAGACTTTTTGTTTTTCAAAAATTGTCCAAAGTGAAAAAAGGGAAAGCTTTAAATTTTTTTGGGGCTTTTTGGGCTTGTGCCCAATGCAAAATTTTAACAGGTCCTATTAAAAAAATTTTTTTGGGTTTTCTAACAACTTTTGGTTTCCTTTCAAAAATTGGCCCCCAAAAGTGGTTTTCAGGGGCATGTTTTGATTTTTGGGGGCATTTTGTTTGTAAACATGCAGCTTTACAAACGGGTCCTTTTATAAAAAATTTTTGTTTCAAAAAACCAAAAAAATTTGGTTCTTCAAAAATTGTCAAGAGTGGCCAAGGGTTAGGGGTGCTGTCAGAAACGGGAAATTTTGGTTTAGGACATGTTAAGGGCCCCACATATTGAAAAAGGGACTTGTTTTTGGGAAAGATCTTTAACATAGTTTAAACCCCCTTTTTATTGAGAAAACCCCTTTTAATATAATTAAAAAAAAGGGAAAAAACAAAGACGGGGGTGTGGCCCCATCCTTTTTTTTAAAAATTTGGTTTCTAAAATTTAAAACTACAAAAAACTTGCATGAAAAAATTTACCCTGGAAAAAAAATTTCCCTTAAAAAGGACAGGGAGGAAACAGGAAAACTTGACCAGATTTGGGTTATTCAGGGGAACTTTGAGTATGGACAGGACAGAAAACCCAAATTACGGAGCCCATTTCCTCCACCCAACATTTTTAATAAAATGAAAAAAAAAATGCCAAGAAAAAAGGGCACCTGGGTGAAACAGGAGCGTTAACCACCGATTTTTTCCAAGGGGCTAAAATTTGGCCGCACCAACGGGGGGGGCCAACTCCCCCCAGGTCTTGACTTGTACTGAGGAAGGCGGGGTTTTCCCTCACACTTGATTCCCCGCACTCTGCTTCAGAAACCGACATTTTTCGTTGCGCGTCATCAGGGCATTTTAAACCTGCGGGGTTTAATAAGATGCCCGGAGCATGCCGGGGGGCTCTCACCGCACCCCAAAAATCCGGCCCGGGCATGGCTTTTGCACAGGCCCAGGTAAAATTTTCAATGCCAGTTAAAACAAAAAGGGTTTTGGTTTGAAAGCCCCCTTTTTTCCGGGCACTTTTTAATCTGTGGGTCAACAGGTTTGGGGGTTCATACTGGGGGTCCGGGACAGTTCTAGTAAAAATGTCCAGTTCAACAAAAATGGTGGTTGAAAATCCTTTTTCCGGCACTTTCAATCTGGGGTCAGAAAATTTTTAAGGTTTTATGGTGGTCCAGGACAGGGTTTGTAAATGCCCAAATTTCAACAAAAAAGGGTGGTTAAAAGACTACTTTTTTTTTCCGGGCACTTTTTAATCTTTTGGGTCATGCGGGTTTTGGGGCCCTTTTCCTGCTTTCCGGGACAGGGAAAATTAAAATTCCATTTCCCAATAAAAAAATGTTTGGTTCAAAATAATACTGCCTTCTGGCACTTTTTAATTTGTGGGTGATGCAGGTTTTAAGGGTCATGCTGTGGTACAAGACAGGATAGTGAATGTGTGTGACTTTTTTTCTGTGGCTTTTATAGCCTAAGTGTTGTGCCTAAGATGTAGCAGGTATCCATTTGACTGTTTTGGCTGTTAATTCCAGCTTCTCCAGCCCTGTTTGGGTGTAAGAATGAAGGTGTTGTTGCTCTCCCATAGACTTTAATGGTCATCGGAGATGATCGACTATCGACTATCAAAAAACCTTATCGATGGTGGCCGACTATCGCCCGATGTCGATAGCCAACGTAATCGCTCAACACTACTTTTAAATAGTTCATTTGCAGTCCGTGCATCTCAATTTGGCGCAAATAGCGCACTTGTCCGCAAATTGGGTTACAGATATTTTATAGTAACTGGCGCCTGTTGTCAATGGTGCCAAAACCACCATATCTAATCTATATAACTTTTAAATAGTTCTATTGCAGTCCGTGCGTCTCAGTTTGGTGCAAATAGCGCACTTGTATGCAAATTTGGTTAGAAATATTTTATATTAACTGGTATCTGTTGTCAGCATTGTAAAACCGCCATATCTCATCCGTATAACTTTTCAATAGTTGTATATTGCACTCCGTGAGTCTCAGTTTTCAACAAAATATCGTACAAGTGCGCTATTTGCACAAAACTATCAATTGCTAGTCCTACTGAGAAGTTGTAAATCTCAGGGACTGAAGGAAGAATACTGTTGATTTCGTATTACGGTTCTTCCACCAGACCGCATTTCACAGATATTTGATAGAAACAATTCTGTTTCTAATCCTAGTTGGCCATTGGAAATTAGAGGGATTTAAGAATACCTGTGATTTGCCATCTTTGCAGTGCAGTTTCTCAATAAGAGACCGTGAAAAACTCTTCTATACCTTTTAATTTTTATCTTTCTGAACATGGAGCAAACTACTTGTGGTAAGCGAGCAAAGAATGGTGTAGGACATGGAGCTAGAGGTACGAGAGAAGGTGCTCCTTCCACTGCTGCGGACAACACGCAAGCCAGCACATCGTCAGTTGCAGGACCATCAGGCCTGTCATCGCTGGGTCGGTTCCCTGTGAATCTCAATAATGAAGAGCATCGCCAATCTGTTCTTCAGTGGTTAACGCAACCTGCATCCTTTGGTTTTACTTCCTCGTCCTCCCAGTCACGGCCGCGAATGTCTTCATCATCATCGTCAGTATCCAACCAACCTGAAGCGAAGGCAGGCCAAATGTCAACTTGTGTACTCACCACGTGGATAATCCATTTTCTGAAGACCTCTTTGATGATACAATGCGGTGGGGGTCAGAAAGCATTTTAAAAGATCAAGAGGCCAAAGAGGATTATTTGGTCTGTTCTGACGCCCAATCGCTGATGCCATCAGATGAGGTTAAAATACAGGAATAGTCAATGTCCTGTTTACTAAAATATTGGTTCAAATACTTGTTTCTTCCGGCATTTTTAAATCTGAGGGTCCATAAGGGCATCTGTGTGGATTTTGGGGTCCTGCTGCATTAAAGGACAGGGATAGACAATGTCCATTTCACTAAAATAGTGGTTCAAATACTTGTTTCTTCCGGCACTTTTTATTCTGAGGGTCCATGAAGGGCATCTTTGCTGGTTTTGGGGTCATGCCGCTGTAAAAGAAACCAAAAGTAAAGGTCTTATTGAAAAAAGCATATTTCCCACGTCAATCAAGGCCATCAAAATGAACAGCGGTTACTGGGTGTCCACCCTCCTTGATGCACGTTCCAAATCAACAGTGAGCACGTTCCTTCCACCTGCACAAATTGACAGTAGAATTCAGGAATTTGAGACAGGGCTAATTGACCAACTGGACCCCCTAGGGCCCTGCCAGCTGAACCTCTGCGTTCCCTTTTGGGACGTTCTTGCTACCACCACATATGTGACGAGATGTTGGTCCCTGGTGTAAAAAGTGATAGGGGTCTCCTGCCAGTTCCCATGTGCCATTTCCAATACCAGTGCCTTGTTTTGTGTGAAAGGGGCCCCTTTGCAGCTGCTACCGCTGTACCTGCTGTGGCTATGCCATCCTCATGTTTTCGGTTAGCCATTGAACATAATTAGTGTTGAGCGATTATAATCGACAAAGTTGAAATCGGCACGGTTTTTATGTTGATCGGAATTTTCCGATCACGCGATAATTTAGGTGAGAATCTGTGCATAATCTATTAATATTGCGCCATTTTCGGCGCTTCCTGTCATTTTGGCGGCCAGCAAATCAGCTTAGAGAATAGAGCAGGGTGAGCTGGGTGTGCAACGTCATGACTGTGATGTGTATGGTTGTGACTGGCTGGAAAAATCACATGACCTTGTTTTACATAGAACTGCCTTTCCTGTTCAGCATCAGTGTGTCATTGTGTCTCATAAGAGCAGGACGTGTGTCAGCTTTCTCCTCAATACAGCTCAGTGACAGAGTTCTCTTTGTATACACAGACAACTATGTTTTTAGCTGTGAACATTAGAACATAGGTAGATTAGAGAATTTCAGTTTTTAGTTAGTTAGGCTGAGACTTTGAAAGAAGCATCTAGCGCTGTACAGCCGCACGGGGGGCGGAGGGGGTTGGTGCGGGCGAACACAGACAGGCAGGCTTTGGAAAGGAGAGTGTATATTGTGCAGTCCAGACTGCTTTGAACCTGCATTGAAATGGCTTTTTATTACCAGTTTTTGGTGAAATAGTACCTTGTATTTTGTGCAGCCTGTACTTATACTAGGTTACAGAACTTTTCTAGTAACTGCAGGTGTATTTGATAGGTGCAAAACCTACCTTTTATATTCCGTACACGATTTAATTAGTTTTTTTTTTCACTTTTGTGCAGCCCAGTTTTGTTCAAAGACCCACTTTGTTCTTACAATAGGATACAGAACTTATCTAGTCACCTCAGGTGTATTTCATAGGTGCAAAAACCACCTTTTATTATCCATACACAATTTAATTCGTTTTTTTTCACTTTGACGCAGGCCATTTTTGTTGAAAGACCCATCTTCTACTTATATTACTGTACAGAAATTTGCTAATAATTGCTGTTGTATTTCATAGGTGCAAAAACCACCTATTATTATCAGTACACAATTTAATTACGTGTTTTCACTTTGGCGCAGCCCAGTTTTGTTTAAAGACCCACTTTGTACTTACAATAGGATACAGAACTTTTCTAGTCACCGCAGGTGTATTTCATAGGTGTAAAAACCATTTTTAGTATCCGTACACAATTTAATTACGTTTTAGTTCACTTTGGCGCAGGCCATTTTTTGTTCAAAGACCCACCTTGTACTTACATTAGCATACAGAAATTTGCTAGTAATTGCAGGTGTATTTCATAGGTGCAAAACCCACCTTTTATTATCCGTATACATTTCAAATAGGTGTTTTTTTTCTTTGGTGCGGCCCCGTTTTGTTCATAGAGCCACCTTGTACTTAAATTTGAATAAAGAAATTTTGTAGTTACTGTTGGTGTATTTCATTGGTGCAAAAACCACCGTTTGTTATCCGTATAACTTTTAAATAGCTGTATTGCATGTTGTGCGGCCCTACTTTTTTTCAAATAGCCACGTTGTACGACAATTATGATAGAAACATTTTCTAGCAACTGTTCTCGTTTGTCATTGCTGCAAAAAATGCAATTTCACATCCGTGTAACTTCTGAATAGTTTTATTGCGCTCGTTGAATCTCAGTTTGGCGCAGATAGCGCACTTGTATGATAGTTTGTTGAAAACTAACAATTCCTAGTCCTACTGGGCATTTGATAAATCCTGGGACTGAAGGAAGAACACTGTTGATTTTGTCTACGGTTCTTCCACCAGACCGCATTTCACAGGTATTTGCTAGAAACCTTTCAGTTTCTAATCCTAGTTGGCTGTAGGAAATTAGAGGGATTTAAGAATAGCTGTGATTTGCCGTCTTTTAATAAGAGACTGTTAAAAACTCTTCCATACTTTCTTAAATTTTTATCTCTCTGAACATGGAGCGAAATGCAGGTGGTAAGCGAGCACAGAGGGGTGTAGGACATGCAGGTAGAGGTACGAGAGAAGGTGCTCCTTCTAGTGCTGGCGACAACACGCAAGCCAGCGGATCATCGGTTGCAGGACCATCAGGCCTGTCATCGCAGGGTCAGGGCCCTGTAAATCTCAGTAACGAACAGCGTCGCCAATCTGTTCTTCAGTGGTTAATGCAACCTGCATCCAGCAGTCTTACATCCTCGTCCTCCCAGTCACGGCCACAAATGTCGTCATCATTATCATCAGCATCCGTCCAACATGAAGCGAAGGCAGCCCAAATGTCAACTCGTGTACCCACAACTGTGGATAATCCATTTTCTGAAGACCTCTTTGATGACAAAATGCGGTCAAAAGGTCAGAAGGCATTTGCAAAGATCAAGAGGCCAAAGATAATGATCTTGTCTGCTCTGACACTGAGTTACTGATGCCATCAGAGGAGGAGAAGGAAGCCGGTCAATCGGCAAGAATCCCGGGCGGTCAGCAACGCCTTGCAGTCCCTCTTGCTTGTAGCCCGCAGCTCCTGGATACAGAATGTCAGGACGACGAAGTCACCTGTGTTGATGATGATGACGACGACATTGCAGATCCAACGTGGTCTTTTCAGCAGAATTTGCTTGCGAGCGCTTCATCACTGGATGAGGAGGAGGACGATGGGGTAGTGTCAGTATTACTCCCGCCTCAAAAAGGGAGAGGGCGGTCACACAAATCCGCTGAGATTATTCCGCCAGCCACGTTCAGCGGAAACACCGCTCCTCGCTTATCGCCGTCGAAAAGGTCCAGGACCTCTCAAGCCTGGGCCTTTTTCGAGCAAGCCTCTGATTCACCCAGCGATGTCATATGCCGCCTTTGCCGTAAACGCATCAGTAGAGGCAAGAATCTTAGATGTTTAACAACCACCGACATGTCTAGTTACATGCAGCGAATGCATGAGTTCGAAATAGAGGGAACAGTTGGCCAAAAAAGGCCACACCGATGCCGGGCTTCCAACCACTGTCACACCCTCTGTCTCCGCCTCCTCCTTCTGCACCACCACTAAGCATTCTACAGCTGCCCATGTCTCTCAGAGTCATGATCAGGGATCAGCCTCCGCTTCAGCCTCCACCGTCGCCCAAGTACCACCAGCACCACCAGAGACCCATCCTACCCCTTCTCCTTCCACCAGTTTGACGACCTGCACGCCGTACAGCGGCCAGTCTAGCAGCCAGCCTTCTGTCTTCCAGGTTTGGGAGCAGAAGAAACACTTTAACCCAAACCATCCCAAAGCCAAAAGCCTGAATGTCGGCATTGCCAGGCTTTTGGCCTTGGAAATGTTGCCTTTCCGTCTGGTGGACACAGATGGGTTCCGCCACGTCATGGCCCTTGCCTGCCCTCAATACCAGATGCCGAGCGGCATTTCTTTACCAGCAAAGCCGTCCTGCCCTGGCCAGCTATTGTGTCATCTAAAATTTCAAGTGCGTTGTCTGCATCTGTGTCTGGAAAAAGTCCATCTGACCACCGACACATGGACTAGTAAGCACGGCCAAGGCCGCTATATCTCTGTGACAGCTCACTGGGTGAGCTTGGTGGATGTCTCTGGTGGTGACGGTGGCTCTCAGGCTCGGCGCACGCTCTTCAAAACCGCAGGGATGGTGCAGGTTTCTTTCCCCCAAGGTCCTCTGGTGGCATCACGTGCCCATAGAAACCAGGCCATTTTGAAATTAATCTGTCTTGGAGACCATCCACACACAGGTCAGAAGCTGTGGACGGCTCTCCACAACGAGACCGAGCGCTGGCTGGGTGACAAGAACCTTGTGCCAGGCAAGGTGGTGTGCGATAATGGTCGAAATCTGCTCGCTGCCCTTAAGATCGGTAGGCTGGAGCACATCCCTTGCCTGCAAATGTGATGAACCTTGTCGTACAGAAATTTCTAAAGCACTACCCGGGTCTGGACTGCCTGCTGAGGAAGGCTCAAGATCTGAGTTCGAACTTCCGCTGTTCGCACCCTGCTTCGTCCCGCCTGGCTGCGTTGCAGCGTCAGCTCGGCCTCCCCGTCAAACGTCTCATTGTTGACGTGGCAATACGCTGGAATTCCACCCTCCATATGCTCCAGCGATTGTGGCAGCAATGCCATTACGTAGTACGAAGTGACACATGGCCTGACAAGCAGCGGTGCGGACCTCGAGGTGTTGAGTCACCGAGAGTGGAGGCAGGTGAAAAAGCTTTGCACCATCCTTGCCAGTTTTGAAGAAGCCACCAAAATGGTTAGTGCGGACAATGCCCTTGTCAGCATGAGCATTGTGGTGATCTTAGTTCTGGAACGATCGTTGGACACTCTGAAACATCAAGTCCAACCAGCGACGGAGGAGGAGACGGACACAGATGCGGACATGGAGCATTTCTCTCCGTCGAATGCACAAGGCCCGACAGTTTCACAATTTCATCGGTCTTCATTAGGCAGTGGTTCGGGGGTCCAGGGCTAGTGAAAGGGGGCAGCGCCTCAGCTCTCAGGGTGCATCATCTGAGGCAAGTCAGGGCTGTTTTTGGAAGCTGTGCCGGAGGAAGCGGAGGAGGGGGGAGGTATTCCTGGACACTGAGTTCCCCAACGTCCCTGCCTTGGAAAGAGGTTGCCGCATATTTGAGGCGGAGGAGGAAGATGAGGAAGATCAGTTTGCTAGTGCCCCTTGACCCAGAGGCTTGGGAAATCAAGGCTCCATCTCTCACATTAGTGTTTGGATGCTCCATTTCCCTCCAACATGATCCTCGCATTAAGGCCATCAAAATGAAAACAGTTACTGGGTGGCCACCAACCTGGATCCCCGGTACAAAAAAAACTCAGCATTTTCCCTTCCACCCACCCAAAAAAAGAGTAAAATGTAGGAAATGGAGACCTTGCTGTTTGATCAACTGCGAACATCTGTTGCATCTGCTTCACGTTCTTCAAATGTCACGGCGGAAAACAACGTCAGCGACGTGACAGCAGTACAGTGCCACGAAGCCGTAGCGGGCAGCAGCAGCAGGCAAGGTGGGCAAAAAGCCTAATGGGTGACCTTGGCAATCTTTATTTACCACCTCACCAAGCATGTAATGCAGGGGCACACAACTAACATTCGACCAGCTAAGAGCAGGTGCACGACTGTCTGCGTCTCAACACCGATTTTTTTGGATGTTTTCCGGACCCAATAGACTTCTGGGTTTTCCCAACATGGATGAATGGCCCGAGCTCGCTTGCACGCATAGAGGTGTTGTCCTGCCCTGCAGCCAGCGTCATATCTGAGCGGACCTTCAGCACAGCTGGGGGAGTCCATTACAGACAAACGCATCCGGCTTTCCACAGATAATGTGGATCGTTTGACTTTCATCAAGATAAATCAGGCATGGATCTCTGATGATTTTGTGGCCCCATTGCCCAGGTCACTGATTAGTTGCCGGTCCCACTTCACATTCCTCTTCCAGAAAGAAAATGGTCCTCTTGAAAACTTTTTT
Organism: Phyllomedusa bahiana; assembly: GCA_025379985.1. NCBI lineage: Eukaryota > Metazoa > Chordata > Amphibia > Anura > Hylidae > Phyllomedusa > Phyllomedusa bahiana. The sequence goes on along the minus strand of JAODAL010001685.1, from coordinate 82,927 downwards.
TTTAAATGATCATTTACTGCAATTTTTATTCTCAGTTCCCAAAAGATCATTTTGGGTGGTTTTGCGGTGTTGGAGACTGTAAAAGACACCAAGGTTTCATGACAAAAAAACCCCATTCATTTACTCACTTTATCTTTAGAATTTTTCGCACTGTCAATGGTTTTGGGGTCATGTTGCTTTGAGATACAGCTATAATTATGATCCTTTGGAACAGAAATGTGGCATTTCTCCCTCACAATTTTTAACAGTGGCTGAGAAGTCATATTTATAATTTTTTGGGGTCATGTTGTTGTGAGATACAGCTATAATCATGGTCCTTTGGAATAAAAATGTGGCTTCTAAGTGGCATTTCTCCTCAAAATTTTTTAAATAGTGGCTGAGAAGTCATATTTATAATTTTTTGGGGTCATGTTGCTGTAAAATACAGCTATAATCATGGTCCTTTGAAACAGAAAAATTTGGGCTTCTAAGTGGCATTTCTCATCACAATTTTTAACAGTGGCTGAGAAGTCATTTTTATAATTTTTTGGGTCATGCTGTTTGAATTCAGCAATACTACGGGTTTCCTATTATAAAAAAAATGTGGTTTCTAACAGACTATTTGTTCTTAAAAAATTGTCAAGAGTGGCTCAAGGGTATGTTTTGAATTTTTGGGACATGTTTCTGTGAAATGCAGCTATATACAGGTCCTTTTGTAAAAAAATGTGGTTTCTTACCAGACATTTGTTCTTCACAATTGCAAGAGTGGCTCAAGGGTCATGTTTTGAATTTTTGGGGACATGTTGCTGTGAAATGCAGCTTATACTACGGGTCCTATTGTAAAAAATTTTTTTTTTCTACAAAACATTTGTTCTTCCAATTGTCAAGAGTGGCTAAGGGTGAGGGTGCTGGTCGGGAAACAGGAAATATTGGACACTTGTTAAGGGCACGTATTGCAAAATTGGACTTTTTTTTGGCCAAGATCTTTAACATAGCTGCAATCCCTGTAGTGAGACAACCCATTTAATTTACAATTAAAAAAAAAGAGAAAAAAAAGACGTGTTAGGATTCCATCTATTTTAAAAATATGTTTTCTGAATTAAACTACTAAAAAACTTGCATGTACAAAATAGCTGATACAAATATTCCTCTGAATTGTACAAGGAAGGTACAGGAAGATTTGAACAGATGTAGGTTCCCCAGGACAGGTATAGTCGATGTCCAGTTCAACTAAAATGGTGGCTCAAAGACTCCTTTTTCCGGCCGTTTTTAAATCTGGGGGTCAGCAGGTTTAGGGCTCATGTGTGGCAGGACAGGGATAGTCTTGTCCAGTGAAACTAAAATGGTGGTTAAAGACCCCTTTTTTTCCGGCATTTTTTAAATTGTGGGTCAGACAGGTTTAATGGTCATATTGTGGTACAAGACAGTATAGTCAATGTCCAGTGAACTAAATGGTGGTTGAAAGACTCCTTTTTCGCACTTTTTAATCTGTGGGTATCCCAGGTTTAAGGGTCATGCTGTGGTAAAAGACGGGTAGTGAATGGTCTGTGACTTTTTTTTCTGTGGTTTTATAACCTAAGTGTGTTGCCTAAGATGTAGCACGTATTCCATTTGACTGTTGTGGATTTTAAATTTCCCAGCTTCTCCGCCCTGTTTGGGTGTTAGAATGAAGGTGTTGTTCCTCTCATAGACTTTAATGGTCATCAGCGATAATTATTTCGACTATCGGAAATCGTCTTGATAATTGACGATATCGACTATCGACCCAATGACAATAGTCGACGTTATCGCTCATCACTAAACAAAATTAATTATTTTAACATATTAATTTTTTTCTATGACTTTTGTAGCCTTATTGTCGCCTAAGATATAGCACGTATCAAGTTTACTGTTGTGTATGTTAATTCTAGCTTCTCCTTACCTGTTTGGGTATAAGAATGAAGATGTTATTCCTCTCCCATAGACTTTAATGGTCATCGGCAATAATCAACTATCGACTATCGACATGATAATTGCCGATATCAACTATCGACTTGATAACGATTGTTGACACAATCGCTCATCACTAGTTACATGTTCACTGGGGGTGGAAGCAGGAAGCTTGAAGTCTTCCTTCTAAGTTACATCCAAGGTGCTCATTCAGTACAATGTTTAGAGCAACTGGAAAAGCAGGAACAGTTAAAAATTATCCCTGCCTTCTATTTGGAGAGCCTGGCTGTCACTGACAGCTGGCTTTCAACTCCAACAACTGCATGATTACCGTGGAGCTACTGGCTTTGCAAGGATTTTCTTGAACATCCTTACAGTGTCACCAGTGAACCACGCTAACCAGCATATGTGATGGAGTTGAATAATGTATATGTTTTTTATTCACCCAAAGGTCATCAACTTAGCTGATCAGAAAGCAATTTTACAGTGCCCTTTATAGGCAACAAAACCTGCTATGTCTTAAATACCTCCCACCTTTTCACATGCCTGATAAAGGGATTATCCTGTAATGTTGGTGTTGAATTGGAAAATTCTACATACAGTATCTCACTAAAGTGAGTACACCCCTCATATTTTCGTAAATATTGAATTTTTTTCTATTCTTGGGAGAACACTGAAGATATGGCACTTTAATACAATATAAAGGAGTCAGTGTACAGCATGTATATCAGTGCAAATTTGTTGTGCCCAGAAACTAACTCAACACACAGCCATCAATGTCTAAGCTGCTGGCAACAAAAGTGAGTATACCCCTAAGTAAAATTGACAAATTGTGCCCAATTTGCTTTTTTTTTCCTCCATGATGTCATGTGACTCGTTAGTGTTACAAAGTCTCAGGTGGGAATAGGGAGCAGGTGTGTTAAATTTGGTGTTATGGTTATCACATTCTCTAATACTGGTCAATGGAAGTTCAACATGGCACCTAATTGCAAAGAACTGTCTGAGGATCTGAAAAAAAGAATTGTTGCTTTACAGAAAGATTGCCTAGGCCATAAGAAAATTTCCAACACCCTGAAACTGAGCTGCATAACAGTGGTCAAGACCATACATTGGTTTAACAAGACAGGTTCCACTCAGAACAGACCACGTGAAGGTCAACCAAAGAAGTTAAGTGCACGTGCTCAGTGTCACATCCAGAGATTGTCTTTTCAAAAAAAATGTATGAGTGATTCCAGCATTGCTGTAGAGGTTAAAGGGGTGGAGGGCCAACCTATCATTGTTCAGACCACACATCGCACACTGCATCAAATTGGTCTGCATGGCTGTCGTCCCAGAAGGAAGCCTCTTCTAAAGATGATGCACAAAAAAAGGTCACAAAAATTGGGAAAGGGGTATTCCAGCACTCACTGATAATATGAAAAAAATAACATTATTCCAAAAAGTTAAAATCCATGGCTGCCATCTGATGCATTTCGAGGAGATACTGCTTACTCTTGATTCTACTAGTAAGAAGTATTTCCTTGAAACATGTCAGAGAGCAGCAATGGATTTTAACTTTTTGGAATAAAATTGTTTTGATTTTATCAGTGAGTGCTCGAATACCCCTTTGCCAATATTTGTGACCATTCTTGGATACATCCTTAGTCCATTATTTTAGTCTGTCTGGATCTGCTGACAAGCTTTGTTTTTTGTAACATTTATGTATTTTTTTTTTTTTTAAATTTTTTCATTAATTTTCTTTTAGTATATTGGGGTCTAAAGGTCTGTCGGGAACACAGACATATAATTTTGTTAATTTTTCTTCAGTATAGCAAAATACAGAATTTCCTAAACAATTGGCCAATACCAATTAACCAGTGGAGTTTGCCAGAGTGGGTTTGTCTTTGATTTTATTTTAATTTTATATTTTGTTTTTAAACTACTGAAAAAAATTAAAACTATAACTTACCCCGGGTTTTTTGGAAACTAAAAATTTCACTGCAAGTCAACCACAAAACCCCTTTAATCAAAAATTATAACCTTTATTAATATATTAAAAAGCAAAAACAAAAAAACCTTTTTTGCAGCTAAAGTTGCCCCCCACCATGTGATAGGGGGAGTATTTAAATTTATTTTTATTTTTAGAGATGGGGGGAATTTCTAAAAAAATTGGATTCGGTACTTGCGAATTTGTCAAAAATTCTTTTTTTTCCGGAATTACTTGGGGCAAAATCACTTTAAAAAGCAGCTTTTCCAGGCTGCACAGAGCCGCGGGGTTCCCTGTAAGAACGTTTTTGCCATGTTTAAAATAGGGAGGGGGTTTGGGTTTGGTTTTCATACAATGTTGTTTTTTTAGTAGGGAACACGCAGTTGACGCCGCCGCTCTTGGAATGGTTTTCACAATAAAATTCCAGGGGCATTTAAAGAGGCAAATGCCCAAAAAAAACCTCAAGGGGGAAATGTAGCTGAAAAAAAGTCATCCCAGCAAAAGGGGCTGAAAAAAAAAACAAGCTAAAGAGCTCGGGAATGGCAACTTTGTGCCCAGAGTGGGAGGTGCGGCGGCAGCCACAAAAGCATGAGGTCAGGCGGGGGAACAAGGGACATTCTGGAGGTGGGCAAAACAGGGGAAAGCCCAGAGGGGCCAAAATTGGACTGAGGGGGAGGTCACGGCGGGGGGCGGGGTTATGAGGTCGGGGCAGTGGCACAATGACATTCTGGGGGGGCCCAAAAACAGGAGGAACCCCCAGAAGGGAAACAAATCACACGGGTGTGGGGGGAAAGACAGCGCAGCATGAGATCGGGCCCAAGGGGCCAATGACATTCTGGAGGGGGAAAAAAACAGTATTGGGCCCAAAAGAGGGGGCAAATGTTTTACAGGGGGTGGAGGGTTCCTCACCGAAAAAGGGCAAGGGCAAAAAAGGGCCAAAAATGAGTTTAAAGGCGTGGCAAAATGCCCATTCTGGAGGCGGCAAAACAGTTTTTAGGCCACAGAGTGGCCCACAATTCACACAGGTTGGGGGCACGGCGGCAGCAGTTTGAGTTCAGGCAGGGGCACAATGACATTCTGGAGGGGGCTAAACGGTATTAGGCCAAAGAGTGGCAAAAAATACAGTGGGGGAGGCCCAGTGCAGAAACATGGATAGGAGGGGCCCACAAAATTTTTTCCGGGGAGGTGGCAAAAAAGGGGGAAGCCACGGGAGTGGCAAAATTGATTGAGAGGGGAAAGGGTCCGGCGGGCAGGGGATGGGGTCGGGGCAGGGGCAAAATTGACAAGTGTGGAGGACATGGCACCCAAGCCACAGCAGAAAGCATAAAGGTCAGACAGTGGCACAATGACAAGTGTGGATGTCAGGGGGCCAACGGGGAACAGGGGGAGCAGCAGCATGGGGGTCATGGGAGTGGCACAAGGGACAAAAGTGGGGGAGGTGGGGGGGCAATACCGGGCCCGGGAAAAAGATGGTGGTAGGCGATGGAGAACTGTCACCCCAGTGTGGGGCTTTCAGGGGGGGTGGCGGCTCAGAAAGTGGTTTGGGCGGGGTTTTTTGGGAACCCCAGCTGAGGGCCTAAGGTTTTGGTGGGGGGGAAATCCGGGGCGTCCACCCCTGTTCTTTTTGAAAAAGGGTTTCAGTCTTTCCACATTTCCCGTGGAAAAGCGGGTTCCCCTTGGGGGGTAAGATGGCCCCCCCCGGCCCTGAACACCCGCTCTGATCCCCACATTTTAATGGCCGGGCAGGACAGCTTCTCCACTGCAAATTCGGCAAGTTGCGGCCACACATCCAGTTTGGTTTGCCCAGTAGTCCAGCGATCTTTCTAAATGAGGTGGCAGGAGTGCTGTCCAAGTGGCCAAACCCTGTTGGTTCAGGGATGCTCCAGGTCCTGCTGCTGCTATGTGCTGGGGCTGGCAATCCTCACTAGAGCGGTCGTGAAGGTGGGTTAAGATCGATCATCAGTGACTCCAGACTTAGGTTTATACTGGGATGGAGCTGGTACTGCCCCTACACACCCTCCTTCCCAGCAGCCGCGGCAGTAGTACGTGAGCGCTTGAGGAAACCCCCGGTCAGACCTGTCAGAGGAGGGACGATGCCGACATAGGCAGCGGCCAACTGATTTGGAGGATTTCCCTATAGTGGGGGGTATTTGAGTTTGTCTTCCCTTCATAGCTGGGAAGGAAAAAGGGCTACCATTTTTGACCGGTTTGCGAGGGTCCAATAGGGTGGAGGAGCCAGAAAGAAGGCATCCCTCTGCCGGATGCTGACTATTTCGGCTGTCACTAGCCCAGGCCAAATATAAAAAATAAAAATAAGCATGCTGCGGGCCAGCTGCACAAGTGACTCCGAGGGGCTCCCTGCCTCCAATTATCCACTATATCCTGCCACGGTGCTCTGGGGGTAATCTGCCTCGTCTTCTCATCTCCATCCACCCTCCTGCCTGCTCTGCTCCTCCTGTCTTGATCCACTGGGTTAGGAAATCCACGCATTTTCACCAAGAACCACTGCTTCTGCTCCAATGTCCTCCTCTCTCTTTCTCCATTTCTGGTCCCCCACGGACTCATCGTGGCACGAGATGTAGTCGCCTCGTTCTTTTTCCCTGTCCCTTGAACAGACAGATTTGTTCAGCATCTGTTCCCAGGACATTGGAGCAGTGGAATGATGTTATTCATCCCGTAGTCCTAGGCGTACTGACAAATAAACGTCGCCCTCTGGAATGGCCTTCAAAAACGGAAGGTGTCATGTCATGACTGCCACTGGCTGACATCAAAGTTACACAGGGAGTACTTCTGTCTGCCTGGATCATCAAAAATCGTTAATGGCCTTTCTCTGTTCATAAGTCGGTCCAACATGTGCCGGTGGAATTACAGCGGGGGTGGTAACATCGCATACAGGAGTGTGTTGGGGGAGGCCGTTCTGCCGCTGCACTCGAGGGAGGGATTCTCTGGCTTTGTACGGAAATGGATAAAGTTGCATGCTCAGTTTCCTGGCATTCTCTAGAATGTTCTGATAGATCGGTTGGAAGACTTCAGGAACCGTTTTCACAACCAGATTGAAACACGTGTCGCCATGAAGGGCCGCATGTGATAGACCATCCCTCCTCGGTGAGCGCGGACACCATGTTCCTCCCATGGTCAGTACCATGGTTCTGATATGCAGTTGGCCGGAGAAGACACAACATCGATTTCTTGCTGCATGACGCGGAGCAGTTCCTCCCTGTGTGACTTCGTTCGCCGAGGCAAGCCGGGTTGAACTGCGTGACACACGCTGTGCCCTACACATGTGGTATGATGGGAGCAGTAATTGTTGGTAGGCTGAGTATGGTGGTGGTGGTGGAGGAGGAGGAGGCGGAACATTGGCGCGGTGCAACAGTTTGACACGTGGAGGAGAAGACAGTGGCGTGCTCACTTAACCAAAGTTGTTGGTGTGCTGGGCTGGAAGCCATTTCACCCAGTGGGGCCATATAGAAGGGACATTGTACTTGGCCCTTGACCGTAGTTACAGCTCCAGACGTCCGATGCTTCGCTGCAGGCTGCACTTGGAACAAACTGATAAGCTCAAGGACTGTCCCACCTTCTGTGCTAATATTTATGAAGTGCTGGTACTGCCTTTTTTGCGAAAAGAAATTTGCTTGGAACTCTCCATCTCGTCTCGGGCACAAAGCATTAGTTATCTGATCGGTGCAGAGTCCACATTTTGGAAAAGGGTGGGACTGGCTACAGTCCAACAACTTGACAGGAGCACGGTCAGCTGCTGCACCTTAGGATGGTTGGACGCATACTGTTGTCTCTTTGCAGTCGCCTCGCAGAACGACTGCTGGCGCATGGTGTAGCGAGGAGCAGGAGCATCTGGGACCGGGAGATGATGCTCAAAGAGAACTATCTCCCTTCTGCAGAGGTGGTGGAGCCTTGAATGGCTGCAATGGAATGCGTGCCCCACTGGGCGATGATGCGGATGTGCTTGTTTGCTGCGGACGGCAGGATGGGACACCATATCTGAGCAAGTTTCTACAGGCCACCGATGGTGACGCTGCATGTGTTCACGCAGGGCACGTGGTGCCAACGTTAGCTCCCTGGCCACGCTTCACTTCTGGCCCACAGATTATACTATACCCCATATTCGGCTCCTCCAGTGTCTTAGAATGGGAACTTCCACACCCACCGGAGTATCGGAATTTTACCGGCCATTCGATCGCACTGAGTGAGACTACTGCCGCCGCTGCCTCACTGAGCCCCTGTGCTGTACTTTCTTGGGACCTGAGAAGCGGGTTTTTACCCCGTGGGCGATTGGCTCCCGACCTCACACTGCTGCTATCCTGCTGACTCAAGGCCACACGACCACCACTTGCTGGCTGCGCTGCTGCCTGACGCGCAAGCTGAACGCCCTCTTCTCCTGACGATGGGGAAGGACCTTGCCTCACCGGCTCCCAAGTTGCGGTCGGTACATCATCATCTATTTGTGTGTTTTCAATCGTCCACTGCTGTCCTCATCACCGAGTCTTGGTATGCAGAGGCTGACCCCTCTTAACAGGACCTCCCATGCCACTTCTCCACATCTAGTACTTTGCCACTACTGCAAGAATGAAGCAATGGGATTTTGGCCCCTTTCTTCGCTGCCAAGTAGCTGCTGTTGCCCTCTTCAAATTTGTTCATCCTGCTATATAGTGGCCGATGAGCCCAGTCAAAATAGTATATCTCTGGCTGAGGAAGAACGGATGGGACAGAGGCGGGCTGAGACAGGTGGAGGGCCGCTGGACCCGCTCCCGGGCCATGCAAACTAAAGGGTTGTGTCTGAGGTTCACCACCGATATTGGATGGGGTTGTTCTGATGTTATCCTGGGAGGAAGAGGGATGACCTACTAACCAATCAAGAAACCATTTGGGTTGTGAACAAAACACGGCCGCCGCTAGATGGACAGCGGCAGTTGTGGCCTCACCGAGTGACCCCTGCTGCGACGTCCCCTTGCTGTGCCTGCGACCTGGGCCCGTTCCGGAATGTTTGTGCCAACTGCCATCGACAGGTGCAAGAGCTGACACCTCTCTGTCCTGGACATATGTTTGTTCTAAAATGTTACAGACAATGTGATGTGACTGATATCTGTATATGATAAATATACACCCTGTTTTTGACTCCAAATGAACCCAGTAACAGCTTGGGAAAACCCTTGGATATAAATTGCGCCTCCACAAAAATGGTCCAGGAAAAATTTACTTGTATGTGCCTGTTTAAAAAACACTGTGTGTTTTACTAAATGTAAAGCACCAAATAGGCTTAATTAACCTGTGGACATTTGAATTAGGTACAGGAAAAATGTATTTATTTTGGCGTTGAAAAAGACGGTTTATTTTTGTCAGCACACAGCAAAACAACGCTTAATTAACCCCTGGATGGTAAATTGCGCAAGAATTGAGCCCCACAAAATAGATTAGATTTGTAGCGTGTTGTTTGTTACAATTGCGTGTTTTCTTCGCCACACAACAAGAGATACAGTTTGTAATTAACCTTTGCTTGTGAATTAGGCTACGGAAAAATTATATATTTTTGTCGTTGCAAAAAGACGGTTTCTTGGGGTCAGCACACCAGCAAAACAACGCTTATTAAACCCTGGATGTGAAAGTTGCGCAATAGAATTGAGCAGCCAAAATTGAAAGTTGGTATTTGTATTGTAAAAACGATGTTTCTTTATATGAATACAACATGGAAATGGCTTAGATCCCACTTGGATATTGAATGGTATATGCAGCTGCAGTGGACGCACACTGGATTTCAGTCCAATTACCCCAAAATTAGAAATTAGAACATTAAGAGAACAGTCTCTGAGACAAGCTGAGAACATCCATAGAAATCGCTATATAAAAATCTATTCTTCAGTAAGAGATATCAGCCGCGGCCAGCACCTTCCTGATTCAGTACAGTGTGAGCTGGTATGAGCTCCCAGCGTTGCGCTGGACTTATATAGTGCTGATGAGTCACAGATTCTCGGCCGGTCTTTGATTGGCTTCAACTCTGCAATGTCTGCAGGCTTTGCCCCTTCTTCCTACAGAGTGCTTTGCCCATGTAGCGCCATGTGCATCGCAGCCATTTTATCAATCCAAGCACATTCGTTCACCCGAAGTTACCCTAAGTTCGACTCCGTTCCGATCCGAGTTTTCCTGAAATTCTAAAACGAATTCCACTTCGTTAGAATCGATTCGCCCATCTCTGTTATAATGCGGTACCTGTCGCTCCTATTCTGATTGGTCATTTCTCCTACATATGATATAATGGGCCACTGTCGCTATATTTGATGGCTGGTTTTATGAACGGACAATCAGAGAGCTTAAAACAATTTGAATTACTGTATTTCCCGGCGATTCTCTCTATTGCTGAAATACCTATGTAGCGCCGATCGGGGTTCTCGGTGACAAACGCGTTTTTCGGGGTTTTAAACTGATGATTTTTACAGAAGGTTTTAGTCTTTTTGTGATAATGTTTTACACTTAATCAAAATGATTTTTTTATTATGACTTCTGTTTACGGCGCGGTGATTTCAGTGCAACCCAATCTCCCCATAGACTACAATGGAGATGTAGGATCGGCGCTCTGAATTGGCTGGGATAAGCCACGCGCTAGTCAGCCAATCAGCTCTTTTCTGTATTTTTACTGTATTTTGAACTGTCCCGCCTTGGATTTAGATTGGTCTATATTTCTCCATAGGTTATAATGGGACACTGTCGCTCCTATTCTGATTGGTCAAAACTTCTCCATAGGCTATAATGGGTCTTTGTCGCTCCTAATCTGATTGGTCAATACTGCTCCATCGGATATAATGGGTCTTTGTCGCTCCTATTCTGATTGGCCGAGATAGCCATGCCCCCGCTAGCTCAACCAATCAGCTCTTTTCTGCATTTTTACTGTATTTTGAACTGTCCCCCCGGGTTGATTCTGATTGGTCAATCGTTCTCCATAGGTTTTTTAATGGTTCACTGTCGCTCCTATTCTGATTTGCCGGGTTTATGCCGCCCAAATGAGAATAGCTTTCAGAAATTTGAATTTACTGTATTTCCCGGCAATTTCAATATCCGATTTCTTGATATTGCGCCGTCTAGATTTTTGGAAAGTGATTTTTTTTTTTATTATGTTTATTTTTGGGGTTTTCAGCTCTTTTCGGGACACTGTTTTCCGCCTTTATAAAGGCGATTTTTTCAGAATCATACTCCTGATGCACGGAGCGGAGCGCCGAGATTTCTGTCGCGATCTTCTATCTGCTTCCTCGCATGTTCCAATCCTGCTTTACTTCGCCGCCGCCGGAGCATTTAGACCAAAACAAACCAGGTCTGACTGTCTGAGCTGCCAAGCGCTGCATTGCGCCGCACTTTGCTGACTCGCGATCGTACATGCTTCGCCGTTTTCGAGCGCGCCGCGTCCCGCCCCGAAACGCCCACACCGCGCCCATTGTCCACCCCTTCATGCGGGGCGCAGCTGAAAGTGGGGAACGCTGCGCCTAAAAACTGCTCCCTGCGTCCGACAAGGGGTTCGGCGGGAGGCGCAGTGTACGCCAGAAAACAGGCGTAAAGCCCGTTCATACATGTCGCCCATTGTCCCAGTCAATACGGTTTAGGGCCTCCCTAAGTAGAATAAAATTAGCCTTCCTAAAATTCAGTGTTTTTGTGGCTCCTTGACAAAAAACTCTATTGAAGGATAAACGAAAATTTATTTTATTATGGTCACTATTTCCTAGGGTGCCCCTTAACCTGAACCTTTGTTTCTCTGTCAGGTCTATTAGTCAATATTAAATCTAGAAGGGCCTTTCCTCTAGTCGGTTTTTTGCACCATTTGGCAAAGGGAATTATCATTAGTTATTGACAAAAACCTGTTTTCTTTATGAGAGCTACAGGTTTCAGATTCCCATTGATGTCTGGATAGTTAAAGTCGCCCATAATAATAACCTCATTCTGATTAGCCGCCTCATTTATTGCTGAGGAGTACATCTTCCTGGGTTCTGTTATATTTGGGGCCTATAGCAGACCCCTATTAGTATTATATTGTTATTGATTTCCCCCATGTATATTTACCCATAATGATTCCACCTGTTTTATTACCTGTAAACCCATAGCTTCCCGCAGTGTTGGGTTCAGACAGGCTTTTACATAGAGACATACACCTCCCCCCTTCCGGTCTTTACGATCCCTTCTAAATAGACTGTAAACCTGCAATTTAACCGCCCAGTCGTAGCTCTCGTCCAGCCATGTCTCAGTTATCCCCACTATGTCATATTTTTCTTCAGCTATTATCCAACGTGAAGAGAATCCATGGCACACCTTAAAATAGCTTTATGTGAAAGATTTATTAAGCATTTCTCACAAAGACATTAACTTTCCATATAAATTAAGCACATGAGTATGAAGAATATTCCCACAGTCCAAAAATCGTCTTGGTCAGACGGGCCTTTGACACTAGGAACCTATAAAAGTGGTAGCAGGAAAAATGGAGCATCAGAGTGCCATGCATTATGGTAACATACTGCCAATGTGCCCTGCTTTCTCCAATTTTTGTTAACAACTCCAATTTTTTGCCAATTCATACAATATCGCAACATGCTAGTAGAACCCTCAACAGCCTGCCATGTACATCACTACCACTTTAGGGCTATGTGTAGTCAAATGCAGCAAATACATCTCCCAACAGAGTATCACAAAATATTTTTTTTTACAAATCTTTCAAATCTCACACCACAAATTTTAGGATATGTCAAACCAAGAAGAAATGAAACTGCTGGAACTCTCAGAAATAGTGCAAGAAATAAATTCTCAACTCATTTTACAGCACTGGAAAAAAATTAAGAGACCACTGCACAGTTTTCTAAAAATCAGCATCTCTACATGTCTGACAGCCATTCCATTCCAGTGCCAGTTGAAATCCAACCAAAGTACACCTCATTCTGCTTAATCTGCTTCTGATTAGGTGATCACCTGAACCAAATCTTATTTAATGAAAAAAAGTATAAAAAACACTGCTGTGGTCTTCACAATCCTCTTGCAATAGGACAAGCTGGATGGCAAAAGAAGTGCTAGGACTAGGCCAAAAGGAATTTGAATGAAAGAATCATGGTTATTCCACAAAATATTGATTTCTGAACTGTTCCTGACTTAAAAAATTATTCTTATTGTTTCAAAATAAATATGAACTTGTTTTCTTTTACATTATTTGAGGTCTGCTCCTTTTTATTTTGAAGATTTCTCTTTTACTGCAAATAAATACAATTTTTTTTGCTTTGAATTTCAGAGACATGTTGTCAGTAGTTTATATAATAAAATAACAATGTACATTTTTCTTTAAAAATTTGCCAGAGAAAAATCAGAGAAACTGAAATTTTTGCAGTGGTCTCTTAATGTTTTCCAGAGCTGTATATGCATATGCCCTCTAAAATGATATGTTAAAGTAACATTTCAATAGCTTGATGTACCATTAACAATAATAAGTAAACCATGTCTTGTATTATTTCAGGAAATCAGCACGGAAGCAACAGTGACAGCACAACCAACAGCTTTACCAGGAAGTGATGAAAAGGAGGAAGCAATGAAATCAGAAGCAGTGCTACGTCTCCTGCAAGACGCCTTTGGCAGGGAGGAAGCTTCATACTCAAGGGGACAGACTGAAATACCTAAGCACCATTACTATTATGCGCTGAATAAATTAAGCAAGCAACCAGTTTTTAATGACAGAGATAGCGGCTTATACAGTGACTATATCGATAGATTCTATAAAAACAAGTCTTACAAACATAGAGATGATCTTCTGTTGCAAGCTCTTCTCAATATTGTAGAAAAGGAATCATAGAATTTATTATGCTGTGTTGGATTCATGCCATTACCCATTATATTTCGATCTTCACTAACCTGAATTTCCTTTAAAATTTCCTAAAAAGAACACTGTAAATATCCTTTATGTATTCCAGGGAGGATTCACTTTTACAGATGAAATGTATAACCTTGATACAGTCAATGAAAAAACCCTTGATCATCTTATACATCACACTCTGTAGATGTTTTACCAACATTTAGAACTTCTAGGGCCTATGAAAATACAAAATAATGTGGGTCATGTTGGCATTGGGATATGTTACAAAATTACAATAGTAAATTTCCACTGATTTCCTAAATTATAGAGCAGAGATGTAAATCCATCACGAGAATTTTGACACAATGTTCTAATCAAATTATCTTAGAAGAAGCCCAAAGGGTTTGTATTCCACAGTATCTAACGAGATGTCATCTACATTTACCATGCCATGTCAAATAATTTACAGAATATATAGCATAAAACCATAGTGCAGTTCAAGTCATAAAACAAGGCAAGACTAACAATGCTGGTTATATTTAGGGTTGTACATATTTGGGAATTAATCTCTGAATATTACTTATCCTAAATGACAAAAAAATATATCAATAATACCTAAAAATGTAAGGTATTAACAGAGAGATAGTACCAACAGTAATACTTTGTTTGTATAGATGCAGGCACATAGCAGTGCCCCATGCATGGAGCCTGTAAAGCAGCGCCTAAAGCCTTACAACTTCTGTGCACTTTAATACAAGTTTTGTTGGACTCTATATGTGGAGATATTTTTCTCTTGAAGCAATGTTTCTGTGGGAGAATACACAGTAACATACAAAGTGACATGTATGAATGGGAGTGTGGCAGTTTTCTGGCATGCTTTGTACCCAAAAACTTGTCGTAGCCCTGTTCTATAGATGTATGAACAGTCGTAAGCTCAAACTTGGCACAATCTACGCTAGACACATCACTTATGAATGCGCCAGGTTTGCGGGGAGGTGTGTCGCGCCAGAATCATATAAATGCACCAAATTTTGCCTCAAAGCATACAAATGCACCAACGTTTTTTGCATAACGGTCGTACAAACCCATACCAATTTCAAAGTGGTACGGTTGAGAAAAATATTGCTGTAGAATGGGACACATGTATAAAGTGCTGTGAGACATTTTCATACATACTGGCGCCTTCTGCCCTTCTCTAAAGTAATTTAAAACTGTTGTGTCGATGCCAGATTTCATACATGTTGCACATAGAGTTTGATGGAGCATCCCTCAATTCTTACATACTCTGGTGGAAAAAAACTTCCATGCCACTATAAAATCAAATAGTGAAAAAGATTCCTCAGCACTGCACAGATTTTTCGCAGAAACGTGGTATTTACTTATAATATAAAATCTGTGGAGTGCTGAGGAATCTTAAGTCCTACCATAAGCACCCCAGTATTTTAAAAAAAACACCAGTGGTGTATGGTGTCTTCTTTATCTCTACTATAAAATCAAAGCATAAGAAGATACAGTAGAGGTTGCTTGCACATTTACCAGAGCCCTATTATAGCGCTGTACCAAACAAAGCTATAAAATGGCAATGTGCATGAGCCCTAACCCTGAGAATACAAGGGATATATGATGAGGCGATGTTTAGGGCGCGTTCTCACGGCACAGGACAAATACCGGTCAGGTTTGCCTGTGCCTTAGAGTATATACCCTAGTAGCATTCATTTAGACTAGATTCACATCTGCTTTGGAGGTTACATTCGGTCAAAAATAATGGAAAAAATAGCATACTGCACTTCTTATCCTGTTAAAACAATGAACATCATGATGGAAGCCTCATGGACCCCACTAAAGTCAATGGGGTCCAACGAGTGCCGCTGGTGTCTGACATAAAACGAGCCAGTGCTACCTTTGTGCCAGAGGATTCAAACAGAACCAACAATGCAGACCTGAACCTGGTCTTGTAAGGAACATCTTGCACTTGGTTCACATCTGCGTCAGAGGTTTAGTTCGGATCCTCCATCGCAAGGTTTTAAAGGCAAACAAAAGGATCTGTTTGACATCAGATACCAATGGTATCCGAAGGACCCTATTGATTAAACTGAGGCCGTAGGGATTCTGCTGTGGTGTCTTTCGTTTAGACATATAAAATAGTGCAGGACATGTGGCGGAGGTGCCAAACGGCACATATGTCAATAGAGCCTTACTCGGTGTGTCTGCTATCACATCGTGTTAACTTATAAAATATGTATATTTTCTCTAGAAAACAATTAATTTACAAAAATCATTCTGCTTTATTCTGTGTCTAAGATAACTATAAGCTGCAACAAATTTAAATTAGCTTTTATTTATGACAAAGATCATCCAATCTTTAAGAAACACATACAGAACAATGCTGCATTAAATCATTACAATATTTAAAAGTGTATACATCTTTATTTTACCATGTTCATTCCCAGAAAACAAATATTTTGATCATTTTGACTATCTTAACATTAACTACATTTAGAGATCACGTCAATCTACAAAAAAACAAACACTAAGGGGGACATGTATGAAAACTGTCAAGGTCTAAGACTTTCTTTGATGCCCAGAGCAACCAATCAGAGTTTTCCTTTCATTTCATATAGTTCTCTAAAAAAAAATGAAAGGGGAGCTCTGCACGCAACCAAGAAAGTCTTAAGCTATGTTCACACGGCTGATTTTGGGATGGATTTCAGTCCGTATTGCGCGCCGTACTGTACGCAAATACGGCGGAAATCCGTCCCTGTTATTATGGTAATCCACAGTTGTCATAGAGAACTATGGATTCCGTCTCCTCTCCCCGCTCGCGAAATACGGCAAGCGGGGAGAAAGTGACATATCAATTATCCCAGCGGGATATGCGCTGTGGATAATGAAAGTCTATGGGGCCGGCGAGCTGCCAGCACCCCCCTCCTCTGCCCCCGTACACACGCCGTAATTGCGGGCAAAATCCGTCCCGCAATTACGGCGTGAATCAGCCGTGTGAACATAGCCTTAGACCTAGACAGTTTTTATGCATGAGGCCCTAAGAGATATATATATATACACACACAGTGGTCCCTCATGTTACAGTGGTCTCTCCTGGGTCATTGTATGATGAATGTGTTTTCAAGATACAGTGTCTTGGACATGGATCCAGCCAATTATCAGGAACATTTTACTTGTAAAACATCAGTATTAGTGAAGTTCATGAAATGATTTGTGGTCTAGTAGTGATTTCATGACATTTTAGGGCCTCGGAACCAATTACCAGTCTCCCAATCGAGTTATGGTCTCACCATACAATGGTTTCAACATACAATGTTCGACCTGGACCCAATTAATTTTGGATGTTGAGGCACCACTGTATGAATGTACCTGTATATACACATTTAAATACACACATATTCCTACATCGCACTATGCCCTGTTATTCCTACTGGCATGGGCATAACTATAGCAGCAGAAACAGCCATACCAGCTGTTATCGTGCCCAGGGGTTGAGGGGGCCCCACTAAAATCCCCAAAACATTCTACCTTTTTGTAGAGAATAACAAATTGGTGGCTTTCTAATATCTAGCACCACTATATTAGTTCTTTTATACTAAAGATATGAATGATAACCTCATATTATTGCTACTTATGAAGCAGTTTCAGACTCTCATCATTAGATGTTGATGGCCCATGTCATTTCGCTATCGGACCCCATGAACTCTAGTTACGCCCCTGCCTACTGGAAATGTATGAGTAAATTGTAGTATGTAGTTGTCAGAATATGTAGGAGTGTACACCATTAACAAGACAAATTACAAAACCACACTTTATTAATACGTTTCCAGGAGGAATAAATAAGAATTGGCACATTGCAGAAATTTAAGAATTATGTGGAATTCAAGTATGCAACAGAAATCTCAAATATTAATATTATTATGATCTAGTTAATTGTCAAAGCCTTTTTTGAAGTCTTTACCTGTTCTTGCCTGAGGTGGCTATTACACTCCACAGACTCATAGGGCCACATGAATGAAACGTTTTGGTCTAAAACTCACTTTTTTCCCCATAGGTTTCTATGGGGAAGAAAGTGAGTTTTAGACCAAAACTGTTTCACACATGTGACCCATAGTTCTGATGGTAAAGAAAGCATGTTGTCTCTGGAGATTGAACCTTTATCTCTCCACATGGAGGGAGTACACCTTTGTCTATTAAGATTTTTTTTTTTTTTACACAAACGGCTTTTCACTGTATTTTTTGTATGGGCCATTTATTTACTTGATTCAGTATTATGAAAGAATGTATATTGGATAGGAAAACTAATATATTCAGACTTTATTATTTTTGTGCACTCTGCATAGAGCTTGTCATATCTGGTTATTCTAGCAGAGTACAAATTGATGGAATGTATAACATTTTTTACCTCAAAATCACAAAACAACATGTAAAATAATACACTGATATGTTATTAACTGAATTTATCTATTAACTTAACAATTTTTATTATCAATACTTTGATTTCTGTGATTAGTTTACATGTAAAAAGTATTTTTTAACAAAAATCAATCCACAATGAAAAATTTAAACGAACTTTAAATTAAAATTATTGCAATAATTTTTCATTGAGCAGGTTTATTCCAATTGCTACTTCATAGTGATTTAATGTATATTTAATACTAAAGGGAATGTTCATTTCCAATGTATTTATACATAGATTAATTAACTTTTGCATACAAATATTAAAAAATGTCCCAAAGGCAATCTTCCAATCTCGTACATTTACAGCATATTAATAGGGTTTGACATAAATGTTTAATAGGTGTGGATCTGCCGGTTCACCTCTGGGACCTGCACCTATCAGACATTCATGCCCTAAGTGTCTGAGATAGAAGTACTTTGTTAATGCTTGAATTTAGCAAAACCATTCACAAGCTACTCCTATGAGACTTTTTTGAGAGCTACAGCCCCTAAATGTACTTTTTGTAGATGTCCATAAGTTTGGTCTTATCAGATATGTATAGTAAATATCCATGCTACCCTGTGCATAGACTGCTATGAGTCATACTAGAGTTCCTTGTGCCTAAGATGTTATATATGGATTCATATGGAATCTGTGAGATAAAAAGGTGTGTAATGTTTCATCCCATGCTACATGTTAGACGACTGTCTGTAGGGAAGGCACCTGAAAGAAGCACAAGAAGAGTCTATGGATCTGTAATTCAGGTCCACGCACAAGATTTTCATACATATTCTGTGTTGAACTATGTATACTGTATTACCCCTCCCATTGTATTCAATAAGAATACACTCTATAGTTTACACTGTGACTACAGCACATATTTGTTCCAGCATAAATTTCAAATAAAAAGTCATGAAAAATTACTGTATTTGTTTTCTGCTCACATTCAGCGTTGAAAATGCATCAGGAGCCAGAATATGGAATATCCCTTTTGGCTAAAAGAAATCCAAAAATGCATCAAAATACACTTGAAAAAGTAAAACATGCCGCATAGATCTGAGGATGTGCCTTGTAGTCCTTCTACATATTATATGAGGAAAAATGCACCATGTGAACATATCCTAACACCCATTGCTGAAATCCTTTTTCCTATGATAAACATGCATTTGCTTTAAATACATGACTGCTTTTCAGCTGGCACACTACTCAAACAAAAAAATGTACAACTCTCAAAAAATTTGCTGAGAAATTGTATAAGACAAAAACTCATGCAGCACAAGTAGAAACAATGATCAGGGGTTTGATATAAATAATGCTGGTCGAAATTATATTTATTACTTTTTGAAACAGTGGACGATTCCTTGGATAAATAAAAGAAAGCAAATAAATGCAACCAGTTGGAAAATGTATACAGTATTTACTCTTTGGCTATGTTCACACGGCATAATTGCGGGGCGCCCCACAAGTATGGCGTGTGTTCGAAAGCTCGCACCGGCCGGTGCAAGGTCCCCCGGGGCGGGGGGGCCCGCAGACGCCGGCCCCATAGACATTCAATACTGGCGGAGCGTATTCGCCGCTAGTAATTGACATGTCACCTATCTCCCTCCGCGGCGTATTGTCTGAGCAGGGAGAGGAGACGTAATCCATAGTTCTCTATGAGAACTGTGGATTACCGTAACTGGGACTTATCTCTGCGCAGTACGGAGCGAAATATGGCCCGAAATATGTTCCAATGTCACCCGTGTGAACATAGCCTTACACTAATCTACCCTCTAATTACAAAGAATCAAATTTTTTGGATATCCAAACAATTCTGACCTAATAATAATATTATTATTGCTATTTATTATTTACCGTCCGGCTGGATTAAATTCCTAGTGACTATATGGATATTTTGGGCAAAAATGCATTGAAAAATTTGGTTTTGCATTTATAACTTTTGCTGTAGTTATTTTAACACATGTAGGTTTGACAAAAAATGTGTGGGGTTTCTAACTTTGTACATCTCATCTATAAATAGTTTTGCTACTTTTCTACATACTATTACATTGTCAAGTCTTACCCATCATAGTTGTAGCCTGTGGCAGATTCATCAACATGTCATTTGGCCTGTTAGTAAATCTGCAAATACTGCATGGGAGAGAGATAAGGGTGAACTGCTAAAATTGTGTGCTAATACTAATAAATATCCTCCACTGTTTTTTTTTCCAATGGTCCAATCTTCTCTGTACTTTCATTTTTTAGGTCAAATGTCACTACAAATTCATTATTACAGTAGTGTTCATTCTCAGGAACCCACAAAATGGCTCTCCCCCCTATGTGTATGTTGCCACATTTTAAAGGGTCTGCTATTGTATATATTGAGAAAACAAGTCTAATTATTGTAATCTCATGTAACCTTTATTTTACCGTCTGTTTTTCTTATTTGACAGTTCATTAAAATTTATATCAATAGAAAAATCCATTTAAAATTACATTTCATTAAATAAAGCTTTTAAAATGGCATGTTCCAACAATAGCACAACAATATGTGATGTGATGTTATACTTTATTTTGTCTAATAAGCATAATACATTGTGGAAGCAGTCATCCTAGTGTGTGTTTTTGGCATTAGCATGAATGGAAAATAACGTGGGTGTAAAAATGTACAAAGGGAACATGAGTATGCAGGGTCAAGTAAGGATTTCAATGTTTTTAAATTAAAAATTTTGGCAATATTTTGATATTCGAAAACACTTCGGGCCTCATGTATGAAAACTGTCTAGGTCTAAGACTTTCGTGGTTGCCCACAACAAACAATCAGAGAATCCCTTTTCATTTCACATAGTGCTCTGAAAAAATGAGAGGGGAGCTCTGATTGGTAGCTATGGGCAACAAAGAAAGTCCCACACCAAGACAGTTTTATACATGTCGGCCTTTGTGTGAAATAAATGAGATGAAGATTAAAAATTACTAAATAAACATAATTTACTTTAACTTCTGAAGAAAACCAAGAAACACAAATACAATAGAAGCCTTGAAAAGATTATCAAGAAAATGTCATTCCAGAATTTGAGAGAGATTCACAAAGATTGGCCTGTGGCTGGAGTCAGTGCTTCAAGACATATCTGGGACATGGGCTACAACTGTCACATTCCTTCTGTAAAGTCACTCATGACCCAAAACACAATCCAATATCAGCAGCACTCTAATAGCACTAAAAAAACAGTCCAAGGGAACATGAATTTTTGGAAAAGCATTTCTGCTACTTTAGATACATGAAAACTTGAGGTTCTTAGTGTACATTTTTGATCAAAACTGTATAAGCCCACCTCTCAACGTCAAGGTGACCTCAATACAGATGGGAACTTACTCTATATGTTACCTCTCTTAGTGCTTATTCAGACCTCCACATTTCAGGGAGAGAAGATAATACCAGCTACAAGCTACTCTGAATCGACTTAAAACCCTGTGCAGATGGACAGAGTGCAAAAACCAAAGTGTGAGCAGCCACTCCCCCATACAAATAGTCTAAAAAAATAATATTTGGTCGGCACATCCAAATAGATTTTTTAGAAAAAATAAACATAGGTGTACACTGGTGTGGCAGTAAAATACAAACACTCATGACCCAAAGAACATTGTCAGAAGCGTCTTACCTGGGCTAAGGAGAAAAAGGCCTGGACTCAGGCTCGGACTGGGCCGCCGGGGGACCGGTGAATCCCCCGATGAGCCCCCCCGAGCCGCTGTGGGCCCCGGAGGCAGTGCCGCCTCTCCCCGGGGCCCGTCTGCGCATCCGGTCCCTGGGCGCCCGGAACCCGTGTCCCGAGCGCTCAGAGACCGGCTCGGGAGTCGGGGACTAATGTCCCCGGCTCCCGGGGCTGCGCGGTATCAGCGGAGCGCAGCGCCACAAGCGCTGCGCTCCACTGATCTCCCTGGCAGGCTGAAGACGCTAGGCCTTCAGCCTGCCGGGCGCCGGCCCCTACTGCTGACGTAGGCGCACCGGTGACGTCACTTCACCGCGCCGCCTATGCAGGACCGCAGTAGAGGACGGTGGCAGCTCAGATCAGCGGGGAGTGTCCGGGAGCGGCCAGGATCGGGTGTATGGTGAGTTGTATGTTTTTTTTTTTTTCATAACTATCTTAATGGGCCCTTACTACAAACTAAAGGGGGCCCTGACTACAAGCTAAAGGGGGCCCTAACTATATACTAAAGGGGGCCCTGACTACAAAGCTAAAGGGGGCCCTAACTATATACTAAAGGGGGCCCTGACTATATACTAAAGGGGGCCCTAACTACATACTAAATGGGGCCCTGACTACAAGCTAAAGGGGGCCCTGACTACAAGCTAAAGGGGGCCCTAAATATATACTAAAGGGGGCCCTGACTATATACTAAAGGGGGCCCTTACTATATAATAAAGGGGGCCCTGACTACAAGCTAAAGGGGGCCCTGACTGTATACCAAAGGGGGCCCTGACTACAAGCTAAAGGGGGCCCTAACTATATACTAAAGGGGGGCCCTGAATACAAGCTAAAGGGGGCCCTAACTATATACTAAAGGGGGCCCTGACTCCATACTAAAGGGGGGCCCTGAATACAAGCTAAAGATGGCCCTGACTAAACACTAAAGGGGGCCCTGACTATATAGTAAAGGGGGCCCTGACTATGTACTAAAAGGGCCCTGACTATATACTAAAGGGTGCCCTGACTATATACTAAAGGGGGCCCTGGCTATATACTAAAGGGGGCCCTGACTATGTACTAAAGGGGGCCCTGACTATATACTAAAGGGGGCCCTGACTATATACTAAAGGGGGCCCTGACTACAAGCTAAAGGGGGCCCTGACAAAATACTAAAGGAGACCCTGACTACAAGCTAAAGGGGGCCCTTACTATATTCTTAAGGGGGCTCTGACTATATACTAAAAGTTGGCCCTGACTACAAGCTAAAGGGGGCTCTGAGTACAAGCTAAAGGGGGCCCTGACTACAAGCTAAAGGGCGCCCATACTAAATACTAAAGTGGGGCCAGACTAAATACTAAAGGGGGCCCTGACTATATACTAAAAGGGGGCCCTGACTAGACACTAAAAGGGGGGCCCTGACTGGACACTAAATAAAGGGGTCCCTAACTACCTGCAAACTAAATAAAGGGGGCTCTGACTACCTACAAACTAAATAAAGGGGGCCCTGACTACCTACAAACTAGCTAAAGAGGGCCCAAACAACCTACAAACTAAAGGGGACCCTATCTGCAAACTAGCGAAAGGAGGCCCCTAACTGTCTGTCTACTACCTAAAGGAGGCCCCTAACTGTCTGCTGACTACCTAAAGAAGGCCCCTAACTGCTTACTACCTAAAGGAGGCCCCTAACTGCTTACTACCTAAAGAAGGCCCCTATTTGCCTTTATAACCTAACTGCCTATACTACCGAAAGGGGGCCCCTAACTGCCTGTATACTACCTAAAGGGAGGCCCTAACTGCCTGTATACTACCTAAAGGGGGTCCATAACTGCTTGCAACCTATTTAAAGGGAGCCCTAACTACCTACAGCTTACCTAACTGGGGGCAACCACCTACCTAAAGCCTAACTAACTGGGACTCACCAACACCTGCCTCCAGCCTACCAAACTGGGGTCCACCAACCCAACTTGCCTAACTTGGACCTGCTTATCTACCTGGGGGCTATTTACCTACCCAGGGAGTCTACCTACCTAAATACGGTCTATCTAGTTATTTGGGGCCTTGCCCATTTGCCTACATACCTAATCACCTAAGTTATGGCTTGTACCACCCCTGGGTAGTTTGTACAGAGGTGGGAATAGGTAAAGAGATGCTGGAAAAGTGAGGATTCTAACATATTTGTGTGTAATTTCTGCAGGGATGAGTTGTGTGCGGGACAAGTCATCATGGCGGTGTGGAACGGATGCAGAAGAAAAGAGAACGACTCATCAGATATGACATCTCCAGTGAGTCCCTGATTTCAGGGGTTATGTTACTTCTATATTGGATCAGTGCTGTATTTTACTGTAATGTGATGTGACCGAGCTGGTGTCTGACCTCTATGTGGTCTCTATAGGCGGTGTTGTAGGTTATTCCTGAGCTGGTGTCTGACCTCTATTTGGTATCTAGTGGCGGTGTTGTAAAGGGTTTTACCTGAGCTGGGGTTCTGACCACTCTGTGGTCTCTATATGGTGGTGTTTTTAGGTTTAACCTGAGCTGGTGTCTGACCTCTATGTGGTCTCTATATGGCGGTGTTGTAGGTTTATAACCCGAGCGGTTTCTGACCTCTATGTGGTCTCTATATGACGGTGTTGTAGATTTATACCTGAGCTGGTGTCTGACCACTATGTGGTGTCTATATGGTGGTGTTGGGAGGTTATACCTGAGCTGTGTCAGACCTCTATGTGGTCTCTATATGGTGGTGTTGTAGGTTATACATTTAGCTGGTGTCTGACTCATGTGTCTATCTATATTGGCGGTGTTGTAGGTTATACCTGTACTGGTGTCTGACCTCTATGTGGCTCTATAGTGGTGGTAGTTGTAGATTAATACCTGAGCTGGATGTCTACACACTATGTGGTCTTCTTAGGGTGAGTTGTGTGAGGTAAGTCATCCTGAGCTGGTGTCAGACCTCATATGTGGTCTCTATATGTGGTGTTGTAGGTATACCTGATTGGTGTTATGACCTCTATTGATCGGTCTCTATATGGTAAGTGTTGTAGGTATCCTGAGCTGGTGTCTGACCCTATGTGGTCTCCATATAGGCGGTGTTGTAGGTTATTCCTGAGCTGGTGTCTGACCTCTATTAGTCTCTATATGGTGGTGTTGTAGGTTATACCTGAGCTGGTGTCTGACCACTCTAGTGGTCTCTATATGGCGGTGTTGTAGGTTATACCTGACAGCTGTTTCTGACCTCTATGTGGTCTCTATATGTGGTGTTGTAGATTATACCTGAGCTGTGTCTGACCACTATGTGGTCTCTATATGGTGGTGTTGTAGTTATACCTGAGCTGGTTGTCAGACCTCTATGTGGTCTCTTAAATGGTGGTGTTGTAGGTTATACATGAGCTGGTGTCTGACCTCTATGTAGTCTCTATATGGCGGTGTTGTAGGTTATACCTGAGCTGGTGTCTGACCTCTATGTGGTCTCTATATGGTGGTGTTGTAGATTATACCTGAGCTGGTGTCTGACCACTATGTGGTCTCTATATGGCGGTGTTGTAGGTTATACCTGAGCTGGTGTCAGACCTCTATGTGGTCTCTATATGGTGGTGTTGTAGGTTATACCTGAGCTGGTGTCTGACCTCTATGTGGTCTCTATATGGTGGTGTTGTAGGTTATACCTGAGCTGGTGTCTGACCACTATGTGGTCTCCATATAGCAGTGTTGTAGGTTATACCTGAGCTGGTGTCTGACCTCTATGTGGTCTCTATATGGCTGTGTTGTAGGTTATACCTGAGCTGGTGTCTGACCTCTATGTGGTCTCTATATGGTGGTGTTGTAGGTTATACCTGAGCTGGTGTCTGACCAGTATGTGGTCTCTATATGGCGGTGTTGTAGGTTATACCTGAGCTGGTGTTTGGACCTCTATGTGGTCAGGGTAGTGTTGTAGGTTATATTGGCATTAGTATAGTGGCAGCGTACATGTGTCTCTTATTGTAAGAGTGAGGGAACACCTGACCCTGTGATAGGAGTTACATTTTTACTTTCTTGCTGGTGTGTATTTTAGAAGGTGGCGAGGTGCGTGACCAAGGGAAACGTGGAGGGAGATATTGTATGGGGTGTGGGTGGGGGGATATGGATGAAGCTACTTAGCCCTGTGTCTATGATATGTTAGACTGAGACAGACAGATATGTGACTCTCTTGATATTGTACTGCACAATACAGTTCTGTTTTACACACTGTATTATGTGGTACAATGGGCGCATTTATGTCCGAGAGGCCCCAGACCCCCCAGTCCGACACTGCCTGGACTGTTAGGACAACATCTATGAATTCGCATGCAGCATTTTCGTAACTTGGCGCCAACACACTAGTTCTAAAAAGATATAGAGGAGTGTATAATACAACAGTATGAATGAAAGTCTTATACGTCAAACATTTTTGGCGCATAACACTTAAAATTGGCGAATAGAGTGTTATGTACCAAAATTTGTATGGAAATTTCACACCAAACATTGGCACATTTAAATGTGTCGATAGCCGCACATTGCGCCAAGTTTGTCCATGTGCCTGTTCATACATCAATAGAACCGGCAATATATGGGAAAAAAATGGTGAAGGTGAATTCATAGATGATGCATAAAGTGTCTAGAGTCCTGTTTTTAGATTAAAGCAAAGTCACAATCCAAGTTGCTTGAAGCCCAGTGTGAAGTTTCCACAGTTAGTGATGGTTTGGGGAGCTGTATCATCTACTGATTTTGGTCACTGTATGATATCAAGTCCAAGGTCAGTGCAGCCATCTACCAGGAAATTTTAGAGCAGTTTGTGCTTCCCTCTACTGACAAGTTTCATGGATGTGGATTTCATTTTCCAGCAGGACCTGGCACCTGCCCACGCTGCCAAAAATGCCAATACCTGGTTTTATGACCACATTATCACTGTGCTTGATTGCCAGAAAACTTGCCTGATCTAAGCCCCATAGAGAATCTATGGGGTATTGTCCAGAGGAAGATGAGAGACACCAGACCCAAGAATGCAGCTGAGCTGAATGGCACTATCCAGATAACCTAGGCTGCAATAACACCTCACAGGCTGATCGCCTCCATGCCATGCCACATTGATGCAGTAATTCATGCAAAAGGAGCCCCAACTAAGTAAGAATACTTATGCTGTACACACCATTCAGTAGGCCAGAATATCTGTATTACAAGTCCTTTTTTTTTGATTGGTCTTATACACTGTTCAAATCTTCTGATATAATGAGTTTTGGGTTTTCATTCACTGTAAGCCATAATCATCCACATCAAAATAAATAAACACTTGAAATATCTTGTTCTATGTGTAATGAGTCTATTAAAATATCTGGGTTTCTCTATTTGACTTGAATTACAGGTATAAATAATATTTTAATTTATTGAGATGCACCTGTATTCTGTACTGAATGGGTAACTAGTACAGTGACTAGCACAAGGTAGAGGCATTGGTGTAGCGACTAGAAACATTGATGAGCTTGGCTGCTGCATTGAGGGCAGATTCCTTAACGTAATTCAATGGGGAAAAAAAGTGGTTTGAATTCAGGAATATTTCTTTGGCCCTTATAATTTAACAGCCTGGCCTGAGAAATAGGACAATTCTACTATTATACTTAATTTGTCTACGACATTTCCCTTCTGCAGGCTACATCTATATTTTTTTTTATAAAGAACAGGTATCAGCAGCACTCTGTGATTTGTTGCAAATTACTTGTTATTTTATTTAACAATGTGTTTAAGCTCCAGGCAAAAGATTATATTAGCGGTGACATATTCATCATATGACGTTTCGCTCAAGTGACCTTATTAATACTTGTCACATGGAAAGCATACTAGAACTCACTCCATTACAATCCTCTCTGAGTGCCACCCATAAATATGTACTGGATCTATAATTTTTAGTTGTCCTTAGCCAGTGAGTGGAGACTAGCTGCTATGATGTCTCCCATACCACACATACATATGAAGACCCTACTTCCCTATAGCAAACCCTCAGAAGCAAAAGCATGAAACTTCAGTCGTAGTTCACATCTGCGTTGGAGGTTCAGTTCATAATAGACACGATGCCAGAAGGACTCCACTGATTACAATGGAGTCTGTCAGGTCTCTGTCGTGGGTGTCTGATGTTTTAAATAAAAAAAAAGCGCTGCCTGCTTTGCTATTTTAACCATAATTTTTTATGAAATCTGCAACGGAGGCTCTGAATGAAACTTCTGATGCCTAAGCGCTGATTAAGTACTTAGATGAGATGTAACCCTTACTAGAGCTGACTGCTTCTGTCTCTCCAGCCATAAAACTCTCGGTTGCCCACTGTAATCAATGGGCCATCAGTGTAATGTACAAATAACATTGGTCCTATGAAGGAAAAGCTGCCAAACAAAGTGATGTCCCAAGTGGTACACTTCCCTTTTGTTACCATACATACTGTATAACCCATTGATTACAGTGGGCAACCTGGAGTTTTTCATTCATCAAGAGGGGAAGTGGCAATGGCTGGAGAGAAGAGACAGGAAACAGTCAGCTCAACAGTATGTATAAAGTAGCTTCATTGACACATCATTTTTGTTGTTTTTTTTTGGCAAAAATAAGAAAACATCAGCATTTTCTTTATGGTACATTCATTTATTCTGAAGTTTTATCTGCATTGTTGAAGCATTTTTTCTGTGGCATTTTTTTCTTGTAACAAATCATGTGATGTATATATCTTGATTTAATAATTCCAATTTGAATCACATTATTTGTAATATGATAAAGGCCATACAAAATACAAATAGGAAATGCAACACACCTTCACATATGCTTTTTAAGCAGAAAGAAAAAATACAGATGTCTAAAGGAGAAAAACAGCAGAAACTGCTTGAAAAAAGCCACCTAAACAGTTTGCTGTGTAAAAACCTTAGAGGAAAACACAACAAATAACTACACTATTTGTAGCATTTTTCAGAACTCCTCCATAACATGGGAAGCCAGATATATGTGGATCCTCTGGGTCACTGGGAGAGATGGAGATGTAGACCAGAATCTAAGAGGCCGACGGTCCTCACCAGAGCCCCCCAGAAGGCTGGACGGACGTGAAAAAAACCTTTTTTAAACTTTTTTTTTATTATTATTATTTTCCCTAATAAAACAAACTATGTAAAAATGACATAAACATAAAGATGAAAAAACTAGTACAACAGCCGTATCCAAGAAATGAAAGAAACAGCCCAGTCAGGAACAGGTTAAAATGGTTGACTCAAAGTTGTGACCATAACTGTATCAAGATGCTGTAGTGTGACCTAAAGAGGCTTGTCCACACAAGGTACAAATGTTTGTGTGTGATTAGTTGATTGTGTTTGTCTATAGTTGTGACCACAATTTACTGTACAAATCTAGTTCATTCCAAATGGTTCACTTTTTGCAATTGTAATAGAAATGAAAATAATTATTCATCAATTACATGTCATTCTTTATGTCTAATTAAAAAATAAAGGCAACACCTGTTTGTTAGTGACCATTATTATATACTATCAAGTTACATGTACAGTAATCTCTTTACATTTGGTTGTCACATGTCTTATCACTAAAAAAGATACAGATTCTCCTTGCAGAGATCCAGGTAGGGAGTCTTGCAAAACAGTATGCAAAAAAAGAAGAAATTTGAAAAATTGGACTCTAGCGCCCTCTAGTGCCAATGTGTTATATGCACTCCAAAATTGGCTGAGAGCTCATTTTCTACAAGTGTTTGAAAATATTCTTTAGATTCTAAGTATTTTGAATGCATGCACTTTGTTAGTAAGTGGTTTATATGTTTAATTTCTTGTAGCTTACAAACATCCTGTTCAACTCCTCTCTTAAGGGTGAATTTACACACGACAGATTTATTGCAGGTTTTCTGTCTGTCTAAATCATCTGAATAATGCTTGCAAAAAAGCATGTGCTTTCCACTGAAGCAACTTTATTCAGATCATTGAAACTGATTTTCAGTTACAGAAATTTCAGCAACAAACCTACTGTACAGTGGTCAAATGACACTAGATGGCAGTAACTCGCTAAAAATTCATTATAATAGTAAATATAGGTGAACGTGTACAGTAACGTCCATGTACAATGTTCTGTCACTTATATAGGACTAAAGACCATTAGTAAAGTGCACCTGTATGTGTCAGTAAGAGTATGTTCACACGGCATAATCCTGGAGTATATCAATGCGTTCAGTGCGCACCTCTATATGCTGGGTGTTTTAGAAGTACGCGCTGGCCTGTGCCTATTTCTTAAGCGCTGTATGCTGGCCTGTACGTGCCAGGAAGAAGTGACATGTCACTTCTTTTCATGGTGCGTACTGTGCATTGGGGAAAACAGCAGGTAGTCATAGCTCTCAATGTGAGCTATGAATTACCGTATATGCGGGCCATACTTCGGGCGTATTGCAGTGCAATACGCCATGTGAACATGCCTTATGGGTGCTTCCAAACAGTGCATTTTTGGTGCGATTTTGGCAAATGTTTTGTGCAGAAAGGCACAGAATTAATTGCTGTGCATTTCTGCAAAAAAATTCTGCACCAAAAAATGCACCAAAAGCTCCCCACAAGACGCATTGTGTGATAGCACCCTAAGTATGGGGCAGTCATATATATAGTTGATCACCTGTTTTTCTCTGTAGAAATAAGATTATTGAAATCATATATGCATCTGTTATACTTTTATGACAGGCATGTGCTGGAGTTCATTGGATTTTTATGTTGTAATTAGGATAGTAATTTCCCAGGTGATGGAGTCTTAAGAGAAAAGCAAGTATAAAGCTACCACCACAGGCAAACTAGTGGTACCTGACATCTATAAATAGAGTACCTCAGTTCATAAGTCACATGCCTGAATGTAATACTCAACATCAGACACATAACTAGAATTAATGGGGCCCCATAGTAAAACTAAATTGGCCCCTAATAACATGTTCCTTGTTATGAATGGCAGGAATGCTCCATTTCGTCTTCTCCTGCTCATTGGGTCAGCAGGAGCTTCTGTGTTATGTCTGTGTTGTATTGCCTGTGTTTGTTTGCAGTCGTTGTAGGGTGACTGCTCCGGATCTCTGCCTGTCAGGTGGCCTGGCTGCACACCTGAGCTTGTTAGCTACTTCTGTCTCTATAAAGCTCAGCTGAAAATCACAGTCTAATTGCAGAGTATAGACACTTTTGTTCTGTCTGGCTCTGTTATGTTCTTTTTTTTTTAACTATATTGTTTAGTTCAGTTGTGTCAGGCTAAAGTAGATTGTAGTTTTTTTGTCTCAGTTTTGTTTGGCAAAGTTCTGGAGTAAGTAGTTTTTGAGAAAAATTGATTTAGCGTTTGACTAGTTTCTGTTGGGCACTACCCAGGTTTCCCTAAAACTGCTTTCTCTATTAGGGTCAGTTGTAGCTTAGTGACATACAGTATCACGCAAAAGTTAGTACACCCCTCACATTGTTTAAATATTGTATTATATCTTTTCATGGGACAACACTAAAGATTTGAAACTTTGATACAATGTAAAATAGTCAGTGTACAGCTTGTATAACAGTGAAAATTTGGTGTACCCTCAAAAAATAACTCAACACACAGCCATAAATGTCTACACCACTTTCATAAAAAGTGAGTACACAAAAGTGAAAATGGATAAATTGTGCTAAAAGTGTCAATATTGTCACGGTTCATGCCACGGTCCCTGCTATGGACCGTCAGCATGCCCATGTCCCGGCAGCTGCTGCGACATCCTCTGGTGTCCCTGGCTCTGGTCTCTCACCTGTCCCGAGTCCTGCAGCTGTTCCTGCTGGCAGGTCTGAGTCACCATGGCTTCTTCCTGCTCCCTGGCGTCCTGTGCGCACACGTGCTTCCTCTGGGGGCACACACGCAGCACTGCACTGTATTTAAAGAGACAGTGTTCCTGTTCCTGCCCAGTGACCTCTGACCCCTGGCTTCTTAAGGAACTCCTCCATGTGCTCCTGGTCATTTCGTCGATGTGTTTATCCTGCACAGAGCTTGATCCCTTGGCTGCTGTATTGCTGCTGTCTCATTTGTACGTTTACCTGTACGTTTATCTGTTCCTGCTGAACATCTGCCGCTGCACCAGTTTGCTAATACCTGCGGATACCAGTTGCCATACCTAGTCTGCTACCATCCTGGACTGTGCCATACGATCACCAGCTACACCTGGACTGTGCCATACATTTAATGTCGACACCTGCGGTGCCCTGTGTCCGGTCCAGCACCGGCTATCCTGTCCTGCACTTCGGCTACCCACCACGAGTGTTACCATCTGTGCCTGCGGTGGGCCCAGAGTATCCGCCATACCCGGACGTTTCTAGCCATCCCGGTTAGAAAACGTGACATTAAACGAACTGACCATAAAATATGGATCTCGCCGGAGTGACCCTGCCTGACATCATAGCCATGGTGAACCGTCATGGCGTCCACCTCGAGCAATTGTTCCAGAAGCTGCAGACCATCACCACCCGCCTGGACGAAGTGGTGTCTGCACTGGCATCTACTCCGCTACCTGCTGTGGTTCCATCTTCTGCTGCCATGTCCTGTCCCAGCCTGAACCTGCCTCTGCCTGCCCGTTATTCCGGAGACCCCCATACATGTCATGGCTTCCTCAATCAGTGCACAATCCACTTTGAGGTCCTGGCTCACCAGTTCCCTTCTGACTGTGCCAAGGTTGTCTTCATCATCAGCCTGCTCTCAGGTGAAGCCTTGGCCTGGGCCTCACATCTTTGGGAGAAAGGGGATCCGGTGACAGGGGACCTCCAGGAGTTCCTGAGCGCCTCCGGAAAGATCTTCGAGCAACCTGGGCGCAACACTTCTGCTGCATCATCTCTGCTCCGCTTCCGTCAAGGCGACTCTACAGTGGGTCAGTATTCCATCCAGTTCTGTATCCTGGCCTCTGAGCTTGCTTGCTCCGAGGTTGCTGCCTTCTGGGGGGGCCTTGATGGATGCATCAAGGTCGAGTTGGTTGGTCGTGACCTACCTACCACCCTGGATGACCTCATCGCTTTGGCTACCCGGATCGACATCCGTTTTGCTGAGAGTGAGCTTGAGCTACGCCAGCAGCCAGTGTCCTCCCGGCCTCGCAAGCCTCCGACTTGTACCAGAAACCCTGTGTCCACCTCGCCTGACACCTGTATTCCCACAAGATGAGCCTATGGAAGTCAACCACACTCATCTCTCTACAGAGGAACGCACCCGTCGACACAGCCTAAATTTCTGCCTGTACTGTGGTGGTGCCCGACACTACCTTAAGAACTGCCCAGTCCACCCAGCTGCACCCCGTAAACCCGAGTGCCAAGGTTTCGTTGGTGAGGTAACCCCGAATAAAGATGCCTCTGCTCCCCATCTGACCACCGGTCATTCTCCATTTTTCTTCTGTTGCTGGTTATGAAGTTCCTGCTCTGCTGGATTCCGGCTCCTCCGAGAACTTCATCCAATCCGTCTCTGCTGGAGAAGTTCGGCTTGCCTGTCTCCCATCTAGAGAAGCCTCTACATTTCTCATCTATCAACGGGGAGATGCTGAAGGAGCCAGTCCAGTTCCGTACCCTGCCTATGTCTTTGAAGGTTGGAAGTTCCCACCAGAAAAAGTTATCCTTCTATGTTCTGCCAAGTTCGTCTGCTCCAGCCCTGCTCGGGCTTCCATGGTTCCAGCTTCACAGCCCATCCCTGGATTGGAAAACGGGTGAAATTTTCCAATGGGGCAAGCATTGCCATTCACGCTGCCTCAAACCCACCCATCTGGAGCAGTCCCGCCCATCTGCTTCTCTGCCCGTTTGTTCTGCTGTGGCGGTGGGAGAACAGCGAGTGCAAGAAGAGCCTCTGGTCTGTCAAAACACCTCTGATTCCCACCCACCCAACCCCCTGCCTACTGCTTCTGCTTCTGATCCCCAGGTCCAAGAAGTTTTCCGGGACTCTCTGGACACCTACTCTGAAGACAGTTCCTGGGATACTGAGGAGGAGGTGGTTATCCCTGGCTGTTTTGTGTGTGCCTGGCTTGCCCGAAGGGGAGGGCTTAAGGGGGGGTACTGTCACGATTCATGCCGCAGTCCCTGCTATGGACCGTCAGCATGCCCGTGTCCCAGCCGCTGCTGTGACATCCTCTGTTGTCCCTGGCTCTGGTCTCTCACCTGTTCCGAGTCCTGCAGCTTTTCCTGCTGGCAGGTCTGAATCACCATTGCTTCCTCCAGCTCCCTGGAATCCTGTGCGCACACGTGCTACCTCTAGCGACATGCGCACCGCACTGCACTGTATTTAAAGAGACAGTGTTCCTGCCCAGTGACCTCTGACCCCTGGCTTCTTAAGGAACTTCCTCCCTGTGCTCCTGGTCAGTTTGTTATTTTCATGTTGGAATACTGCCCTCCGGACCAGTTTATGAAGGGAGGGGATCATGCCCTGCTTCAGTATGTTACAGTACATGTTGACAGTCATGGTTCCCTTAAGGAACTGTAGCACCCCACAGCCGGCAGCACTTATGCAGCCCTAAACCATGAGACTCTCACCACTATGCTTAACTGTTAGAAAGACACACTTGTCTTTGTACTGCTCACCTGGTTGCCGCCGCACAGGCTTGACATCATCTGAACCAAGTAAGTTTATCTTGGTCAGTGGGCACGGGTTTTCCATAGAGCACCATTGTGCTCATTTTTGGCCGGTTTTTCAGGCGATCTGAAAAACCGCAAACCGCCTGAAAAAACGGCCGAAAACCCGTGCTGTGGTGACATGCCCTTAGTCTCCATTTATCCAGTGCCCTGGATAAAACTGCCACTGCCCCAAACTGTCAATCTGCTCGCAGATTGCATTTGGTCATGATCTGGCAGTATTATTTGGTCCTTAAGTAGTAATATCATTGGGTCTTGGTATTATAGGATATTTTTAGTAAAAATAATACGTATGATATATTTGCTCTATGTGTATTATTTGGAAACTGTTTTACTGTTAGGAACATAATTTTTACTCGGTAAAAATATATGCCGCAGTTCATGATATGGCATGAAATATGCTGTGTGAACCTAGCCCTATTGAGCAAAATGTAACGCAGAGGGCTTGGGCCCACCTGGATGTTTTAGGAACACCTATGGTACTCCATTAAAATCTCCACCAAACTGTGTGCCTGTCTTCATTTGCTCGATGTCCGCTTCCCAAATCATATTGCGGTATCTTTTTCATTCATACGCTTCATATTTCTATATTATGTGACTGCTAGTGTACTTTCCTGTGTTGCTCGTCCACTAATATCATTACAGTCCTTACAGACCCACTTCAACTCCAGGTCAAGTATATCTCAGCACATTTCAGCACAGGTATGGGCACATTAGCCGCCAGGTTACACTCTCCCACTACAACGACACTTCTCTGTCTTCCAGAAGAAGGATTCTCAGCAACTTTCTTCCTTGACTTTGCCATCCTTCTAGTCACTCTGCAGCTTTACTGGGTGCTTGATATGTTCCCTAGTTGCCATAGTCCGAGCATCCCCATGGCCCTACCAGCACAAAGGTCACAGCACGTGTTATACTTCTGACCTCTCTTCTTTGTTACTTCGTCCCTCAGACAGTTCTCCGTTCACAACTCACTGCAATGGTCTTTCCCTCTCCTCTTCTCTCTTGTATACCTGCCACTGTTCTTTTTCTCTCCTCCTCACTGTGAATAACTTCCTGATGGATTGGGATAACCTGTATTTGAACCACAGCTGGCTTGTGGGGGTTACCTCCCAAACCCATGGAAGAGTTAATAAAAGGATGTGAGAGGTTCTTTAAGTAAAGCGGTGCCAGAGTAACATCATAGGAAGCTGCTCCGGTGCCACTGCAGGGGGCAGCCTCTGCAGCTAGACTAAAAAAGTCTAGCTAGGAGCACACTCAGCCTTTTTGGGACGTGCACACTGCCTGGGAGGATGTCAGCTTGGCAAGTATTGTGCTACTGTACTTACCCGCATCTTGCTCCTGTCCTGCTTCCGGCATCTTCAGGCTCCTGCCTCTTCCATGCTCCCTTTCTCCTGCCCTTTGGGGCATGTCTCCTGACCAATGCCTTCTGCCCCCTCCAAAGACAGGCCACAGGGGCCAAGAGTTGCCTTCTTGTTCCCTGTAACTTGCTCCTGCCTCCTGTGGTTTGTCTCCAGTGGCTGCAGTATTATAGGGAGACAGGTTTTACTTTCACTTTGTAACTCAGGAGATCCTACAAAAGGCTGTGAAAAATACCAACTGTGCAGGGCGAGGTGAGTTTACATGTTGCTTCAGCCTCATCCTCCACAGAACACAGACATCTATATTACACTGCAGCTAGTGTAAACATGATGCAGACTTACAAGCTCCCCCTGCAAAGCGGACTCTCCCAGGTCAGAAGCAGTTTGACACAGCTGTCAACATAGTGATCCATCAAGCTGTCAAGTGCCGACTTGGCCCGACTTCAGAGCTGTCATTATTTAATAATGAATTACAGGTGAAATGCTTTGATTTTCCTAATGAAGCATATT
Source organism: Phyllomedusa bahiana (assembly GCA_025379985.1). Classification (NCBI taxonomy): domain Eukaryota; kingdom Metazoa; phylum Chordata; class Amphibia; order Anura; family Hylidae; genus Phyllomedusa; species Phyllomedusa bahiana. The sequence continues at coordinate 46,648 of JAODAL010001685.1, read as the reverse complement.
TGAGAAAGTGTTTGTATTTTAGTCTTCTGTTACTTCATTAGGTTTCTCTGGATGTGATAGGTCCTCTTTAAAGGGAAGGTGTAATCAGAAAATGACTTATTGTTTAACTCATGTTTTTATGTTAAATTTTTTTTTACAAACTTTTGGCTATTTTTTTTTTATTTCCCATATCACTATTAAAAAAAACAAAAAACTGAAATGCTGCGGTTTTTACTTTGGACACTAAGCCTAATTATACTCTGTCACTTCCTGTTCTGCAGAGAAAACTTCTCAGCAGTCTCCTCATTATCAGCACAAGCAGAATTACACTGAAAGGTGATATCAATATGTATAGATAACACAGGATCCACCAGTCACAATAGGAGATGTCACAGTTCACCATCTCCTCCTCCTTGCACACTGACTTCTTCACAGGTTATAGAGCATGCCTAGAAAACTCTCCTATAGAAGTCAATGGGACTGATCCTGTTCATAGGCTGCTATATGCTATGAAGCTGTTGTAAAGCATCTCTCTAAATGCTGTTAAAAGCAGCTCAGGTATGACGGCTGCCACCATAATCATATACAGACACCGAATTGAGAAACGTTAAATAAGAACACAATAAACTGCAAGGGTCATTCTTTCTTCTTGGTTATCATTTTTACACTATATATCAGGACTTGATAAATTTAAAGTCACTTGAGTATTCAATGAGTTTTGGCAAAGTGTACCATGTTTATAATTCCACCAGGGGCTATGCAACCGCCTTATTTTGAGGAATGAGTTTGAAAAGAAGCTCAGTTCAGTAGGTGGAAAGCACTTCTGCACATAGTTTACAAATCAGTTATGAGAAGGGATATAGGCAGAAAGTGGAAGGATAATTAGGGTAAGTTCTAACAGTGTGGTTGGCACCTGTTTAGCGTCAGTATATTTGTTTCAGCCAAAACCTGGGATGGCTCTTATCAGTAAGCAAAGTGTTGGATGGGTGCTTACTCCCCATGTTCCAGGCCAGGGTTTAGCTGGCCTTTTTAATTCGGCTAGTCAGCTGACCAGGTGTTCTGCTACACAGGTTAAAGAGTTTTACCTGGAAAGGAACCCAGTAGAGATATCCAGGAGCTCACATACTGTCAGTGGATGACTACAAGGTGTAGTGAGGGTAATCCAAATTGTGTAAGTCAGCACTCAGACGAGCAGGAGTTTATTTTCTGTTTTGTTTATGTTTGACACATGTTGCATGCTGTAATACCTGCTGTGCTAATAAAACTCGGGAGGATCCATGTTTGAACCCAGAAAACCTGTCTTTGTCTCTGTCTACATTGGACACTACTGCGATCCCAGAGTGAAAACCGCTACACCGGATCCTTCTTAATAAGTGGTTCTCCATGTTTTTTACCCGTTAGGATATATGGGGCATACCGATTATTAGTACCCAGATGCAGAACTTTACATTTATCTACATTGAATCTCATTTGCCAGGTGGATGACTAAACACTCAGTGTGTTGAAGTCGGTTTACAATTTATCACGTCTTCAGCCGGATGTTATCAAGGACATTGATTAAACCCGGGTCCACTGATGAGCGAATCAATTTTTTCCTTTTCTATACAGTTGAAACCAGAAGTTTACATTCACTATAATAAAAAGACACATATGCATTTTTTTCACTATCTGACACGAAATCAGAATAAACCTTACCTGTTTGAGGTCAATTAGGATTACCAAAATTATTTGTATATGCCAAAAGCCTGAATAATGAGAGATAATTTTTTAAGGCATTTTTATTACTTTCTGCAAAGTCAAAAGTTTCTATACATTTCATTATTATTTGGTAGCATTGCCCTTCAACTGTATGACTTGGGTCAAATGTTTTGGGTATCCTTCCACAAGCTTCTCACAATAGTTGGTAGGAATTTTGGCCCATTCCTCCTGACAGAATCTGTGTAACACCTGCCTTATCACACCTGCCTTTTAGGCTTTGCCCATAAATTTTCAATAGGATTGAGATCAGGACTTTGTGATGGTCACTCCAAAACATTGAGTTGGTTATCCTTAAGCCACTTTGTAACCAGTTTGGCAGTGTACTTTGGGTCATTGTCCATTTGGAAGATCCATTTTCACCCAAGCTTAAACTTCCTGGCTGATGTCTTGAGATGTTGCTTCATGATGACATCTATTTTGTGAAGTGCACCAGTCCCTTCTGCAACAAAACAACCCCACAACAAGATGCTGTGACCTCCGCTTTTCACAGTTGGGATGGTGTTCTTAGGCTTCCAAGCTTCTCCCTTTTTCCTCCAAATGCAACGATGGTCATTATGGCCAAACAGTTCAATTTTAGTTTCGTCAGACCACAGTACATGCCTCCAAATATGTAGGTCTTTGTTCCTGTGTGCATTTGCAAACATTGTTCTGGCTTTTATATGTTTCAGCCCAAGTTGATACAGAATTCGTTTCACTGTAGATAATGACACAATATTACTAGCTTCCGCCAGCATCTTCACAACATCTTTTGTTCTTGGGTTGATATGCACATGTCGGACCAAAGTATATTCATCTCTGAGACACAAAACCCATCTCTTTTCTGAGCGGTATGATGGCTGGACATTCCCATCTTGTTTGTACTTGCATATAATTGTTTGTCCAGGTGAACGAGGCACCCTCAGGTATCTGAAAATTGCACCCAAGGATGAACCATACTTGTGCAAGTCCACTAATCTCTTCCTGATATCTTGGCTGATTTGTTTAGACTTTCCCATGATGTTACACACAGAAGCAGTGTGTTTCTGGTGTGCAATAAAAAATAGATCCACAAGTGTGTTTCTAATGAACTCAGATGTTGCCATCAGAAGCTTCCAAAGACATGACATCATCATATGGGCTGTCCCAAATTATTTAAAGGCATAGTAATCCTAGAGTATGTAAACTTTTGACTTTGCAGAAAGTAATAAAAATGCCTTAAAAATTTCTCTCTCTTCTTATTCTGGCATTTGGAAAATATAAATAATTTTGGTAATCTTAATTGACCTAAAACGGGTAAGGTTTATTCTGATTTCATGTCAAGATAGTGAGAAAAACATACACGTGTCTTTTTATATAGTGTACGTAAACTTCTGGAATAAGACATACTTTTTAGAACTGTGCATGTGTGTCATTTAAAAAAATCTCAAGAGACCATCATGTAAAAGAATAAAATACATTGTTACAGTATTTTATTATATTATATTGTACCAATAATACATATATATCTGTATCAGCATATCGCAATGTATAGTATATTGGTATATTGTAAACGGACTCAGAGACAGGTGGGTGGGGTGGCTTTAAGCTATCATGTCACAGACCTCTGCCTCATTCTGACTCCGGAGCAGTATAAGAATGGCCACGTTTCCTGTTTTATTTTGTCTAAAGAAGCAAAATGCGTCACTTTTATGGAATAAAGAAACCTTACTACGCCACTACAGCGTTGGAATTCTTCTAAGAGCGTGAGCACGGTAAGCAGGATCGTTTCTGAACACTTTCTGTGTTCATCTTCAACAAAACTTGTTGCCCTGCTGAACCACGGAATAATACAGCTCCGCATGGTGAGCAATATGCTACTGTGCAATTTATAAAATACCTACGGTGTTTCACTATGGTTGAGCTCTGTTTTCTTCTTATGTTTTTCCACTCGTATTGGAGTTGATCCTTAACACGACAATAGAGTGAGCCTATTAAGAAAAGTATCTTTTTTGTTACCTGGGCATTTACTGTTAGGATTGGTGGGTGGTGAACACTGGATCCAATGCTTTTCTTAATATCTACTTTGCTCTAATACATTGAAAACAGAGGCTCTTAGGTTTCAGAATCAAATATTAGACAACTGCTTGAAAAGCTGTGTGAAAACGAATTCTGTTGGGGTTTAGGCCTAATTTTGTTGTAGATATCCAGCAGAGTGTAAGAAATTTGGAAGCTTTTCAGGTCCCGTTTCTTTCAGTTTTCTTTTGGCCATTATAGTCTGACATGGATGTTCAGAATTTAGTCAGTTGTGAATTTCAGTTACTGGGTGAAGCTGTGAATCGTGAATGAGCAGAACAGAGGTAAAAAATATGTCACATTAACAACTTCTGGCATCATATTTTCTTTCTCTAGGGCTGTAGCTATATATCTATAACAACATCTGCAATATTAACATTTTAGGTAAAGTGAAATACATCACATATACGTAAACATAGGATTGTTACAAATACATTGAGAAATGGAAGGGGAGCAATGACAACTCTCGATACCTTCTGGAAATGTTCATTCAGATCCTGTAACTCTGAGAACCAAGATCTGTGAATTCTTAAAACAAGCAGTTTTAATGTTACTATCAGCCTGCCAAAACTGCACCATATGTAGGTAAGGGTGCTTTCACACAGTGCGTTTTTATGCGTTTTTTTTTTTTTTTGCAGAAATGCATAGCATACATTGATGTGCATGTCTGCAAAAAAAAAAAAAAAAAACGCACCAAACACGCATCAAGAAGCGCACTGTGTGAAAGCACCCTTAGGCCGAGTTCACACGGCTTATTCACGGCATAATTGCGGGACGGATTTCTCCCACAATTACGCTGTGTGCTCGGCAGCGGGGGCGGGGCGGAGGGGGGTGGAAGCTCGCCGGCCCCATAGACATCCATTATCCATGGGGCGTATACCGCTGTGAATAATTGACATATCACTTTCTCCCCGCTCGGTGTATTGTGCGAGCAGGGAGAGGAAACGTAATTCATAGTTCTCTATGAGAACTGTGGATTACCATAATGACTGGGTTGGATTTCAGCCCGTAATTCACGCAGTATGGCGCGAATTACGGGCTCAAATCCGTCCCAAAATAAGCCGTGTGAACATTGACTTAGTGTGATTTTAAACTGACTTCAGCTATAAGCAGATTAATTGTTAATGGCTGTGAAGAAAAAAGGCCCTACTTACTGCTATAGACACAGATCAAAAATCCATTCCCAGCAGGAAGCAAAAAACCCATAGTACCACATTGGAGAAGTTGTACACGTACAAAAAAGTGATTAAATAGCCACTCACACACCTACCTACTTGTTCATGAGAGCAGTGCCCGTCTAGTAATACAGCTGACTAGTGCAAAAACAGGTTCAAAAACAGTTCACACAATATCATACTGGCAAGATTGCACAAGTGCCAAACACTGGTAAACAACCACTAACACATCTACTATTCATGAGGACAGTGGCCACGCTTAGCACTAGATTTGCACATACATGTGGTTATATTTAGTGTACCATGCTGGCTTATAGTCTAGTAGTGACACCCATACTATTCAATCAGGTGGGCTGCCTAACAAATTCCAGTTATACAACATAAGATATTGGCATCCCATACTCCCTAAATCACATGATGTTTTTGTTGATAGTTTGTTGAAAACACAGAGGCTCACACCCCAAGTTAAGGGTCCTCTCCTGATCTTGCAAGTCTCCACACAAACTAAGGAATGTGCTCCTCAGCCCACCTGATTGAATAGTATGGACATCACCAATGGGCTATAATCTAGCATGGTGCACTATATTATACATAACTGTATGACTGCCACTCTATTAAAGTCTTATCTATGTAAAAACCTGATACTATGCGTCCTCCTGTGAATAGTTGCTTAATGGTGATTTGTACATCAGCAATCTCCCCTGTATGGTATAGTGGCTTTTCTGTATTCTGGTGTGAACTGGTTTTTAACCCCTTTCTGACAGCCTGTCATCTTTTTTTGCTTTTTTTTTGTCTTTTTCCTCCCCTATCCTACCTTCCAAGAGCCAAAACTTTTTAATTTTTCCTTCTACAAAGACATATGAGGGTTTTTTTTTTGTGCTGGGCTAGATGCACTTTTTATGGTGCCATTGACCGTACCATAGAATATACTAGAAAGCCTAAAATCTAAGTAGGGTAAAATGTGAAAAAGCATACTTGCGCCATGTTTACAGGTGTTTTGTTTTTATGGTGTGCTTTCTTTGGTATAAATGATGTATTGTCTGCATTGTACAAGTTGGTATGATTCCGTAAATATCAAATATGTAGGGTTTACCAAATGTTTTAGTACTTTAAAAAAAAAAATTCTTTAATTCCTACATTTGCGTTGCAACACTATTTTCTGTAGCCAATAACTTTTTGGTTTTTCCACCGATGGACCTGAGTGAGGGTGAATTTTTTTTCGGCTGAATTGTTTATTGGTATATTTTGGGTAATTGTTTTTGATCACTTTTTAAATAAAATTTTTTAGTGTTTTGGAATTTCCCACATCCAGTGTATGGGATAAATTATGTTATTTTTTAATAGACCATCTTTTCGACGACAAACCAAATTTTGTGTAATTTTTTATTTTTTATTTTAAAATGGCAAAAGGGGATGATTTAAATTCTTACCATTTTTTATTTATTTTTTATTTTTTAAAACTTTTTTGTTTACTTTTCTCATTTAGTTCCTTTAGGATACTTGACCACTAGGGGGCTCGATTGTTTGCACACCCTTTTGCATTATATAAATACTGAAGAAGGGTGTACTAAGATCTACATCGCAAAGGAGAAACCCCTAAAATCCATTTGGTAAGGGGTTAACCTATGTTTGCACCAGTTAGGTGTGCAAGGGTAGTCCCGAGGCGGCTTCCCCTATGAATAGAGGTTGTGAGTGAAATTTCCAGAAATTTTTAACCCGTACAATCTTCCATACAGCACTGGGGGGTCTTTTTTCCTCCCTTTTACAGTGAGAATGGCCTTTTTCTGAAATTATAAGTAAATATTATCCCATTTATCGCTAAAGTATTTGTAAACTGTTGAATTATAAATGTCACGGTTCATGCCGTGGTCCCTGACTTGGACCGCGGACATGCCCATATCTCTATCCCTGGCCCCATACCCGTTTTTCTGCTTTCCCCGCTGTGTCCTTTTTCTGAGTATGACCTGCTGTGTTCCTCCTGTAAACTGCCCGCTCCCAGTGGATGTGCCGCCTGCTGGTCTGTATTTATAAGGACAGTGTCCGAATCACCTGTCCAATGACATACGACCCCCTGGGATATAAGGAGTTTCCTGCCTCTGCTCCAGTATCAGTTTATTAATGTCCATCTGAGCTCCTGATCACTGCTACTGGTTTCTGTTATTCCTGTGTTAACCCCATTTTACCTGCAGCTGACCCCGTGTTACCCGCTTCTACTCCCGCTGTTCCTGCTGTTGTACCAGTTAACTCCGGCTGTTCCTGACATTGCACAGTCATTTGGCGTTACCAGATGTTTACCATCTTTTTACCTGCGGGGACCTGTTACCTGCTAGGGTTATGCACTTTGTACCGCCTGTTATTGTCCCAAGGACTGGGTTTTCCCTGCCTAGCCTACCCTTTGCTGTGACCCTCACCTCGCGGGACCCGGGTGCCCTTTTTCTGTAGTCGCTGCCACCGAGGGTAGAGCCACCATCTCACTCAAGGGCCCCCCCCCAACCGCAATCCCCGTTCAACGTGTTCCACGACCAAAGAAACGTAAAAATAAAAAATACTATCCAAAACCCTGGAATGGGGATGCATTATTAACCCACTTCTGGGTCTCTCAGGGCAGTGATCTTATACACATTTTCACTCAAAAAATGGCAATGTATGGGCAAAAGGGAATGGACCCAGGGATGGAGCCAGACAGTGTTAGCTCTGTACAGAACACGTGCTCCTGCATAGAACAATGCAGCACATTTATCTACAGTGGACAAGCCTGTCTGAAGAATCGGGCTTAAGCTAATACCACCAGAATCTTGTGTTCTTGAGGGAATTTTTGTATTAAAAAAAGTAGCCCTTGGCACATCTTGAAGGCCTTACCAATATTACCCAACTCATGCTGGAACAAGTGGTGCAGGTGCTTCATCAATATGACACTTAGGGCTACATGTATGAAAGCTGTTTAGGTCTAAGACTTTCCTTGGTGCTCATAGCAACCAGTCAGAGCACCCTTTTCATTTTTTCAGAGCACTCTATGAAATTGAAGGGTATAGGTTGCTATGGGCAACAAAAAAAGTCTTAGACCTACATGTGGCCCCTTAATTTTTTTTATTTCAAAAGAATTTTTTCCCCGCATAGTAGGAAAAATTAGGGCATACAGAACAGAAGCTAATCATTTTAGTACTTGAATATCACTTTAGACCTGAAAACAAACCACAGCTCCAGAGCCCATTACATGAGTCTTTATTACAAGGAAATGATGTTGTGTGCCCCCGTTTAGGAATTTATATTGCAGCCCATTTCAAAGTGTAATAGAACAGAACGCTAAGGAAATGCAATCGCTTTTGGAAAACAGAGTCGATCTCAAGTTACAGGCCGTGATTTTCCACAAATGGAATATTCCATTCTCAACACATATTACAGACAGTAATCACAGTCACGTAACAGTCAAAACACAAACTTATTTAACCAGCTGATGTTATATCCCCATGATGAATTGAACTCATGAAAATGGGTTCAGACATGAATCATGTAGCAGATAGGCGTGCTGTCATTGTCCTGAACACTGGAAAAGATAATGAGAAATTGCTTGTGTTTCCAGTGATGGTATTAACTTTGAACGTATCTAAAATGTGAAAAATGAATCATTCTTACAATAAATAAATCATATTTCTTTTAAGAACGCAGATAACAAACATGGCAAGACATCGTGCTTTATATCTTCCTGACTATCAGAACAACTTACTATTACTCAAAAATAATGTACTAGGCAAAAATGGATATGTCCCAACATTGTGTAATAGACTTCCCCTTTTGGAGAGCATATTTAACAGGGAGACATGAGACTATAGGTATATTATTAGAGATGGGCGAATTTCTCGAAATTCGGTTCGCTCACTTCGCCGAATTTCCCGACAAAAAATAACTTCGTTCCGAATTACTTCGGGATGAATCACGTCAAAAAACAGCTATTTCCCGGCTGCACAGAGCCTGCAGGGTGCTGTAGAACGTTTTGCCATGCTTAAATATGCAGAAGGAGCTTGGTTTGGTCTTCATACAATGTTGTGTCTTAGTATGACACGCAGATGACTGCCGCCGCTCTTAGAATCGCTTCACTATAAAATTCCCTGGGCTCTTAAGAGGGCAAAACTGACCAAAAAACTGAAGGGGGAATGTAGCCTGATAAAATCATGGCAGAACCAGCTGGAAAAAAACAAGCTGGGGGCTCAGGTGGCAACATCAGTGACTTAGTGTGGAGGGGACGGCGGCAGCCACAGCAGCATGAGGTCAGAGAGTGGCACAATGACATTCTGGAGGTGGCAAAAACCGGAGTAGGCCGCAGAGTAGCACAATGACACAGGGTGGAGTTGACTGCATCAACAGCAGCATGAGGTCAGACAGTGGCACAATGACATTCTAGAGGTGGCAAAAAAAGGAGTAGGCCACAGAGTCGCACAATGACACAGTGTGTAGGTCATGGCAGCAGCCACAGCAGCAGCATGAGGTCAGACAGTGGCACAATGACATTCTGGAGGTGGCAAAAACAGGAGTAGGCCACAGAGTGGGACAATGACACAGTGTGTAGGTCACGGCAGCAGCCACAGCAGCAGCATGAGGTCAGACAGTGGCACAATGACACAGTGTGTAGGTCACGGCAGCAGCAGCATGAGGTCAGACAGTGCCACAATGACATTCTGGAGGTGGCAAAACAGTAGTAGGCCCCAGAGTGGCACAATGACAGAGAGTGTAGGTGAGGGCGGCAGCAGCATTAGGCCAGAGAGTGGCACAATGACAGAGTGTGTAGGTCACGGCAGCAGCCACAGCAGCAGTGGGTAGAAGGGGCACAATGAAAGTGTGTAGGTCACGGCAGCAGCCAAGAGCACTGGGGTCAGAAGTGGCACAATGACATTTGGATGGCAAAAACAAAGAGGCCAAATGGCACAAGCACAGTGTGAGTCACGACAGCATCAGCATGAGGTCAAACAGGGCACAATGCATTCTGGAGGTGGCAATACAGTAGAGGCCACAGGGGTGCACAATGACAGGATGGGGACGGCGCGCACATGAGGTCAGACAGGGGCACAATGACATTCTGGGGGGGAAAAAAAACTGGAGTAGGCCACAAGGGGGACAAAAAGGGGAGTGGGGGTGACCGGGCAGAAACATGAGGTCGACAGGGGACAATCAGATGTGTGGGTCACGGCAGCGCCACAGCACAGCATGAGGTCAGAAAAGGGCACAATGAAAAGTGTGTGGTCAGCAGCAGCCACAGCAGGCAGAGGTCAGACAGGGGAAAAATGAATTCTGGAGGTGGCAAAACTATGGGCCACAGAGTGGCAAAATGACACAGGGGATTTGATGGCATCAACACAGCATGAGGCAGACAGTGGAAAAATGACATTCTAGAGGTGGAAAAAAAAGGAGGGGGCCACAAAGGGGCACAATGACACAGGTTTTAGGCATGGCAAAACACCACACACAGCATGGGGTCAACAGGGGCACAAGACACAGTTGAGGCACGGCAGAGCCACAGCAGCAGCATGAGGTCAGACAGGGGCACAATGACCAGTGGGAGGTCAGGCAGCAGCAGCAAAAGTCAGGCATGGCACAATGACATTCGGGAGGGGCAAAACAGAGTAGGCCACAGAGTGGGAAAATGACAAGTTGTAGGTCACGGAGCAGCCACAGCACCATGGGGCAGACGGGGGCACAAGGGAAGGTGTAAAGGTACGAACCCAAGCAGCAGAATGAGGTGACAGGGGACAATGACACAGTTGTGGGTCAGGGCAGCATCAGCAGGGGCAGACAGTGGCACAAGACATTCTGGAGGTGGCAAAAACAGTGTGGGCCCACAGAGGGGCCACAATGACAGAGAGTGGAGGTGACGGCGGAAAGCAACAGCATGGGGTAGAGAGTGGCCAATGACACATTGGATTCTGGCCCACAACAAAGCAGCATGGGGTCGACAGTGGCACAAGGAACAAGTGTGGGGGTGGGTGGCAATCCATCCCGTAAAGATGGTTGTGGCAATGGAGAAACTGTCGCAGATGTTGGCACAGGCGGGGGGGCGGGATCAGAATAGGGGCTAGGGAGGTAGTTTGAACCCCAAACCCTTTCTACAGGTTTTGGGGAGGCGCATGGCTGATGTAGTCTGACCCCCCAAGGCATTGGGGTTTTGGGGAAAACCTGGCCGATCCACGCCTGATTTTATTTTCAAAGGTCATTTTTCCACATTTCCCGTGGACAAGCGGGTTCTCCGGGGTAACGAAGGCCCCCGCTGCACTGAACACCCCCGCCCCGATGCCACATACGGCCGGGGGGGACAACTTCTCCCCTGAAATCGGCAAGTTGCGGCCCACATCCCTTTGCTGCCCGTATCCAGCAATCTTCTAATAGGGGGGCGAGGCTTCCCAAATAGGGCCCCCACCTCTTGTTTTGGGTCGCCCAGGTCCTGCTGCTGGCGACTGCCCCCCTCACTAGGGGGTGAAGGAAGCTGCTCACATGACTCCAATTAGGGTTCTGCTGATGGAGCAGTACTGCTCCGACCCCCCCCCTTCCCCCCCCAGCCGGGCAGAGTACATAGGTGAAGAAACCCCCCCGGGAGACCCCGTCAGGGGGGACGATGCCCCACATAGGGGGCGGCCAACTGACTAAGGAGGGTTTCCCTATTATTTGATTTGTCCTCCCCCTTTAATAGCTGGGAAAAAAAGGGTCCCATTTTGGACCGGGAGCGAAGGGCCAATAGGGTGGGGAGGCCTCAACAAACGGCGGTGTCACGCCATGAGCACCCCTGGCTGACATCAAAGGGTTACAAGGGGGAGTCTCCGTCCGCCTGGTCATCAAAAAATCCCAAAGGCCTTTTTTGTTCATACAGTCGGTCCAACATGTGCACTGGAATTCCAACGGGTGGAAACATCGCATACAATGTTTGGGGGGGGCCCCTTTTCCGCTGCAAACCCCAGGGGGTGTTCCTGGGTTTTTAGGGAAAGGATGAAGTATGCACATTTTCCCGGCCATTTTCAAATTTTTTAAATCGAGGAAGACTCAAGAAAACCCTTTTCACAACCAATTTAACACCCCCATGCAGGGCGATGGACCATCCCTCCTCGGGGGGCAGCCGGGGCACCTGTTCCTCCCATTTTCGTCCCCCGGTTCCCATTTGAGTTGGCGCGGAAAAGCCAACAACATTTTTTGCCTTTACCGGAGCATTCCTCCCCTGGTATTTCTTCGCCAAGGAAAGCCAGGTGTAGAAACGGGGGACACCCCCTGTGCCACACTTTGGGGATGATGGAGCATACTTGTGGGGGCTGAGGGTTTGGGGGTGGGAGGGGGGAGGAGGGGGACATTGGCGCAGGGGCCCAGTTTGACAACGAGAGGAAAACGCTGTCTCCGTCCAAGTTGTTGGGGTGTGGGGGGGGGAAGCACATTCACCCGTGGGCCGTAAAGGGAACATGTACTGGCCCTGACCGTAGTTAAAAGCTCCAAAGTTGGCTGCCATGCACCTTGGGAAAAAACCGATAAACTCAAGGACTGGCCCCCCCCTCTGTTCTACATATTTAGAAATGCTGGACTTTTCCTTTTTGGAAAAAAAATTACGGGTTGGGAAACCCCCATCTCGGCTCGGGAAAGCCTTATTCTTGAACGGTGCAGAGTCCACCATTTGGAAAGGGAGGGATTGCAGCACCAACAACTTGGACAGGAGTACGGTCAGCTTCTGCACCTTAGGATAGTTGGACGCATACTGTTGTCTCTTTCCAATCGCCTCGCTGAACGACTGCTGGCGCCATGAGTAGCGAGGAGCAGGAGCATCTTGACCGGGAGATGATGTCAAAGAGAAACGGCTCCCTTCTGCAGAGGTGGAGGAGCCTTGACTGGCTGCAATGGCATGCGTGCCACTGGGCGCTGCTGCTGCTGCTGTTGCTGCGGCGGCAGGATGGACCACCACATCTGAGCCACGTTTCTCCCAGGCCACCGGATGGTGATGCTGCATGTGTTGACGCAGGGCCGTGGTGCCAACGTTAGCTCCCTGGCCACGCTTCACTTTCTGCCTACAGATTCTAGATATACCCATATTCGGCTCCTCCGCTGTCTTAGCAAAGAACTGCCACACCGCCGAGTATCGGATTTTACCACCAACGCTCCGCACTGAGTGTCTACTGCCGCTGCTGCCTCGTTGAGCCCTTGTGCCGCTACTTTCTTGGACCTGCAAAGCGGGTTTTTTACCCCATGGCCGCTTGACTCCCGACCTCACACTGCTGCTATCCTGCTGACTCACGGCCACACGACCCACTTGCTGGCTGCGCCGCTGCCTGACGCGCAAGCTGACGCCCTCTTCTTCTGACGATGATGAAGCCCTTGCCTCACCCGGCTCCCAAGTGTGGTCGGCTACATCATCATCTATTTGTGTTTCATCGTCACTGCTGTCCTCATCACCGGTCTTGGTATGCAGAGGCTGACCCCTCACAACATGACCTCCAATGCCACTCTCAACATCTATACTTTGCCGCCTACTGCAAGAAGCAGGGGATATTGGCCCCATTTCTTCGCTGCCAAGTAGCTGCTGACTGCCCTCCTCAAATTGTTCATCCTCGCTATATAGTGGCGCTGAGCCCAGACCACATAGTAGATCTCTGGCTGAGGGAACCGGATGGGACAGAGGCGGGTTGAGGACAGGTGAGGGCCGCTGACCCGCTCCCGGGCCATGCCAACTAAGGGTTGTGTTTGACGTTCCCACTGACTCTTGACTGGGGTTGTCAGATGTCATCTGGGAGGAAGTGGATGACCCTTGGTAACCCTTGGATATAAATTGCGCTCCACAAATGGGCAGTAAAATTGACTTGTATGTGCCGTTTAAAAACTCTGTGTATTTTACTGAATATAAAAGCACAAACAGGCTTAATTAACCTTTGGATATGAATTATGCTATAGAATTTCTTCTGTGGCGGGTGAAAAACAAAGTTTTCTTTTACTGAGTACAACTGCAGAACAACGCTTAATTAACCCCTGGATGTAAATTGTGCAAAAGAATTGAGCAACCAAAAACTAACGAGCTTTGTAGCGTGTTACAATGGCGTGTTTTCTACGCTACACAACAAGAGAAAAAATAGTAATTAACCTTCGCTTGTGAATTAGGCTGCAGGAAAAATGTATTTTTTGGCGGTGAAAGACATTTTTTTTTTCACCACAGCAGAAAAACAACGCTTAATTAACCCCTGGATGTAAATTGCGCCAAACAATTGAGCAACCACAAACTACGAACTTTGTAGTGTGTTACAATGGCGTGTTTTCTACGCTACACAACAAGAGATAAAATTGTAATTAACCTTCGCTTGTGAATTAGGCTACAGGAAAAATGTATTTTTTGTTGATGAAAGACGGTTTATTTTTGTCACCACAGCAGAAAAACAACGCTTAATTAACCCCTGGATGTAAATTGCGCAAAAGAATTGAGCAGCCACAAACTACGAGCTTTGTAGCGTGTTACAATGGTGTATTTTTTACACTACACAACAAGAGAAAAAATTGTAATTAACCTTCGCTTGTGAATTATGCTACAGGAAAATTGTATTTTTTGACGGTAAAAAAGACGGTTTATTTTTGTCACCACAGCAGAAAAACAACGCTTAATTAACCCCTGGATGAAATTGCGCAAAAGAATTGAGAAACCAAAACTACTACTTTTACGTGTTACAATGGCGTATTTTTGATGCTACACACAAGAGAAAAAAATTGTAAAAAACCTTTCGTTTTGTAAATTATGCTACAAAAAAATTTTGTATTTTTTAGCGGTGAAAAAGACGGTTTCTTAGAGTACCACAGAAAAAAAACAACGCTTAATTAACCCTGGATGTAAATTGCGCAAAAGAATTGAGCACCACAAACCAGCTTTGTAGCGTTTTAAAACGGCTATTTTTGACGTACACAACAAGAAAAAAAATTTAATTTAAACCCTTAGCTTGTAAATTTATGTACAGGAAAAATTTTTTTTTTTGGGGGGAAAAAAAAGGGTTTCTTGGAGTCACCACAGCAGAAAAACAACGTTTAATTAACCCCGGATGTAAATGCGAAAAGAATTTGAACACCACAAAACTACTAGCTTTGAGCGTGTTAAAAATTTGCGTATTTTGACGCTACACAACAAGAGAAAAAAATTGTAATTAACTCCTTCTGAATTATGCTAAAAGGAAAATTGTTTTTTTTTTGGCGTGAAAAAGACGGTTTTTTGAATCCCCACAGCAGAAAAAAAAAATGTTTAAATTTAAACCCCCCGGGATTAAATTGCGCAAAAGAATTGAGCAGCCACAAACTACTCTTTGTAGGTTTTACAATGGGTTTTTTTTGACGCCCAGAACAAGAAAAAAAATTTTAATTAACTTATTTGTAAATTTTAGCTACGGGAAAATTTTATTTTTTGGGGGAAAAAGCGGTTTTTGGAGTCACCACAGCAGAAAAACAACGCTAATTAAACCCCTGGATTAAAATTGCCAAAAAATTGAGCACCACAAACACTACTTTATGCGTGTTACAAGGGTATTTTTGAGCTAAAAACAAGAAAAAAATTTTTAATTTAAACCCTTCGCTTGTGAATTATGCTACAGGAAAATTGTTTTTTTTTGGGGGTGAAAAAGGGGTTTTTTTGGGTCACCACAGCAGAAAAACAATGTTTAATTAACCCGGGATGTAAATTGCGCAAAAAAAATGAGCAGCCAAAAAACTACTACTTTGTAGCTGTTACAATGGGTTTTTTTTGACGCTACAGAAAAAAGAAAAAAAATTTTAAATTTAAACCTTGCTTGTGAATTATGCACAGGAAATTGTTTTTTTGGGGGTTTTAAAAAAGACGGTTTTTTGGGAGCACACAGCAGAAAAACAACGTTTAATTAACCCCTGGATTAAATTTTGCGCAAAAGAATTGAGCACCCAACAAACTACTAGCTTATAGCGTTTACAAGGGCGTATTTTTGCGCTACAAACAAGAGAAAAAATTTGAAATTAACCTTTCGCTTGTAAATTTATGCTACGGAAAATTGTATTTTTTGGGGTGAAAAAAAACGGTTTTTTGAGCACCACAGCAGAAAAAAACGTTTAAATTAACCCGGGGATGTAAATTGCCCCAAAAAATTGACAGCCAAAAAAAGAAGTGGTATTTTATTGAAAAAAACCGTTTTTTTAAATGAATACAACAGGAACGGCTTAGACCCCCCTTGGATTTTCAATTCTGTGAGCAATAGGATTTTAAAATGTATATGCAGCTGACGGGACCACACGGGATTTCAGATCAATCCCCCACAAAATAGAAATAGAACTTTAAGAAAACAGTCTCTGAGAAAGTGAGACACCCCACAGAAATCGCGTATAAAAATCATTCTCACAAAGCGTTTACAAGCCGCGGCAGCCCTTTCCCCTATCAGTACAGTGAGGGGAATGTGACCCCCCCCTCGTCGCCCCCGGATTATTTTAGGCGGTGACTCCGAATCCCCCCGGGTTCTAATTGGCTTCATCTCTGCACTGTCATGCGGGCTAGCCCTTCTTCCCCCCAGAGTGCTTTGCCCCAGTAACGCCATGTGCTCGCAGCCTTTTTAAAAAATCAAAAGCACACTTCTTTTAAAAAACCGAATCCCCAAAGTTCGACTTCGTTCAGAACCGAAGTTTTCCTGAAATTCTAAACGAATTCCACTTCGTTAGAATCAATTCGCCCATCTCTATATATAATATACAGGCAGTCCCCAACTTACAACGTTCCGACTTACATCTATCTCATAGCTACAAATAGAGATTTATTGGGGCGTGGCTGAGCCTGCTGATATTACACAATGAGTCATGTCCCATTATACCATTGGAATGTCACAACCCTTCCTCTGCCCCCTGCATCTACCATCCAACACAGCACAGCAGCTCTTTTTTACTTTCCGACCGCCCACCCGCATTGCACTTGAAACCTCCATCTTCAGACTAGCAAAACAGCTCTCTCTCGCACCACTCTGGTCTTGCACTTTCAGAAAGTGGACATGCAGGAGCAACCCTCTATGGAAGGCCCTACATGACCTGGCTCACCGCCTTTGTGCAGGTGTTAGAGGTGGACGAGGACAAGCAACCCACTCAGATTCTTTTGTATTGTGGGGAGAGACGATGTGGGACTCTGTGCTGTGTACCGATGTATAAATAACAAGACACGACAACAGCTGACCAGGAGAACTGAGGCTTTACTTCTTTTCTTCCTCCAGCAACGACAATTGCAGAACAATCCTGTCGCTCGTATTGAGACTCACACAGCTCCTGAAGCAATCACATGCCCGCAGTACCCGAGGGGCTATCCTTCCCGCCGCCTCACTGCTAACCCTTCTCCAATACGCTCTGGCCAGAGGGCGAAGTTCTGCCCCGGCTCCCTCCCGTCTTGCTTGCTTGAAACACTAGAACTATTTACAGGTTTCTCCAAGGCTTCCTACCCTTCTCCTTGCCTTTCCAGGTATATCTGCATCCTCTCATCTCCCAACCGGGATGATAAGGATACTCTCTGCTCCCTCTCAGGCAGACTTCTCCCAGACTTACTACATGTCTCACTATATATTCAAATCCCCCGCTGCTGGCAGCTAACCCCCCTTCTGCTTCTCAGAGATTCAGCTCCCTATTGGCTGGGCAGTATGACCCTGTTGTAGGCAGATTACAGTTTATGAACACCTCTTACTGTTAAACTATGGGCTGCTAAACTAACATTCCTATCACTACTAAATAGCCTAACACTCACTCTACTTTCCTAAATAAAGATAACTACAGTAAATCTTTTACCCATCTCACACAGGGAGCAGAGTATAAATACCACGCCCTGCACAGCACTGGAGCAGACACACGTTCGGCAGTTAGAGAGTGAGGTTGATGTGCACTGCTCCCGCTGTCCTCACTACATCGATTTAGGAGGGATTGGAAGTGACGGGGAGCTATGGCCAGCGTGGAGGAGCTCCTTAATCAGCTCAGGCTAGGAATCAGGAATATGCGTGACTCCCCATCATGTGCCCCATCACTTCATCTGGCTGACGGCGGAGCTCAAGGAAGATGTTACGTTGTGGGAGGCCTTTTTCAGTCGCTATAATGGGCGTTACATTATGGTGGATGAGGTAGTGATCAATGCAGAGGTGGATGTTCACACAGATCCGGCGAGTAGTGTCGGTTTTGGTGCATATTGCCAGGGGTAAGGGAGCTTGGAGTTATGGCCTAATGAATGGAGGGAAGCGGGTTTGATCAAGAATTTGGCTTTGTTGGAACTTTTTTTTAGCGGTGACGATTGAGATTTGGGGTGACTGACTTTGGGACAAAAAGGCTCAGTTTCATTGTGACACTTGAGGGTGGTCCAGGCCATTAATTCTCAGTCTGCTTCGTCCCCACCGGTTCTATGGTTATTGTGGAGATTGATGTTACGCTGCTTGGAACTGCTTGGGTGGTAGCGCTTCATGTGCCGGGAGTTCTAAAGGATATAGTGGATGCTTTATCTCATTTGCAGTGGGATCGTTTTCAGGAGCTGGCTCTGGGCGTAATGGACAAAGGACTGGACTGCCCCAGAGAGCTGTGAACCAGTGTCAGACAAAAAGAAGGCAGCAGCGCTCTCTTGATTTTTGGATCATGCGGTAAATGAGGGTTGGTCAGTTTCAAAGGTCTCGCGCTTTGTGTCTGCGCTGGCCTTTGGCTTTAGGTCGCGGCGTTTGTGAGACATTACTAAGGCTTTTGAGTTTTCACAGGCTTTGAAGGGATTTAGGAGGGGCAGACGAGTGGGAGATGGTTGGGGTCTGGTGGTGTTCCAGCTATTGAATTGAATTGGGGGATGCTGGAGTCAGTATGCTCCTCAGTTTTTGAGGTGTCACTCTTTCGTCCCGCTTTTTCTGTTGCCTTTTTTGGAGCTTTGACAGTGGGGGAGTTACTATATCCTAGCAGATCAGTAGTTGTAGGTTTGTTGACTGAGGATGTTTGGAACACAGGAAATTGCCTGAAATTCTGGTTAAGGAGGTCCAAGACAGATCATTCGGGTAGAGGCTGAAAAGTTTGTTTGGGCGAGGTAGTGGGTTCACTGATGTGCCCCTTGAATTGTTTCTTTAATTATTGGACGAGGCGGCCTTGGAGTCCTTGGACCGTTGTTAAAGGGGTATTCTCATTTCACCATTTGGCAGCCGTTTATACTGGTTGCTAAGCAGAACTTGTGAAATGGAGGGGCGTGTTTCTCCTTCCAGCAGGGAGTATCTTCTCTCTCTGCAGACACGCCCCAAAGTGTGCACGTGAGAATTCATTCTGTGTGAGCCGGGGGAAGGGAAAGGTTCTCTGCTGTCGTTGGAGTGAAAAGCTAAGTGTAACTCCATAGTGTATATCTACATTTCTCGCTCTCTCTACATACTTTGTAATTAGAATGGGCATTTGACATTCAGGACTCTGGGAAAGATGGGTGATTTTTTTTCTCTGTCTCTCACACACAGTGATATAACCTGCAGATTATTACACCTCTGACATCTACAGATCTGCAGATCAAAACTATACGCTTTATCTGTTTGTGTTTACATGGGACTTCACATGATCTCTCTCTCTACTGATCGATGTCAGTGAAAAACCTTACCCCACACGCATATTCGCACCTACCACTGATTGCTGTCTGTGAAAAACCTCACCCCGCACGCATACGTCGCACCTACCACTGGTTGCTGTCAGTGAAAAACCTCACCCCGCACGCATACGTCGTACCTACCACTGACTGCTGTCAGTGAAAAACCACACGCTGCACGCATACGTCGCACTTACCACTGATTGCTGTCAGTGAAAAACCTCACCCCGCATGCATACGTTGCACTTACCACTGACCGCTGTCAGTGATAAACCTCACCCTGCACGCATACGTCGCACATACCACTGATTGCTGTCAGTTAAAAACCTCACCCCGCACGCATACGTCGCACCTACCACTGATTGCTGTCAGTGAAAAACCTCACCCCGCACGAATACGTCGGACCTACCACTGGTTGCTGTCAGTGAAAAAGCTCACCCCGCACGCATACGTCGTACCTACTACTGATGGCTGTCAGTGAAAAACCACACCTGCACGCATACGTCGCACTTACCACTGATTGCTGTCAGTGAAAAACCTCACCCCGCAGGCATACATTGTACTTACCACTGCTTGCTGTCAGTGAAAAACCTCACCCCACATGCATACATCGCACCTACCACTGCTTGCTGTCAGTGACAAACCTCACCACGCACACATCGCGCACCTACCACTATGCGCATACAAACCTCACCACCATCGTCTAATATGCTTGCTGTCACTGACAAACCTCACCACGCACACATACGTCGCACCTACCACTGATTGCTGTCAGTGAAAAACCTCACCCCGCACGCATTCATTGCACCTACCACCTCTTGCTGTCAGTGAAAAACCTCACCCGGCACGCATTCATCGCACCTACCACTGCTTGCTGTCAGTGACAAACCTCACCCCGCACACATACGTCGCACCTACCATTGCTAGCAGTTAGTGAAAAACCTCACCCCGCACACATACGTAGCACCTACCACTGCTTGCTGTCAGTGAAAAACCTCACCCCGCACGCATACATAGCAACTACCACTACTTGCTGTCAGTGACAAACCTCACCCTGCTCGCATACGTCGCACCTACCACTGCTTGCTGTCACTGACAAACCTCATCCCTGTAAGTACAAATTCTACCGGTCTCGTCCTACCACCATGGAATGAGTTACAACTGGAGTCGCAAACCTAGAGCTCCAAGGACTCAACCATGAATTCTCCACTGATGTGTCAGTTGTCACCCCGCAATGAAAACTCGACCTACCACAGTTGCGTCATGAAGACAAGCTCACCCCGCACGCAAATACGATCTACTACTTACTGATGGCTGTCCAGGAAAACCACAACCTGCACGCATACGTCGCACTTTACCACGATATGCTGTCAGTTGGGAATGTTTGTTGTTGGGAAGTATGTTATTTACATAGTTATATATTTGGAGGTTATTTATGTTTTATATCTGTTAATAAAACAGCTGCTGTGGCCAATTCATCCAACCTGGACTTTGTGTTTTCCTTGTCGGTAGGGAGAGGAAAAAGCCCATAAATGGAGGTCTTATGGACTTGGGGAATTGTTTTTTTAAGCAGTAGGGGAGCTAGGCACTGCAGAGGGTCAAGGCCGGGGCCAGAAATGCAGCCCTCTATGGGAGTCCCCACATGACCCGGCGCGCCGACTGGGCATGTGGCCACATGATGTGCAGGGAGTGGAGTATAAATACTGTGCCCGCCACGGCACAGAAACAGATGCGGTAAGAAGTTAGAGAGTCTCATCCTCCCTCTCTTAGTTTGTGTTTTTCCACTCAGGCTTGATAGCCAGGTTCACGGCCGGTATGGGCAGGAGTGTGGTACATATTTTTAACATGTACTGCTGTGGCATGTTGGCACTTGAAGTTCCATGTTCCACAATAGCTAGCAGTAATGGAACTACAAGTGCCAGGATTCCACATCAGCACATGAGAGACAGAAAGTGAGATAAACTCTTCGAAACAGGGGGACAGACAGCAAAGCAATTGTAAAATAGGTGTTAACTCTTCTCTGCACTTTCCAAAACTAAAAAAGAAAATTCTGCTGGAGTTACAGTTAATAAATGTACGTTGTTCTGACTTACATACAAATTCAACTTAAGAACCAAACCTACAGTCCCTACGCCATTTGCAACCCGGGAATTGTCTGTACTTAATTTATAACTATCAGTAATAGAACTGCTGTAATAGATGGATAGTTTGAAAGATAGATAATATAGTATTACTAATATAACTGAAATATACAGTCACTGACAGAAGCTCTGTCGCTTATCCATGTTGTGAAAACCAAAGCTTAGAACCTGACTTAAAATTCATATATCGGTTTTAGGAATGACTCATATGCAAGCTGAAACCCTCCCAAATGAGGTTTTTTTTAACGAAAATTAATTAGTTTCACTGCTGAAATATTGATCATGTAAGGAACACAGAAAGGTCAGATTTTGGCAAGACAAAAGTTTTGTCGCCTTGTCATATAATGCACCCAGTCTTAGTTTACAGCCTCACCTGTGCTCACTAATTGATCGGGTAATTAGTGGGTGTGTATAAAAAGAACTCCAGCACCCCAAACCTTCACTTGAACTGCAACTTGACCTCTGATAACATGCCAAAAATCCACCCTGCAACCAAAGCCTTTATTATCAAGAGGCTGAAGACCAGATCCTCTGCAGAGGTGGCTGGCACCTTTAATGTGTCTCAGCATCAAGTACAAAGAATTAAAAAAAGATTTGAAGAGACTGAAGATGTTTTTGACAAGCCCAGGTCCGACAGACCCCACAAGACAACTGTTCAGGAAGAACGTTTGTTGGTTCGAAACTCAAAAGCCAGCCCCTCTTACACTTCAGCACAGCTCCAACAGGCCTGGTCACCTCAAGTCCCTGTGTTAACTAGAACAGTTTGTAGGATTCCATCTCAAAATGGCCTTCATGGTCGAATCAGTGCCCAGAAGCCAGCACTTAACAAAAGGCAATTAAAAAACCATGTGACATGTCCCAAGGCCCACAGTCTGCTAAATGGATAGACGCTGGAAAAAAGTGGCAGAAGGTGGATTTCTCAGATGGATCTTCAGTTGAATTACACCACAGCCACCGCAAATACTGCAGGAGACCTACTGGAGCCCGTATGGATCCAAGATACACCCAGAAAACAGTGAAGTTTGGTGGTGGAAAGATCATGGCCGGGGGTGACATTCAGTATGGGGGGTGTATGAAACATTTGCAAGGTGGAAGGCAATATCAATAGCCTAAAATATCAAGAAGTATTAGCTACCTCTTACATTCCCTATCATAAAAGGGGTCAAATTTTGCAGCAGGATGGTGCTCCATCTCATACATCCATCTCTACATCAAAGTTCCTCAAGGCAAAGAAGATCAAGGTGCTCCAGGACTGGCCAGCCCAGTCACCAGACATGAACATCATTGAGCATGTTTGGGGTAGGATAAAAGAGGAAGCTTGGAAGACAAAACCAAAGAATCTTGACGAACTCTGGGAGGCATGTAAGACTGCATTCTTTGCTATTCCTGATGTCTTCATCAATAAATTGTATGAATCATTGTCGAAACGCATGGATGCAGTCCTTCAAGCTCATGGAAGTCACACAAAATATTAAATATGGCTCTAATAGCACCACAACTTCATTCACCAATGTTATGAAACATATCTTTGTATTTGAAGTGAATTATTTGTTTGATTTTCACATTACTTTCTGTGGGCGACAAAACTTTTGTCTTGCCAAAATCTGACGTTTCTGTAATCCTTACATGATCAATATTTCAGCAGTGAAGAAAATGTATTTTTGTCAACCAAACCTCTTTTGGAAGGGTTTCAGCTTGCATATGAGTCATTCCTAAAACCAATTGATGAATTTTAAGTCAGGTTATAAGCTTTGGTTTCCACAACTTGGATAAGCGACAGAACTTCTGTCAGGGACTGTACTATATACATATACAATGAAGGAAATAATTATTTGATCGCTTGCTGACTGTGTAAGATTGCCCACTGACAAAGATATAAACAGTCTATAATTTTAAGGGTATGTTAATTTTAACATTGAGAGATAGAATATCAAAAATTAAATCCAGAAAATCACTTTGTATAAATTATATAAATTTATTTGCATTTTACAGTGAGAAATAAATATTTGATCCCTCTGGAAAACAAGACTTAATACTTGGTGGCAAAACCCTTGTTGGCAAGCACAGCAGTCAGACTTTTTTTGTAGATGATGCTGAGGTTTGCGCACATGTCAGCAGGGATTTTGTTCCACTCATCTTTGCAGATCATCTCTAAATCATTAAGATTTTGAGGCTGTCACTTGGCAACTCAGAGCTTCAACACCCTCCATACGTTTTCTAGGGGAGTCTGGTATGGAGACTGGCTAGGCCACTTCATGAACTTAATGTGCTTCTTTTTGAGCCACTGCTTTGTTGCCTTGGCTGTATGTTTTGGGTCATTGTCTTGCTGGAAGACCCAGCCACGACCCATTTTTAATGTCCTGGTGGAGGGAAGGAGGTTGTCACTCAGGATTTTACTGTACATGGCTCCATCCATACTCCCATTGATGCGGTGAAGTAGTCCTGTGCCCTTAGCAGAGAGACACCACCAAAACATAATGCTTGACAGTGGGGACGGTGTTCTTTGGGTCATAGGCAGCATTTCTCTTCCTCCGAACATGGCGAGATGAGTTAATGCCAAAGATCTCAATGTTTCTCTCATCTGATCACAATACCTCCCAATCACTCACAGAATCATTCAGGTGTTCATTGGCAAACTTCAGATGGGCCTGCACATGTGACTTCGTAAGCAGGGGGACCTTGCAGGCACTGCAGGATTTTAAACCATTACGGCGTAATGTGTTACCAATGGTTTTCTTGGTGACTGTGGTCTCAGCTGCCTTGAGATCATTACCAAGTTCCCCGGGTTTAGTTTTAGGCTGATCTCTCACCTTCCTCATGATCAAGTGTAGCCCACAAGGTGAGATTTTGCATGGTGCTCCTGATTGATGTCAATTGATAGTCATTTTGTATTTCTTCGATTTTCTTACTCATGCACCAACAGTTGTCTCCTTCTCACCCAGCGTCTTACTTATGGTTTTGTAGCCCATTCCAGCTTTGTGCAGGTCTGTGATCTTGTCCCTGACATCCTTAAAAAGCTCTTTGGTCTTGCCCATGTTGTAGAAGTTAGAGTCTGACTGATTAATTGAGTCTGTGGACAGGAGTCTTTTAGAAAGGTGACTATTTAAGATAACTGTCTTTAATGCAGGTAATGAGTTGTTTAGGAGCATCAAACGGGTCTGTAGGAGCCAGAACTCTTAATGGTTGGTAGGGGATCAAATACTTATTTCTCTCAGCAAAATCCAAATAAATGTATACACTTTATACAATGTGATTTTCTGGATTTTATTTTGAATATTATATCTCTCAATGTTAAAATTAAACTACCTTAAAATTATAGACTGTTCATGTCTTTGTCAGTGGGCAAACTTACACGTCAGCAAGGGATCAAAATAATTACTGTATTTCCTTCACTGTATAAACATGTAAATTTGCATGTATACTTCAGCAGAATATCTTTTTATTACAATGCATGTTATACCACTTTTTGAAAGCCTTAATAAATATTTATTACATGCAGAGATCTTGACAAGGTGTTATGAAATCTCTTCCGTCTCTGAGCTCAAGGGATTATTGAGTTTACTCAAAACACTTTCATAAACATGAAGTTGAAATTTTCCAAAAGAAAATGCCACATAACCAAAGCCAAGACGGGGAAGCACAGTCAGAAGTGTTTGGGAGTGAAGCCAAAAAGAAAACAATAAGAGATAAAGGAAAAACTGGATCAATTGTAAACAGATGAGCAGTAAATGGAAGATTTAGGGGAAAGCTCAGCTCATAAGAGCAAGGCACTGTGTGTTTTTTCCTAAAAAAGTTCAAGACAATGAGCACTCATGATTGATTTTTTATGCTCTCATTTGTTCCAATTCAGGTGATGTAACTAAAAAATAAAACACTAATTAAAAGTCACTTTGTTAGTGTTAAACAAAGACCTTTCACAAAAAAATTATAATAGAAGGGAAAATCATCACATATCAAAGGGTAAATTTCCATAAACTATCCATAAAGTCTTATTGTTTCGCACAGCACTGCAACATTTCCTTTTGTTAAATTCCATTTACTCGTATTGTGCTGTATGTCTCTTGTGAATTTTTGGTGAGGGTTCTACAAGGAAAACCTACAACTAGTCTGCAACTAAGGTATTGTGTTTGCTCAACTTGACCCTTTTTTCAGAATCAGTAGAAGCCCTAAGTTAGCAGCTATTGGGGCCCCACTAAAATAAAAAAAAGTTTACTCACCTCCCCCAGTCCTCAGTTCCAGCGCTGTATCTTCCCAGTCTTCTGTTGACATACCTTCACTAATGAACGGAAACATCACCGTTGTACCCCCTAGTTACAATGGTCACATGCTGCTTATTTACATCACCGTTCCGAAGTGGACAGCTCTGAACTGTGATGTTAGTTAACAGAGCACAGTGTTGTTGTGTATGAAAAAAAAACCTGAAAAACCTGTTCCTAAAACTAAACAAATTTTGCAACTTAGCTTTCTGCGTTAGGGTGCGTTAACACGGCAAAGACAAAATAATCTGACTTGTATTTTGTCTTTTTTTGACATGTGGGAAAAAAAAAGTTTTTAGGAACGCCGGCGGTGTCAAAAACCGTCCGGTGGGAAAATCTGTGTAGTGTGGACTGTTGCACGGATTTTCTATTTAAATCAATGTAAAAGGTTGACAGTCAGTTTACAGACGGTTTTCAAATCCGGACGAGATTCGCAGGGGCATCCATGACACATCCAGCCCCAAATTATGGACATTTTTTTAACATTTTCAACATTCCAGTAATATTGTTAGTATAGCACCAGCTGCTATGTCATTTCAGTTGTTTTTCTGTGTCCCCCTCAGTAAATGTGCTGATGTGGACATGCATGCTCAGTCTTGCTTTTCTATCTTGTCATCATCAAATATGTGGAGAAATATTTAGTTAGGTAAATCAGCTGCCTCTGAAGTTTCTTTTCAGTAAAGAAACTAAGCAAGTACAATTGCAGTCTCCTCCCCTGCAAGCAGAGAAGATGCTATGGCTTAAAGGGGATTTGCTGAGAGATAGATTCTTACCTCTCCTTATCAGCCCAGGCAGAATGTCAACAAATCACAGCTGAGTCATGAAGCTGCAGGGGAGAGAGGGAGGGGGAGTGAGGAGTGGAGTGAGGAGTGAGGAATCCAAGGGAGCGTCTCAAAACTTAAGTGAAATAATAAACAGTACAACAGTGGATTAGCATGTCAGCAAGACAGCCTCAGACGGCACTGTCAGGAGCCTTATCTGCTAAGATGCTAATGTAATGTAAACAAATCACAGAGCTGAAAGAGAGAGCGACACACACAGCGGAGAGCACAGAGCTGCATAAGGGATCTTGTGACATGTACACTGAAATAAAAAAAACTATAACTTGTGGATTCTATATACAAAAGAGAACACCTATTCTACACAGCAGCTTGAAAGTTTCTTCATGTTCTCTGTCATCAGATAAAGCAGGTATCTAATCACACTACAACTAGTTTTTTCTGTATACAAAAGAAAACATATTGCTACCCGGTGCCTTAAAAACTTCTGCAGCTCAGTCTCATCAGATAAGAAGCTCTCTCTGCGCAAGCCCATCCAGCTCTTGTCAGGCCGTATCTAATAGACTCTTTGAAGTAACCAAGGGCATATAAGGAAGGCTGTAGCTCTCTCAGACTGCAATTTTTGTAATCACATATATTTAGAAAAGTGATTAAAAACCCATTTTGGAGGATCCCACGTCAACATTACATCGTGGCAAAACCCCTTTAAGATGCAGTCACCAGGGGTCCCTCTACATAACTAGTGGAGGAGACAGAAAAGCAAGAATAAGCTGGACACATTTATTGGGATGGACACAACAAATCTTTTGAAAAGAAACAGCAGGTGGTACTACACTAATGTTATTCCTGGAACATCGGATGGTATGAATAATTTTCATGAGTGTATATACAAACTTTTTTTATAATTTTTGGCCAGATTTAACTAAACTTTATTTTTCATGGGGAAATTCCTTTAATGTAACAAAGATGTGCTGGGAAAGAGAAACTACTTCCTATCAAAGTATCAATAAACATATTTGGCAGAAATAAAAACATTTTTTTAAATGTTTTGCTCACAGGTAACTCAAAGTAGAGTACAGTATTTTGTATAACAGATCAGCCAGAATCAGTCAATGTATCACAAGAAACTAAGTATAAGTACTAGCCACCACAGTTGGCATCAAATTTCTTGGCAAGTGGCAGGAAAATGTTGAAATTATTTAAAATGTTGTAGAGGTTAACTGCAAAACACTTTAACCAGGTAAAAGGAAATCTGTCCAATCATACCATGTAAATTGAATAAAGCCCTCAAAAGATAGGACCTGGTCAGAAGCATATTGCTTGCTGAGTCAAAAACCAGCATTCAGGATGTTATAGTTGCTAAAGAAAGCTTGTAAGTGTGCTTCCACACAGTGCGTAGCAATAAAATCAATTTAATGCTGTGCATTTCTGCAAATAAAAAAAATAAGCAGCATAAAAATGCACCAAGAATGCACTGTGTGAAAGCACCCTAAAGTGGATGATCACACCTGACAGCAACAATGCCAAAACAAAATGAATGCCTACCCTACTGTATGTCTAGAGTGGATGAACTAATGGAAAGGCTACATAACTGAAAAACTGTGCCATTGCCATTAAATAAGCAAATATCTGAGCTATGTAGTACGAAGCAGCTTAAAGGGGTGTTCACATCATAGACTTTGATGGAATATTGATAAGATGTGCCATTAAAGCCTAGTAGGTGTGGATCCTACCTCTGAGATCTGCACCTAGCTTAGGAACAGGTGCCCCAAAAGTGATGGCTCAGAATGGAAAGATGCTTGTGCGTAACTCTCCATTCTCTTCTATGGTAGTTCTGAGTATAGCCGAGTAAGCACTCAGCTGGGCTTGGAACTCCCACAGACTGGAAAAGCAAGCACATTTGCAACCGGCTCTCAATACTCAGCTGAGACTTTCGAGGACCCATTCCCGAGATAGGTGTGGGTCCCAGAGATAGGATCCTTTCAGACTTTGACGGCATATGCTATTGATGTACCATCAAACTCCATGGTAAGAATACTCCTTTAATAAACAAAGTTGTGACAGTACAAAACTGTTCATACCTCTTACTACATTAGATGTTCTGTACCTTATTTTGCTATGATGTATCTGTTCAGATGGATGCTTCAGACGGATGTACACTCATGCAGCTGTACAATTAGAACGCCTGAGCAGTGTTGAACTACCACCATTTAAAGTCTGCAGGCGGTCGGAACATTTATCAGGCCAGACCACCTTCTTCCATTGTTTCATAGTCTAGTTCTGATGCTTACATAACCAATGTACTTTTAGTGGTGGCCAGGGGTCAGCATCATCAATCTTCTCAGTCTATAGGTATGCAGCTCCAATATACACAAAGCTGCACTTTGTGAACTGACATCTTTCTATCATAGTGAGCATTACGTTTTCACCAATTTGTGCTGCAGTACCTCTTCTGTGGGTTTGCAAATCAATGAGCCTTGGACATCTCTGACAATATTTCTGGTTCCCGGCTGACCTTCCTTAGACTACTTTTGGTAGGTACTGACCTCTATATACCAGAAACACCCCTAAAGATCTGATCATGGTCATCTAGCTATTACAGTTTGGACTTTGTTATAGACAACTTTTTTTGCTTCCAACACATCAGCATCAACACATTAACCCCTTAGTGCACAGCCAGTTTTGAACTTCCAGTCTGAGCCCCATTTTTTTTAGATCAGATGTATGTCAGTTTGTATGGGAATAACTTTTTTCTCGTGCCACATTGTGCTTTAACCCCTTACCACTGGAGTCAGTTTTGGCCTCTCTGACAGAGCCCCATTTTTTAAATCTGTCATGTGTCACTTTATGTGAGAATAACTTTTTGACACTTTTACCTATACATATGATTCAGAGATTGTTTTCTCGTGACACATTGTGCTTTAAGATAGTAATAAATTTTGATCCCCAAAAAAATTTTGGTCCATTTTCGAACTTTTAAAAATTTCTGTGTGTAAGACAGATAATTATTCCGCTCAAAATAGTTTATAACTTGAATCTACCATATGTCTACCGTATGTTAGCATAATTTTTTTTTACAACATTAGGGGCTTAGAAATTTAGTAGTAAGTTTAAAATTTTCAAGAAATTTTGCAATATACATTTTTTTAGGGACCAGTTTAGTTCTGACGTGACTTTGATTGGCCTGTATGTTAGGTATTTCTATAAAGGACTTCATCTAAGAAACTATACCCCTTAAAGTATTCAAAACAGCATTTAGGAAGTTTATTAACCCATTAGGTGTTTCACTGGAATTTCACTTTTTTTGAAGATTTTTAATTTTTATCCATTAGTCACAAGAACATGGTAGGTGTGATCAGGGAAATGCAACTTAATATTGATACCCCAGATTCTGCCGTTTTCAGAGATATCCCATATGTGGCTCTAGTGCGCTATTTGGCTCAACCACAAGCCACAGAAAAGGAGGACCACCTACCAGACTTTGGGGTCTCATTTTCATTCCGATTTTATTTAGACGCCATTTCAGGTTTGCGGAAGCCCTAAGGTGCTAAAATTTCATAAACACCTCTAAAAAGACTCCATATTGGAAACTATACCGCTTAAGGAATATATCCAGGGGTGTAGTGAGCATATAGACCCCACAGGTGTTTCACAAATTTTTTTAGTGTTAGGCTATGAAAACAAAAAAACATTTTTTTCCAACAATCTGCAATTTTAGCTGAAAATTTTTAATCTTTAAAAGGAATCCTGGAAAGAAAGCACCTCAACTCTTGTTACACAACTTCTTACAAGTTTGGGGGTACCCTAGATATGGGTGTAAACTGCTGTTTTGGCGCATGGCAGGGGGTACAAGGGAGGGAGCGCTATTTGGCTTTTGGAACGCAGATATTGGTGGGTGCCATGTCGCATTTGCAAAGCCCCCAAAGCACCAGAACAGATGAAACCTTCCAGAAGTTGCTTCATTTTGGATCCAACACTCCTTATGGATCTCATCTAGGGATGTACTGTGCATTTTGGGCGCAAAGGTGTTCCATAGTTTTTTTAGCATTGGGCCATGAAAATGGTGGGGAAAACACGCAGTTCCGCTATTGTTTTTTGGGCTTCAATTTTACAGTGTTCGTCGTGCAGTGTAAGTGAGTGGATAACTTTTCTTTGCGGTACAATTGCAATGATATAAATTTTATATAGTTTTTATGTTTTATTACTTTTACATAATAGAAATAGGTCTATAAAAAATTTAATTTTTATGTTGTCCTATTCTGACAGCCATAACTTTTGCATTTTTGTGTATACGGAGCTGATTGTTTTTTGCAGGATGAGTTGAAGTTTTTATTAGTACCATTATGGGGAGTATATGATGCTTTGATCACTTTTTATTAAGATTTTTGTGAGGCATTTTTGAACAAAATACAGCATTCCTAGTAGTGTTTTTTATTTTTATTTTTTACAGCGGTCACTGTGCGGTATAAATGACATGCTAGTTTTATTCAGCAGGTTGATATGATTACAGCGATACCCAATTTGTATATTTTTTTATGTTTTACTGCTTTGACACAATAAAAACACTTTTATTCATAGTCTGAGAGCCATAACTTTTTTATTTTTCTGTGTACGGAGCTGTGTAGGGATGAGTTGATGATTTTATTGGTATCATTTTTGGGGGGACAAGACTTTTTGATCAGTTTTAAATTCGTTTTTTGGAAGGCAGAGTGAAGAAAATACTGCAATCCTAGTAGTGTTTTATTTATAAGGGAGGGGGACTTGCTGGTGGAAAGAGGGGGACCGCGCTATGTATATTAAAAATATCTGCCGGCACTGCTTTAGAGTGGAAGGGGGACTTGCTGGTGGAGAGAGGGGGCCTGCGCTGCGCTTCACAGCGGCACTCAATACACTTTCACTTACATCTCCTGCGCCGCTGGAAACGGACTAGCTGAGCCCCTGCTCTCTCTTTGTCTGTGGGCAGGACAATTCGAATCCGTGAAGCTCCGCCCACCGGGAAGTGAAAAGGTATTGAGTGCCGCTGGGAAGCGCAGCGCGGGCCTCCTCTCTCCAGCAAGTTCCCCTTCCACTCTAAAGCAGTGGTGGCAGATATTTTTAAAATACACAGCGCGGGCCCCCTCTTTCCACCAGCAAGTCCCCCTCCCTTCTAAAGCAGTGCCCCCACCTAAGTGTTTCTGGCTAACCAAGGGAGGGCCCCAGGGACATATATATACCTGCCTAAATGAGGGACCCCCATATATATATGGGCCCCTCAGCAGGTGGGTATATTATAATAATATATATATATAACTAAATATATATATATATATATATACACCTCCGGCAGTTATATTTATATATATATATATATATATATATTTAAATATATGGGCCCCTCATGGAGGTGTGTATATATACCTGCCTGAGGGGTTCATTTATATATATATATATATATATATATATATATATATATATATATATATATATATATATATAATATATATATATTGTGACAGAGCGACCCCTGAGATTCGCAGGTTTCTGCCACTAGAGCTTGTGCAGCTAGAAACATACTGCAGATGCGCCACTGAGGACCTGGTCTCAGTGGGGAAAAGTCACCTACATTGTGTTAGTAAGGATAAATTACTGACACTTACAGTAGTGGCTAGAATAGCTGCTAGGCGGCTATGTATGGGGTGGCTTTTTTGGGACAGCCATAGTGTTGGGTGGGTGGCTGTCCCCGCATTCCAGGTCAGGTTTTGTGTATGTCCCTAGAGACCGATTAAAGGCCTCCCATGCCAGGTGATTGGAGGGTCGTGGTTGCTGCATGGCAGTGTGGAGCAGAAGTGGAGCTAAAGAGAGGCTCTGCCCCCAGAGGCTTAGGAGAGGCCAGAACCCAGTAGGAAGCTGGGTAAGAGTATGTGTTCATGGTGTTTGGGGGATAGGCCTTGACCACGCGTTAGAGAGGGACATTTTATATTCAGTTAGTGGCTAGATGGCCTAGATGTTTATTTGTGTTATGTGCTGTAACCTAAACCTGGCCTGTAGAGGAAATAAAGCTGGCCTGAAGCCTGAAAGAGAAGCCTGGTGTCAGTGAGACATATGTCGGTGTGCCATCCGTTTACAAAAGACGGCGATCCAGTGAGCAAAATACCCCCAGGACGGCCCAGGAGGGCGTCCAAACGTGAGTGGACTGTTACAATATATATATATATATACACACACACACACCTGCCTGAGGGGCCCATATATATATATACCTGCCTGAGGAGCCTATATATATACCTTCCTGAGGGGCCCGTATGTATATACCAACCTAAATGAAGGGCCCATATATGTACCTGCCTAACTGAGGGAACCTATAGAGCTTCCTATCTTATGAGGGGAAATATAGAGATAAGTAAGGAGTTGCTGGAAAAGTGAGGATTCTAAGATATTTGTATCCAAATCTTTAAGGAGGAGTGTTGGCCGAGACAAGTCAGCATGGTGGTGTGGACCGAATGGAGAAGAAATGGAAACATGAATGATTCATCGGAGAAATGTCACCTGTGAGTCACTAAATGTTCCTGAACTGTAATCACTTAAATGTGTGCAATTTGTAATGGTTTATAGTCAGTAATGGTGTGGTAGTAATATTCAGTTATTATGTGGTGGTATTATTCAGTCACTATCTGGTGGTGCTATGTAGTCATGATGTGGCAGTATTTTGGTCTTAATTATTGGTAATTTTAGCCTTAGGATTCTGATTTATGTAGTGATGGTTTTATGCTCAGTACTTTGTGTTACAGCTTTTGATATATTTTTATTTATAAGAAATGTATCATTCGGGGAGGTGGACATATATCTTTAGACCTTTTTATGTTCACCACCGGTGTCCTGCTGCAATGACGTGAGAGAGACTCAGAAGCCCCAGCGCCCCATCTTGATTACAGATTAGTGTGATGAGGTCATCACATCGGTCTGGATAACTTGAAGCGAGATCGGAGAGGGGTACCGTACAGGTGATGGAGACAGCGAGACAGAGTGGGCCCCTAAAATAAACTCCTCTGGTGGCCCTAGGCACCCTAGTCCGACATTGAGCCCGCACGATCTTCGAGATATACCAATATGTCAAGTTGAGGGAAAACCTTCCTTCACAAGACGTATGGGTACGTCCCATATTAGCAAGGGGGTTTAAGGTGTTTTCTAATCTGGGTGTTAAACAGAGCCGGCTCCCCACAGCCATCATGAAGCTCCCACCTCCATTTTTGCCTGTGGCTTGTTCTACAGCAGTGACTGACATTTCAGCCCTGTTCTACCTACCTCAGCATGTAAGGCCGTGTTCACACAGCTTATTCAAGACGGAATTGCGAGTCGGATTGCGCTCGCAATTCCGTTTTGAATAAGGGGCGAGTGCGGGGGCGCGGCCCGCTGGCCCCATAGACTTCCATTATCCACGGCGCGTATTGCGCCTGGATAATGTGCATGTCAGTTTCTCCCCGCCCGGCGGATTCGCCGAGCGGGGAGGAGCGACGGAATCCACTGTCCTCTATGAGAACGGTGGATTACCGTAATTACTGCGACGAAATAAGCCGTGTGAACGGCCCCTTAGAGGGACAGTGGTGCTCGAGAAGTTTTAATAGCAGTATACAAGGCTACAGAGCTCTAAAGGGTTAAAGTAAGAAAGATAAACAAGCTAATGAGCTGCTGTTAGATAAAGCAGTGAGGTTACCTTCCCAGCCAGTGGTGTTATTGTTATGACTGATCATTGTATGTAGATTCTGAAAATAGATCACTTTCCTTTATCCTTGGTAACGTAACTTAAGTTATTATCTGAAATTTGTATTTGAATTATATTCCTTTATCAGATGAAAATAGCACTGGATATGTATTTATAGCAGTGCAATCTGAAGACGTGGTAAGAATGTTGCTATTTCTTCCTGAAATATATTTATAATCTCACCGTCTAATGTTTGTGGGAGTGAATGGGAAGCGTAAGGCTGCATCATGTGCGTATAATGTTCTGCTGCCTCAAACGTCATTAATGTATGTGATTCACCATCCACTTCCCAGCCGTGACAGTGACATGAAGAGCAGACGTAGTTCCATTTCCAGCAGTCAACGGTGACCCTTCGCTGTGCACAGGGTGATTCATGGATGCTTTAACAGTAACAGACAAAAGCTGTGAGACGGAGCGAGATCTTCTCCCAGGGTCGCTGTTTCTATAATTATCTTACTATGACATACATAGGAGTTCTTAGTGCTACAAAGCAATCTTTCAACTGGTTCATCTGTAAAGTGGGTCTGACGCAAACATCAAAAAAATTAATCATTTTGGAGCTTGATCTTCTAATTGCATGTATAAGTTGCCTATATACTGTACTTCTTATTTCCTAATCTGAAGGGTTCAGGAAGATTCTAAATGCAAACAAGGTTTTGGCAGCTATGAATCCTGAATATTTATGCATGCTCAGTATGATGTAGGAAACCGTCTTGTCTTGCTGTGTGTCATCAGTTAGAATTTTTATCTTCAATAAAGTGAACACTTATCATAGATAGACAAGGAATGCCATGGATATCCTATAAAACTGCAGCTGTAATTATAGTAAGCCAGGTAAAGCTAAGCACAGATTGTACAGACACACATGTGCAATTGTGTGCCTATACAGTTTCATACAAGTGCCATAGACTGTCACTGAAGAAAAGGTATAAAATACAGTGGACCATTTTTGTACATTTGTATTGAACGTTTCAGGAAACCTTATTAGTTGCTGGATCCCAATTTATGGCAGACAATTATCACGCATTTGCTCATTAATGTCTATAGCTTTTACATAGTTACATTTTCAAGAGTGGGAGAAAATGAAGCAAAAGTAAACAACCCATAAGGTGAGAAGGTGGATTAAAGACTGCCATCAATTAGATTATTTATGTAAGCATATAGCAGCTGATGAGTGTGGGACCTTTAGTGATAGCCACGGTGAAGAAAATAAGTAGCAGATTAAGGGTATGTTCACACTGCTTATTTGGGTGTGCATTTTGCCGTGTATTGCGCTTTATACACGGCAAAATGCGCGCCGCAATTACAGTAATCCATAGCTCTCATAGAGAGCTATGGATTATGCGTTGTCCCCGCGCGTACCATACGATCGTATTGTACGCGTGGGGGGAGAATTGACATGTCAATTGTTTGCGGCGATTACGCAACGCATACAATGCATGTCAATGGGGATGGTGGGCTGCCACCCCCTCTATACTTTGGAAATACGCACTGATCAGCGCGTTCTTCCAAAACACCCGGCGTATTGCGATACGTACTATGCGTGGCGCAATACACCATGTGAACATACCCTAACATCACAGAAGGAACATATTCTTTTTATTACCAGAACATAAATCTTATTTGACGCATGCCTATCATTACAGTGGGTTGCAAAAGTTTTCATACCCCTAGAACTGTTCCTCATTTTTAAACGTTACAGCCACAAACTTACATTTATTTAAATGATATTTTATGTAATAGTGCAACACAAATTAGCAAGTATTTGTGAAGTGTAAAGAAAATAATACATGCTTTTCCAAATTTTTGCAAACTAAAAAACTCAGTGTGGTGTGGTGTGCATAAATATCCTGCCCCCATTAGTCAATATGTTGTAGTACCACCTTTAGCTACAATGGTAGCTGCAGGTCTGTTGGAGGATGTCTCTACCAGCTTTGCACATCTAGAGTCTGGAATTTTTGCCCTTTCTTCTTTGTAAAATAGCTCTAGGTCAGTCAGATTAGTTGGTGAACGTTTGTGAACAGTAATTTTCAAGTCCTGCCACAGATTCACAATAGGATTTAGGTCTGGACTTTGACTGGGCAATTTTAATACATGAATATGCTGTGATTTAAACCATCCTATTGTAACTTTGGTTGTACCTACGCCCCAGTCTCCAGTCTTTTGCAGCCTCTAAAAGGTTTTCCTCTAGGATTGCCCTGTATTTAGCTCCATTTATCTTCCCATCAATTATGACCAGCTTCCCAGTTCCTGCTGAAGCAAAGTCTCCTATAGCATGATGCTGCCACCACCATGCTTCACGGTTTGAATGGTGTGTTCAGGGTGATGTGCAGTGTTGGCTTTTCGCCACACATATTGTTTGGCATTTAGGCAAAAAAGTTACATTTTGGTCACATCTGATCAGAGCACCTTCTTCTACATCCTTGCCCCATCCTCTTCATAACTTTCTACAAACTGGACCTCTTATGGCTTCCTTTCAAAAAGGACTTTCTTCTTGCCACTCTTCCATAAAGGCCAGATTTGTGGTGTACACGCCTAATAGTTGTCCTGTGGAAAGATTCACCTAAACTGTGGATCTCTGCAACTCCTGCAAAGTGACCCTGGGCCATTTAGCTGCTTCTCTAATTAGTGTTCTCCTTGTCTGGGCTGTTAGTTTAGCTGAATGGCCATGTCTTGGTAGGTTGCGTCATACACCTTACACTTACAGATTATGGATTGAACAGTGCTATGTAAGAAAGTCAGAGCTTGGGCTATTTTTTTTAAACCTAACCCTACAATACACTTTGCTACAACTTTATCAACTTAATCCTTCTTCCTTGGTGTTCATGATGCTGTTTGTTCACTAATGTTCTCTAACAAATCTCTGAGATCTTCACAAAACAGCTGTAGTTATACTGAGAATAAATTGCATATATATATGTACTCTATTTACTAATTACCATATATGTTCAAGTATAAGCCGAATTTTTCAGCACAAAAATTGTACTGAAAAAGCCTTTCTCGGCTTATATTCGAGTCACCGTTGGCGTCCGGGCGCTACCATGGCCTGTGCGTCAGCGGAGATCTCTTCAGCTGTGTGCAACTCCTCTGGGAGCGCATACGGCTGGCTCTTGAGTCAGGGTGTCCGGGTGCTGCCATGGTCCAGGCGCCGGTGGAGATCTCTTTAGCTGTATGCTGAAGACACTATTGCGGAGCAGAGAGCGAGCGCTCCCTGTTCCTCAATAGAACTTTCAGAGTATCCGGCAGAGGCGGCGAGCTGTGTCATCACGCTGCCTGCGTGGCCTGATGATATCACGCCGCCTGTGCCAGAAGATCAAGCGCATCGGAGCAGCGGGGGAGAGAGGTTTGCATTTTTATTTTTTTTAAAACCCTGCCTATACCTGCCTATGGGCGACATAAACCTGCCTATACCTGCTTATTGGGGACATATGCCTGCCTATGGGGTACATATACCTATGCAGTACACTGCTACATTCTTACATTTTGTGTAGTTTCTTCTGCCCTCTGAAATCTAGGGGGGTCTCTATATATTTAATTTTTTTTATTCAACTTCTTCTTTTTTTTAGGATTCTGTCAGGAATAACTTGCTCCATTAGTAGCAGAGACTGCGAGCCACAGACTGCATTGCTGTCTATGATAGGATGTTCTTTGTTTGACAACTTTCTAAGGGTGTCCAGTGAAAAAAAAATTGTAAATAATATATTTTCATTATATTTTCTGTGCGCTTCATGCATTTCTATATCATCTGTTTGATGACAGGAAGCTCAGAAGTTCTGTGTTTTTCAATACACATGGAACAGCTTTGTGTCAAGCTCAGGAGTTCAGGTGACCAAAAGGGTTTAGCTTTTTCAGGGCAGCCATTGAAGACACAGCTCTTTGTTCCTGTCTCCCAAGTCTTTCAGCATGAGGTAAGAAATAGGGATGTGCGCTTAGACTCAGGTTGGGAGGAAGAAATCACTAAATACAGAGAGTTGTAGTTTTATACAGCATAGAGAAACAGGGCTTCAGAGAAGAGAAGCTTCATACCTTACAATATAAGCAAGCCATTTGAGTTCTCTGCTTTCTTTTTTTTTTTCTTTTAAAGTGCACTAGACAACCTCTTTAAAATCTTCATGACAGACATAATTTATTGGTTTATCTTTATGTATATCAGTACATTACGTATGTGAATAAAAAAGGTGAATCATAAGTTTTCCAAAAATTATGATGGTGCAAAAAGAATTACACTTGGAAAAACTTAATTAAAAAAATCACATAACAATAAGCTACACAATATATTTAGGGAGACATGTCAAAAACGGGCTGCAACAGTTTTCTATTGAGATTTGTGCCAAAAAACCTGTTTTGGGCCCTGTCCGAGATATGGGCACACATCCAACATCCTCAAACGTTTTGTCTGTTCCAACTTAGGGGGCGTGTCGCGCCACATTTATAAGTTAGACACATTTATATATGGGTCTGAACAGAATGTTTCACAAAAATGGAGTACTATTCCATGCCATTTTCAAAGTGGCAAGGCTGGCAACATTTGTCTCAGACACTGTTGAGCATTTGAAA
Source organism: Phyllomedusa bahiana (assembly GCA_025379985.1). Classification (NCBI taxonomy): domain Eukaryota; kingdom Metazoa; phylum Chordata; class Amphibia; order Anura; family Hylidae; genus Phyllomedusa; species Phyllomedusa bahiana. The sequence continues at coordinate 7,677 of JAODAL010001685.1, read as the reverse complement.
TGTCTCATATACTGTTAGTTTGAAAATATTTGGACATTCACATAATATTCATATTTTAGGCTCTGTAACCAACACAACCAACAATTAAAAACATAGCTGTCAATATGTGATTAAGGTGTAGGCATTCAGCTTTTATCCAAGTACAAAAATATTGCACTAATCATCTAGGAATTACAGACATTTTTCCATAGTCAATCCATTTCCCCGGTCTCAAAAGTAATTAGCCAATGGATTGAGAAGTAGTGTCCAGATCTGGTGTTGCTGATTACCTCATTATGTCATCATTATTTAATGAATAATTAAGGGCAGAAGTGCCATCAGTGGAGAATTGGAGGTACTACTGACAGGGGTCTTGACTGAATTTTTTAAAAAGAGGGTTCCACTGAAATGTTGAAAGATAAGAACTATCAATGGACAGGGGGGTTCAGTTACTTCAGTTGTATGGAGCTCTGTAATTACTGATGGCAACCTTGATTAAGGAGATAACAGGTCTGGTGTTAATTCCATTGCTGAATTTGCATTTAGTAGTTATTAATGGGAATCTGTTAATATGTGGTGAAAAGAGGCATCAATGCAGGTGGAGCAGGCCAAAATGGCAAAAAAAATCTATCAATGAGATAGCAGAAACTATAGAAGTTGCCAAATCAACAATCTGATGCATTATTAAAAATTAAGAAACTACCAGTGAGCTCAGCAACACTGAAAGGCCTGGAGGACCATGGAAAAACTCTTTCCATGGTAAAGAAAAGCCTCTTCAAAACACTTAGCCAAGTGAAGAACAGTCTCATGGAAGTACGCATATCATTATTAACATCTACAATCAAGAGACTACAGGATTTAGCTCAAGATGCAACTATTAGTGATGCTCAAGAACATAAAGACCAGGCAAGCTATCATAAAAAACATCAAACAAAGCCGATAAGTTTTAGGACAGGATTAATTGCATGTATTAAACCAATGTTATCTTGTACCACAATGATGGGATGAGAACAGTATTCAGATGGAAAGGAAGGACTCATTATCCAATGTAAACAGTTCTACGACATTTGTTAAACCTGGTAGAGGCAGTGTGATGCATATCATACAAAGCTGCCGAAAAAAAAATAGTCTATATGTAGGCACCATTAGAAATACAGAAGAGAATATTATAAATAATGAAGCTTACATTGTATCTGAGCAGATCTTATGATTTCCAAAATAATTAATAATATATATTTGTAGGAAAGAGACTGTGATGGGCATGGACATGGTTCATTTCCCTACCTTGACCTTGTGACGGAGAGATCAATCCATTCGCTATAGATGAGATCAAACAAGTTGGTACCCCAAAATACTGTAAATCTCTAGGTCCTGATGGGATACCCACTGATATCGGACTAAAATTGGAGATTATCTCTATCCAATAGAACCCAAATATTCAAATATTCTTATAGTCCTACTCTTGAGTTTGACAAAGACCCAAATCCCTTGACTGACAAATAATGGCAAAAATACTTGCCAATATACTGTCAACCTGATCAGGCCAGTTTTGTCTTTGAGAGAACCAGAGAAAATTCTATCCAAAGTTTATTTGGGAATATTCAGTCTATAGATGGGCCTGGAAAAAAAGAATGCTGAGGTTTTACTCAACAAAGCAAAGAAATATGACTACGTCCTGTGGACTGTAAGAATTTAATTCAACCCAAACTTTAGAAGATGGATAGTTAATTTATACAGTATGCTGATGCTTGGGCAGGAATATGAATTTCATTATTTAGGCTAATTAGAGGGATAATAAATAGCTGTCCCTTCTACTCTACTGTGTGCTTTGATAAAACCAATGGCTCTGTATACATGCAATAAATATTAGATAGAAAGTTTGATATTTGGTGCACAAAAAGACAAGCTGATAATATACAATGACAAAATCTTATTATTCTCAAAAGATGTATGCTCCTCTCTCAAGTGAAGCAATGAAAAGTAATGGATAAAACTGGAAAATTGGCAGATACTCTGGCAATAAAATAAAATGAACCAAATCTGCAATTCTTCCTATGATACATTCCTTAAAATAAAATCTTTCCATTAACTATTTCTTCTGTTATTACTTAGGAATCTGATGTTTGTTAGAATACTTAAAATTAAATGTGCCTCAACTGATTAAGAAAATTGAGAATCAAAGCAAATTTCTATATCTACAGCTGCAGCCTTTTTTTGTAAATATATTATTTTATTTTATCTTTATAACTATCTACATTCCTAATTTCCTATTATTAGGAAATGTTTATGAAGGTGTAGGAAAATAAGGATTAAAGGGGATTTCTCACGACAATGACAAAGAATATCACCAAATACATTGCTGTTCTGATTTTGCTTTGTTTAGGAGATTGTATCTTCTGCTTCTGTACACAAGTTTCTCTAGGTTATCTACCATCTCTTTCTTCTCTCATTGGCCCAGCAGCCCTGCCCTGTCCCTGACCCACGGTGACATCACTCCCTGCTGTGTCTTTTCAGTAAAACAGAAGTTTGCTTATCTAAGTTACTGACAAACTGTAACCCTTTAGAGCTCTGTAGTCTTGTGCTTTACAATTTACAAACCTCCAGTGTTTATGTCACTGTAACAGGTTCAGCTAGGAATAGAAGAGCTGATATGCCAATCACTGCTGTAAAACCACCCACAGCCTGAACAGGAAGTGGGAGCCTGAAGTTGGATGTGAAGAGCAGTCTGTGCAACAGAATGGTGAGAACACTCCTACAAACCTGAACTTTTAACATTGCTAGTTGTACTAGTTGATCTTTGAAGAGTAGCCCTTCTAGGTTATTATGTAGTTTGTCAATTGCAACATTTCACAATTTTTGACACATATACAATAAATTATTTTCTATTTAAAGATAAAAGGGCAGATCATCTACAGGCAGTCCCCCCACTTACATCGTTCCGACTTACATACGTCCCCTAGTTACAAACGGAGACTTATGGGGCATGGCTGACATTTAACATTGAGTCACGCCCCGTGATAACCAAGTGCCAGCATGCCACAGCTGCACATGAGATACAGAATCTTAGGTGAAATCTTCTAAAAAAGGCCACAGACCGCAAAAGAAATGTAAAAACTGTTCCCTACACTATCCAAAACTTAAAAAAAAAGGAATTGCATTTAATAAATATACCTGTTCCGACTTACATACAATTTCAACTTAAGAACAAACCTACAGCCCCTATCCCGTATGTAACCCGGGGACTGCCTGTATAGCATTTGTACCTAAAATCTGTCTTTAGGTCTGTCACTAAAATTCTGGTGTGAAATTTTGGTACAAAGTAAGACAATTTGGTATAAAAAGTTACATAAAAAAGTCACAGAAAAATGGGACATTATTTACTCAAAAACACAAACACAAGGCCATACTCACAGCTCAATGGCTCGACAATCAACTAAACACAGTAAAAGGCAATATAAGCCCAAGTGTTACCTGGGAGAGATACAACAGGTGCATATAAGTAATGAGCAGTAGCTCACACACACATCCACTAGGAGGGCAACTGACTAATTATAAAACTGCACATTGGACAAGTACCAGTTCACATCAGTATGCACAAAAGCCACAAAATTATACAAGGGGGGAGACTGCACAAATGCAAAGATACTTATAAGACAACAACTCGAACACCTAGTATGTATGAGGGGGTAGTTGCTAGTATTATGATTGCATATTGATAATGCGATACAAAGGGTGCCACTTATACAGATATGTGTGGTACACCATGCTGGCTTACAACCTGTGACGTATAAAAAGTTTGTATAGAGTTTAAAGCTGCGCCAAAATGGTCAAACAGAATAATCTGTCATGGTAAGTCTGACACATATTTCTGGAGAATGATTGCTGATTATTCTGAGGAAATTTTCTTCTTTAAAATGAGGACAATTGGCTTCTACCTCATGTTTTTTTTTTTTTTTGTTGCTTTTTTTGCCTTCATCTGGTTCAACACTGTAGGATATTAGGTTTAACTGAATGGGCATATGTCATTTTTAAGCCTTACTTACTATGCAACTATGAATGTAAATCTAGCACATTCTTGGGCTGCCTATGTTACATACCCCAATGTTTTTTAGTACTCAAATTATAACAATTATATAGTTTCAGAATTTTTAAGAAATTACAGTAAATAAGAAGACATTAACTGGGTGTGTGCTATTTGCTATACAATATAAAATAAAAAAAAATTATATATCATTAAAATTTAATTCTGCTATTAAAATTTTAGCTTGTTACCACTTTTTGGAAACTAACAGAGCTTTATAATTATCTCTGATAATCTTCACTGGTACTTTAAAGTCTCTTTTTCTGGACTAAAAAGTGAGTTTACTTTAACATTTAAGGGGGGCATGTATGAAAACTTTCTAGGTGTAAAACTTTCTTTGTTGTCCATAGCAACCAATCAGTACTCCCCTTTTATTTCATGTAGTGCTCTGAAAAAAATGAAAGGGGAGTTTTGATTGGTTGCTATGGGCAACAAAGAAAGTCTTAGACCTAGACAGTTTTCATACGTGTCCCCCTTAAAGTCTATACCTCAATCAAATAGAACTCTAGATTGCCTGGTTGAATATAAGTCTTAATTATTTTTTCTTGCATTCTTATTCTGAAAAAATAGATGTACTTCTAAAATATACACAATGTGAAGGGCCCTTCCCATCCTAAATGGCATTTGGGACCATTGACCCACCTTATTTTTCATTCTGCCACTTTTGTTATATGTTTTTCTTCTTTATTCCTCTTAATTGTGGTCTCTCCCTATTTTATTTCCCATTCCCACCCTCCAACTCTTATTGATAATGATGCCTATCTTAGATCATTTTTAGGTCAACTATGTTATGTTGTTCTTGGAATATTCTTAGAAATTTAGTAGTAATTTTTCACATTTTCAAGAAAATTTGCAACATAGATTTTTTTAGGGACCAGTTCTGATGTGGTTTTGAGGGGCTTGTATATTAGATATCCCATCTAAGAAATTGCACCCCTTAAAGTATTTAAAGCAGTGTTTAGGAAGTTTGTTAACCCATTAGGTATTTCACAGAAATTAAAGCAAAGTGGAGGTGAAATTTTAAAATGTCACTTTTTTGCACATTTTCCATTTTTACCCATTATCCACTGGAACACAGTAGATGTGACCAGGGAAATGCAAATCAACATCAAATCCCCTGATTCTGCAATTTCTAGAGATATCCCATATTTGGCCCTGGTGCACTATTTGGCTCAGCCACAGGCCTCAGAATAGGAGGAGCATCGACTGGAATGTGGGGTCTCATTTTCATTATGATTTTCTTCAGGCATCATTTCAGGATTGCGGACACCCTAAGGTGCTAAAACGTAATAAATTCTCCTAAAAAAATCCATACTGGAATCTACAACCCTTAAGGAATATATCCAGGGGTGTATTGAGTATATCGACCTAACAGGTGTTTCACAAATTTTTTTAGCATTAGGCGGTGAAAATGAAAAAATATTTTCTTTCCAACAATTTGCAATTTTAGCTGACAATGTCTAATTTTTACAAGGGATCCTGGAAAAAAAGCACCCTAAATTTTGTTACGCAATTTATTCTAAGTTCGGCACTACCCTACATATGGGTGTAAACTGCTGTTTGGGCACATGATAAGGCGTACAAGGGAGGGAGCCCTATTTCGCTTTTGGTACACAGATTTTGATGGGTCCCATGTTGCATTTGCAAAGATCCCCATCGTACTAGAACAGGTGAAACCTTCCAGAATTCACCCCATTTTGGATTCAACACTCCACATGAACCTCATCTAGGGGTATATTGTGCAGTTTGGGTGCACAGGTGTTCTATAGTTTTTTTAGCATTGGGCCAGGAAAATGGCAGGAAAACATGCAGTTCCGCCATTGTTTTTTTGGGCTTCATTTTCACAGCTTTCGCCGTGCGGTATAAACGACATAATACCATTACCATGCAGGTCAGTATAATTGCAATGATATAAATTTTAAATAGTTTTTAATGTTTTATTACTTTTACAGAATAGAAATGCGTTTATAAAATATTGTGTTTTTATGTCTTCACAGTCTGACAACCATAACTTTTTTATTTTTCTGTATATGGAGCTGATTAAATGCTTGTGTTTTGTGGAATGAGTTGATGTTTTTATTGGTATTATTATGGGGTGCATATGAAACTTTGATACTTTTTATTAAGGTTTATGTGAGACGTTTTGAACAAAACACAGCAATCCTGGTAGTGTTTTTTATTTTTTAACAGCAGTTACCATGTAGTATAAATGACATACTAGCTTTATTCAGCAGGTTGATACGAATACAGCGATACCCAATTTGTATATGTTTTATGTTTTACTGCTTTTACACAATAAAAACACTTTTAAAAGAAAACAGGTTTGTGCATCGCCATAGTCTGAGAGACATAACTTGTTTATTTTTCTGTGTATGGAGCTGTGTGGGGCTTGTTTCTTGCGGGATGAGTTGATGTTTTTATTGGTATAACTTTGGCACTTATATGAGTTTTTTATCGCTTTTAAATCCATTTTTTGAAAGGCAGCAATCCTAGTAGTGTTTTTTATTTGTATTTTTAACAGCACCCACCATGCAGTACACGTGACAAGTTAGTTTTACTTTGTGGGTTGATACGATTATGATGATGCCCAATTTATATATATTTTTTATGCTGGAATACTTTAAAAAAAAGTGTGTTTATTGTGTAAAACAATATTTATGCATTGTTATCTTATGATAGCCATAACTTTTTTTATTTTTCTGTATACAGAGCTGTGTTGGGGCTTTTTTTGTGGGATGAAATGACATTTTAATTGGCACCACTTTGGTGTTTATATGAGTTTTTGATCACTTTTTATTCCATTTTATGTGCTGCAGAATGAACAAAATTCGTAATTCTGTGGTTGTTTTTTTTAGGTCTTTTTACAACACTCACCGTGCCGGTTGATTAGCGTGATTTATAGGGTAGGTCGTTATGCATGCAGTGATACCAAATATGTGTACTTTATTTTTTATCTTTTTTGGGGTGATTTGCATTTGTAAAGGGGAAAGGCAGGTGTGCGCGTTTTTATTTTATTTTTTGTATCTTCCATAGAGCTACTGTTACATGAATGAGCAGATCAACACGTTCTCCAGTATTAGCTCCATAGAGCTACTGTTACTTGAATGAGCAGGTCAACACGTTCTCCAATATTAGCTCCATAGTGCTACTGTTACATGAATGAGCAGGTCAACACGTTCTCCATTATTAGCTCCATAGAGCTACAGTTGCATTAATGAGCAGGTCAACACGTTCTCCATTATTAACTCCATAGAGCTATTGTTGCATGAATGAGCAGGTCAATACGTTCTCCAGTATTAGCTCCATAGAGCTACTGTTGCATGAATGAGCAGGTCAACACGTTTTCCAGTATTAGCTCCATAGAGCTACTGTTACATGAATGAGCAGGTCAACACGTTTTTCAGTAGTAGCTCCATAGAGCTACTGTTGCATGAATGAGCAGGTCAACACGTTCTCCATTATTAGCTCCATAGAGCTACTGTTGCTTGAATGAGCAGGTCAACACGTCTCCAGCATTGGCAAAACTAATTAAAATAGACTGGGTTGTCCTGAAGAGAAAGTCACTTTGCTTGGATCATACTTGGCCCCAAAATTGACAGTGTATATCTGATTTTTTG